>VWZZ01008028.1:0-32605 GCA_013399095.1 Psophia crepitans | reverse complement strand
AGTCCAGAGGAGGGCCACAAAGCTGATCAGAGGGCTGGAGCACCTCTCCTACGAGGACAGGCTGAGGGAGCTGGGGTTGTTCAGTCTGGAGAAGAGAAGGCTCTGGGGAGACCTAATTGCGGCCTTCCAGTACCTAAAGGGGCTACAGGAAAGCTGGACAGGGGCTGTTTATCAGGAAGTGTAGAGACAGGACAAGGGGTGATGGGTATAAACTAAAAGAGGGGGGGATTTAGATTAGATGTTAGGAAGAAATTCTTTCCTGTGAGGGTGGTGAGGCACTGGAACAGGTTGCCCAGAGAAGCTGTGGAGGCCCCATCCCTGGCAGTGTTCAAGGCCAGGCTAGATGGGGCTTTGGGCAACCTGGTGTAGTGGAGGGTGTCCCTGCCCATGGCAGGGGGGTTGGAACTACATGATCCTTGTGGTCCCTTCCAAACCATTCTACAATTCTATGAAATATCAGAACATACCTACATTGTATAAACAAGGTTTTCCGCATGCAGACATATCAACCAATTATCCAGGTGGCTTACCTAAGACGAAAACATTGAAAATGAAAAGATAAATAGAGTCAATTTCTGAATGGAATGCTAAGAATCTTATACAATGAAATGTCTCACTAAATTCAGAGTTTAACCAGATGATGGCTATTGCTACTCATGCTAGTGGGGGGAGTTCTGCTGAAATTATAGCCCGAGGTGTTTAAAAAAAATTGTTTTACTGGCAATTAATCAAATAGAGCAGATCTTCTCCTGCAGAACTTCCCAGGACATCCTGCTGATGTCAATGGAAGTGTACTTTCATCCACTGAAGTGAACCTGATTCAGGGGGAGCTCTGTTTTTCATCTAGTATAGATCTGCACCCACTGCACTTTCTTTTGTAGTGTGACAGGTAAACGAAGCAAAAGTGAAACACAATGAAAGGCCTAGGTCTGAACCAAGGTTCACTTTGAAACTTTGGCATGCACAAAAGAGATCTCTGCTTCATGTATCTCAGCGAACATTGTCAAACAGAGATTCACATTTACAATAAAACATGAAAACACGGGAATATTGCATCTTATCTAATGATGTCTTATTGTTGTTGGCTATTCACCTGTGGATGCTTGTCACTTTGCTGGAATGAGTGATACTATACTGTCCTAAACCATTAGGACAATATCTAGAATTTTAATTCTATTAAAAGACATAACACCCATTTCCTTGCCCACCTGACGTAAGAACTCAGGTTGATTCTTATGCTTTGAGTTGTTATCACACCTTAACAATTGATAGTGATTACCTGGTTTATAGTTCCTTTTCCAGATGCGCTGTGAAGCAATGCAGTACCTTTACATTTAGTTTTTATTATCCAGTAATTCTAACATCTAAGTGAGAAAAAGTGTATAGCAACATACATTTTTTTTCTTGATCTCATGGACGAGCATTGCCTAAAGACTCTGAAGCATTTGACAACGCATCCTTTCCTGGATCAAAGAAAATCCACATCTGTCTCTCAGCTTGACACGGTCATTTAAAACATCCCCTCCTTCCCCTGGCTCCAGAAAACAACTCTAAGACAAAACCCATACACACAACCCACTAGAATTTGTACAAATTAATTTTTGTTGGCATTTAAAGCAAATTCCCTGGAACTGACCACAAGTATTTGAAATCTCTCTTCTGGGTAATGGTAGCACAATAGGATTGGAAAGGGAATAGCGCACACCTGGATATACAAGCTCCCCAAATCAAAGGGTTAAAAACGAGGGATCAGTTGTTCTTAAGGGATACAAAAACCACATTCACCAAAGAGACGCAATGCCACTTGAAACAAAAGCTTGCAACTGGCAGGTTTTAACGCAAAAATCTGAGCAGGAGGGAGCATAAAACTTCTCTGATCCTCATATATCTCACAGCATTAAATCTCTCTTTTCCTCGCACCGGTAGCAGCTCAAGCATTCAGTTTGTCTCCTTTTGCCCATCAGGTTTGCCTCCTTCTTTCAAACAACCACAGCTGACAAACACCGCCAGAACTGAGCTATGTCAGCTTGCGCCCGCCGGTCCCCCATTGTTCGCTGCAGATAGAAGGATATTAGTGCCTGGTTTGTGACCACTGTAGTTAAACACCTTAAAGCCTATAAGTAAACTTGCCTGTAAATCAAAAAGGCAGAGAGTTTTCTCATTTCATCAAGTGTAGTTTTACTGTCTGCTGTCACCACAGCTGTCAGCAGGATGCTTAACTGCTCTAATTGTCTAAGGGCTCATTCCCTCACCCTAACTAATTGTTTAGATCTGCTAATCTGCATCCATCATCTGTGAAGGGGCTAAGGCAGTTCTCATCTTCTAGTTTATAGGAATTGGCTATAGCGAGTCTGTAATGGGATCTACAGGGTTTACCTACTGCCCTGTGGTGAGACGGTTGCTTGCAGTTGGGTGAGTGATGTTGTCTTGTGAGCTAGTGAGGATGAGGAGCATAAAATTCTTAGGAGATAATAAATCACAGCAGTCATCCAAATCATTAACAAGAAGTAATAGCACAGTAAACAGCTACAGCCCTGTATTGTTGGACCCAACTACAAGTGGATAGGGGGACTACGTCAAAACTTGTATAACCAAGGGCTTAGATAGGTCTTGGTGCATTTGCAATGTATGTGTGCTTTTTTAACGTTAGGTATGAAAAATTAATGATGTGAGTATGCATTGCTTCCGTATATCAAATCCTTTTTTTTAAATGATTCATTGCATTTCAAAGGACTTTCATCTCAACTTATTTATACAACTTTCATACAGTGTATAGCACTTCATTTGGTCAAATGTTTATCAAAACCCATTTATTTAAAGACCCTTTTCAGCACATATTGTTTACATATGCCATGTCATTATTTCAAGTGGAGGTTTTTTTCTTCTTCTTTTTTATTTTTTTTTAAATACACTTGGAAGTAAGGCTTGAGATTCTTTAGGCTTTTCTGGTCATTCTATAAAAATTTCTCTTGAATTTGCTAAGAATTTGTTGTAATTAGTAGTGAGGTGAAATTATCTGGATTCTATAAGCAAAATTCTGGCTTAAGTGAGGACCATCTCCCAGTCAGCAAGTCCCAGGTTGCTTCTGTTACCAGTCACAAGTTACTAGCTGCTGATCCTGCACTATTATAGAATCATAGAATCACTAAGGTTGGAAAGGACCTCCAAGATCATCAAGTCCAACTGTCAGCCTAACACCACCATGCCTGCTAGACCATGTCCTGGAGTGCCACATCTACACATTTTTTGAATGTCTCCAGGGACGGCGATTCACCCACCTCTCTGGGCAGTCCATTCCAACACCTCACCTCTCTTTCCGTGAAGAAGTTTTTCCTAATACCCACCCTAAACCTGCCCTGACGCAACTTGAGGCCATTCCTTCTTGTCCTGTCGCTTGCTACTTGGGAGTAACTGGTATTCTACCAGTGCCAACAAAAGGCTTGGTCAAATTACAGAAAATTATCTTTGTGACTGTAAGTTAGTGCTAAGGTTTATTTATGTCTATAAAATCTGTCCTTGGGTATTTCAATCTGCCTGAACTTTAATTCTGGTTCTTGACACAGGCCTATTGCATTATCTACATGAAATTCATTGCAAATGTTTGCTCTGCTTAATTGTCAAATAATGTATTTTCCCTTGTTTTACGTGTTCCCTTTTGAGCAGTGTCCTCTGCTGTTGCTTGTCCTCTTTGCCTTTTTTCCCCTAGGCCAGATACCACGGCTGCCTTCAGTGCCTTACCGAGGATGCTCAGCCAAGCTGGAGAAGCCATGAGAAGTCAAGCACCAGCGCAGCCTTGCTGCTGGCCACAGAAACACTAGTTACCAGCTATGGGAATGGAAAGGCTCTTGCCAGGCTAAGGAAACACACGAACGATCTGTGGCCTTTGACACTCTCTAGTTCCACCAGTTAAGTATGTGCAAAGGCTCAGGCATAACCACAAGATACTTGTCATATTGTCCCTCTTCTTTTACGTTCTCCTCCCTAGCAGCAATTGGAAAGTCCTGCTCCAAGTAGCTTACAATTTAGTATGTCTAGATATGGTGAGCTTTATGCGAAGGGAATACTGATAATTTACAAAATCCAGTACTGATGATGAGGCATTGTCACGGGTTGCCCAGAGAAGCTGTGGATGCCCCATCCCTGGCAGTGTTCAAGGCCAGGTTGGATGGGGCTTTGGGCAACCTGGTCTAGTGTAGGGTGTGCCTGCCCATGGCAGGGGGGTTGGAACTAGATGATCTTTGAGGTTCCTTCCAACCCAAACCATTCTGTGATTCTGTTATTCTGTGATAAGTTTCTTTGAAAGATTAAAGCCTAAACAGAAAAGAAAGGCAGAGGGTGGGAAGAAAGAAACTATAACATTCCTGTTTTAGAAATGGGGAATGTAAACACTGAAACCTCATACTTATAAATCTTAAAAAATAAGGGTGCTTCTTTAAAGTTAGTCAGTTAAAAGATTCCTCTGTAGACAGCCAAAACAGGTAGGGTTTGCTACATTTGCTGTAGCAAAAAAGACAACATAGGGTAAATGGGGTCCTAATCTCAGCACTTCAGCTAAGTTCCTGAAGTGTGATGGGATGACTTTTGCCCTAAGAGATTAACTGAATTGGCCTCACACAGGAAATCTGTGGCAGAGCCAGGAAGCAAGTTTACTGCAGAGCCTTACGTCTAAGACAGAACCTCATAAAATCAGTAGCCATCCGTAGCCAGAAGATGACCTGTCCTCTCCTGTGTTCACTATTTCTCTATAGACTTTTATTTTCAGGGGAAGTGATTATAGCAAACTCTGTAAGACCTCATTCCTCGTTTTATAAATGTTCAAATCTTAATAAGGGTACAATTATGAGAAAGGAGGTTTTAAATGAACCAAGTCTGTGCCAAGTAGATGAAGGAATCTTTGAAGTGATCCCACCTTTGATTTATGTACTGGCTAAGCCTTGAGTTTCAATCTAGATTTCCTCAGCAAATCTCTTAAATCAAAAGTTTCATTGCACTGCAGTTCAGGAATTAATCTGACTGTGAGACTAAGGGGAAAAATATTGTACCACAGAACAGTAAACTGCTATAACTCTGAAGTTAAACTGAAACTAAAGAAAAACACGCTTTGCGTTATTAGTATGATAGGGCTTTAGCCAGCCCGCAACTTCCTCCTGACTCTTGGCCTGCACCCTTGTTCTCAGGGAGGTTTCTGATTTTGGCCAAATGTTCACTGAAATGTGTCCTCTCTTCATGGCTGGAATAACAGGCTCCAATCAGCTTAACATAAGGACAGAGCAGTATTTTAGATTGAACATATCCAAATATTATTGGTATATTATGTTTCATAATTACTTTGGATCTTCCTTCTCCTTGCAGTAGAAATGTATTTTGGCTCTACAGTCACACAGTCCTGACACCTCAGATATAATGGTTCTTACAGAGCCATGAGGTGGCTGTTGGTCTCTTTTCTTTATGAACCCAATTCAGCAGAGTGTTTAAACAAGTACTAAAACTCATCCCTCTTCAGCAAAATGCATTGGGAAGGCTGTGCTTGACCTCAGAGCAGCAGTGCAGGCTAATGAGCTTCTCCTGAGCCACTGTAACTGCGTGGTTTCTGGAAAGCAAGAGAGTTCAGTTTGATTTTTTTTTGTGGCAGAGGAAGGACCTGAGCCCCAGTCAGTCCTTCCTGGGAGAGTGCCCTAACCACGAAGGCGTGCAAAGACCTGTTTGCTATTCGGAGGGTGAGTCAGACAGAGCATCACAGGAGTGACTGACGTTCCTAAATCCAGTCAAAATGTTAAAACCTTAAACCTTAGGCACATTCACCCAGGATATAGAGGAGATTTCAGATGCAGACTCCTTTGAGACCCTCAGTGTGTCGTGTCTCCAGTTCATCATGTTTATGGAATCCTTTTCCCTATCTTTGCTCTGTGAAGTCTTCTCCCAGAGCTGGTCTGATGCTCTAGTACTTCAGGTCCCCACGAGCAAAATGATGGTAATAACATTTGCAAACTAGTCACTCACTGAGATGAAGACAACTGCGTAGGTAGCAAAGACTTGTATCACTCAGCAAGTAAATAAAGACATTCTAAATTAACTTTCAAAGCTTCTCCAACTATATAGCAGGTCAATAAGCCTTGCAAGTACCTTTAATAGTTACTGTGCCAGTCTTGACATCTGTAGTTTAGGAAAACCAAGTTGCTTGCCTCCATCACATGCAGGGTCAGCTGAGGGAAGACACAGGATTATTTCTGAGACAGGCAAAGAGATGGCTTGTTCAGTGAACCAGATGCCCTCTGCTGGGTCTGGTGGAGATGAGAGATGTCAGCAGAGAAGAGGTCAAACCATTCAGGGAGGAAGGCTCTCTGTAGGAAACCCCAACCACTCAGGGTCAACTGACCAACACGTACATGTTAGGTATAAAAGGAGAAGCTGAAGCAGCAAAAGGTTAGCTTCGTTCGGAAGCTGAGCAGTACATGGCCAGGCAGGGCTGTGCCGCCGAACTTGGCATGAACGCTGCCTGCTTTCCCTGGGAGTGGGTAGTTTGAACGGGCATGTGAAGAAATAGCAGAGGAGGGAAGGAATCAGTAGGGGCAAGGGATCTTCACAAAACATGCCTGAATATTACAGCTGAGCAACCTTTGATCAGCTGTCAAACTGCAGAAACATTTTGTGCCATTCACGTACAGGAATAAATGTTGAAGATGTCAAAAGAGCATAGTAACCTCTGGAACAAGAGAGGAGTCCAGCTCCTCTCTTTGTTTTATTAAATTCTGCTTTCCCATGAGCAGAGCGTCTCTTAAGGATTCCTTGACACTGTTTCTCAGGATTGTATAAATGCAGTCAGATTTCTTTTCAAGTCTCCTCATATACCACCTGCTGCCTTCCAAACTAGTCAGTGTCCTCAGTTGTTATTACTGTGGGAGAAGCCATATAAGAAAAATGAAACGCATAAGAAAAATTAAAAATCTAGGAGACATGATGGCTGGAGTAGCTGTGCCATATAAAGTGCTTAAGGCTGGTGGTAGCTTTACATGCAGGAGTCCTTTGTGCAGTGTCTTCAGTTAGCATTGCACGCTGTTTGCATGCTATTAGTGTTACATGTATTGCTGAGATGAATGAGGGTTGTTACACAGTGTTTATTCATTCTTAACTTATAAGTCCCTGGATATAAGTTTCCATGACAAATTAGAACATGCTTGAATGACACAAAACCAGGTTTTTCTTTAAAATGTATTTACAGACATTTCCTTATGTTTCCGTAGCAGCGAGTATATTGATTACAGGGCCATTTTAGTGGCTTTATTTTCCCATGTGAAAATTTAGAGTTATTAATTGTAATGTATTTAAAAGGCACAGAGGAGTAGAGGAGAACCTCAGCTACATTAGCTAGCAGTGTCTGTTGAAGCTGCAGGCTCAAGTTGCGCTTGCAGCTCTGGTGTCTGTGACGGCTGCTATGTGAGGAGTTGGGAATAACTGCCTCACTTTTGAAAAATATGAGAAATTTTGAAGTGCTCTTGCCACAAATATATTTTAAAAAATAGGAGCTGAAAGTCAAGAAGCCTCAACACTCACCACAAACAGAGGGACTACCTGCACATTCCCTGGTGGTTGCAGGAGAGAAAGGGAGAGGAACATCCTGGGCTATTGCTTTTCTGTTGGTGTTACCCTGACAACATTTGGTGTCTTTTTCTCCTGGATCAGCAATACAGTGGTCCTGGACAGCCATCGTGAGAATGTCTTGCCTTGGTAGAGCTGATTATCTGTCTAGGGGAACCGAAGTCCTAAACCACAAGCCACACTGTTCCATCTGCAGCTCTGGCTGCAGATATCAACATGCTCCAGCTTATTCAGCCTGACAGTCAGTGGAGATGAGTCAGACCATAGCAGGCTTCTTCCTTACTTCGATCTACCTTGGCTTCTTTCTGAGCGGCAAAAAAGCTACTAGTGAAAAGCCAACAGGCCCTGATTCAGTGAAGCATGCTCTGCACTTGCTTAAATCCCCCCTGATTCCGCAGCACATGGATCCTGGATGCAGAGAAGACTGTGATGGGCCGAGTCACTGTCCTCAGCAGACCTGATGCTTTTTACAGGGACCATTGACTTCATCACAGGTCTGAGCGCATGTTCCTACGTGATAGGTGTTTAGGTCCGTTTCTGTCCTAGTGGTTTATTTCTTATTACATTAGTGGCATAGCTCAGTGTAAATAAACAAAGCCTTCGTTTCCTGGGAAAAATGATGCTTACATAGCACTTACAGTTCTCAAAGAACTTCTGTTCGATCTCCACACTAATGTGGTTTCACAAGAAGACTGAGATTATTTTATTGCCCCAGGATGCCAGGAAATTTTCATTTGACTTCCTCAGATCTCTAGGATAAAAGTGGGACAGTAAAGAAAAGAATTCCCTTTGCTGTCTTAGATTTCTGTTCTTCAGGAAAATATGTTATGTTTTCTAAGATCTGATATTCTGTAGTTTATTTTTAACTTAGTGACAGTATTATTTTACTTTTTTTTTCCACAGAGGAATATCTTGCCCTCTGCTGCTTCCTGCTCCTGGCCTTTTTTACAGGCTTCTTTTTCTCTGTGGAGTGTAGATAATGCTTTTCACACTTCATTGGTTTTATTCAGTATAAGTTTCTTTGTGGAAAACAAAGGAGCCAATAACCTATAAAGTGTGGAAAATATGGCTATCATTAATAAACTGCCAAATAATCAATATAAGACTATTCATTTGCTAGTGTTATGTGAAAGGGTTAGTGTTGGTGAAAATGTTTAGCAAGCTGATAGCTAAGAGGTGACATAATGAGCATTTCAGGAGGAACCACATGTCTTTGAAAAAAAACCCCAAACAACAAAGCAAAGCTAGGCTCCACATTTTAACCCTACATCAATTTCAAGGGCAAATCCTTCCACAAGTTTTATTCTCCTACTCAGTCAAACCAGGTTCAAATGGGACAGAGAGAACCAGGCACACCCGAATACAGCCTGGTTTGCCTCAGCATCACAGGGGCATTTACAACACATGCTGCAGGAGTATTGGACAGCAGGGAGCTCTTTCTCGTGCCTGTTACAGCTACTCCAGTTCCAAAGGATGCTCCTTTCCACCCTGATACTGGTTGCTGCAAGGAGCAAGGTCAGTGGACACAGTAGGTGGCAGGATCATCTCTATCAGAAGGGTAATGGAGGCAGGTTGGGTCACTGTTCACCAGTTCAGGATGTTTTAAGGTCAAATTGGGTTGCTGAGGTGTTATAAAGGAGTCTTGGAGGAACTCTTTCTGTAGGTTCAGAAGAAACACCATTAAACCAGGGCATATGTTTTGGAGAGAGCTTGGGAGAAAAGAAGTAATACTGAAGGAAAAAAACTAAAAATGCTTGAAGTTTGGTGATCTGGGATAAAACTTTTAGAAATCTTACTGGTCACCATCATGCAAAATATCTCCTCTTTTCTTTTGCTAAACTGCATTAAGACAAAGGCTATATTGTCCTAAGAGTACTATCCCACTTCTGGTATAAGCCAGCACCTGTTTTATAATTGCTTTATCTAGGTAAAAACTGTATTTAGCCTGACAGACGATATTCTTACTTGTCAAGCTGAAGTCAGAAAGTTCTTGGATCTTTGTGTGCCCTTTTCCTAAATATAAGCTCTTCATTGAAGTCTTCATAGAGAAATCTCCCGCATTTTGGAGGTGACCGCCTCCCATCTGGGTGCAAGGACTGGTGCATGGGCACACTCCCGCTGCCTGCATGGGGTGCGAGAGCCTGGCAAAGCGAGGTAGGGTGGGTTTTTGCTGTTGGGGGCTGGATGAGTGAGGTGATGGGCTGCGGTGTAGGTTTTTTGACTGAGAACTTCAGAAATCTCTGGCTATCGGTCTCAGTTTTGCTTTTTCTCCTACTCTTGATGTCAACCCAGCCCTGGACATCCTTTGATGACAACTCAGTTGTGCTTGAACGCTGAAGAGCAAGAGCCTACTCTGTGTCTGTTCCCATCGATGGAGAAACACACAGGAGTACTTGGGATGAGAGTAGCAGAAACAGTCACTGCTCTCTTTAATTCCCTTCCAAGAGAAATCAGTTTGCCACTGGCCCCATCAGGGCTGGAGTTAGCTCAGTCAGGAGCGTTTTTAACAGCCCTGCTCGCAGGCTCCAGACGGAGGCTTTCAACATAACACAGCCAAAAAGGCTCGCAGGTCGGTTTCTTTTACAAAAACACACTTTTTGTTGACTTAAACATTCTCTTGCAGCTACACTGTGCTCCTGTGTGGTCACCTAACTTGTGTCACAGCCCAGACCAGAACAAATGATGAATAGCAAGCTTGGAAGAGAAACTCTCTGTTCCCTGTTACGTGCCAGAGCCCTCCCCACATCCCTCCTGTGACAGCACGATAATGCAACAGAAATCTCTGGGACACAGACCTGTCTCTCTTGGTACTGGTTCGACATTGTTAGGTTTCCTCCCATTTCAAACATCCATGTTTGTTAATATAGTAATATACTGAGTCAACATCTGGAATGTGAGACCAAGGTCTTAGGTAGTAGGAAGGGAACAGAAAGGCGTATCTCTGAGTCATGCACATTCTTTCCTGGTTTTTATTTTTTTTTCTTCTTGCATTTTATTTTTTTTTACACCTTTTGTATAATCTCTTTTCTTACAGTGTCTGGTGGATTAATTACAGATAAAAACTGAACTGCAACATTAAAAATGCTGTCTGTGTTTTCACAACCCTTTCAGTCACTAAGTTGCACAAGAAATGAAACCCCTAACTTTTGCCTTTATAGAATAGAATAGAATAGAATAGAATCATTAAGGTTGGAAGTGACCTCAAGGATCATCTAGTCATAATAGCATGGTCTCTCCATACCTAAAATCTATGTCAGGCACTAACTCTTTCAGATTTGATTCCTCTGCACACCACTCATTTGTGTACAGAAATGTCTGGATCATCTCCTGTCTCCATCCAGATTTAGTAGCAGAGTGCTGCAGTGGGACTTCTCACTGTAACACCAACCCTTCCTGCACATATTCGGTTCTACTGATTTCACTGAAATCACATTATAAGTTATTTTCATTCCTCTGTTTTTAAGAAATGTTACCAGTGTATTTATTTGGTATTGCTACAGAGACTCTATACAGAAATCTTTGGCAGTAAGACTGATAGAACCTAATATATTACTTACCAAACTGTTTAAAGATAATATTACTTCTCAAAGGACTAGACTTCTTCCAGGCAGCATCTTTTGCCCAGTGATCTCGTTATCCAAACAAGTTTATGCCTTTGAAATGGAAATAGTTTCTTCTAGTCATGTTAGGATTTCCACCGGCCCTATAAGATCTGTCCCTCAGTTCTTCATGAGGGAGGTCAGTTCAGCATCTTGCATTTCTCAAGGACTGGGTTATGATCTGATCTAGTTTTACTTCTACATTTTCAGTTGTTGGCTTTTTTTACTTAAGCAGTGAAAAAAAATAGAAACATTTCACTGCACAAATTAAAGTGATATAAAGTAGGTAAAGCACAAAATAGACAAAAATCTTTTTCGTATTGCAATCTGTTGTCTATTTGAAACTTTAAAAAATGCGCTAAATATTTTGGCTGTTAAATTTTTGTGGTTTTAAAGTGACAGACAAAAGGCCTCTCCTATGCCAGAAGAACCTCTGTCAGAGGAGGCTAAAATCATACTCAGGTTATGGTATTAAGTATTACATTACTTGCTCATGTTAACGTTTGTTCAGACATATGTTCTTTTCCTTCAAATCTTGTCGGACTTCTTACGCCGTTTTTATAAGACAGCCTTGACTCTGCACTAAACCACGCCACTAACACGTTACTTAATCTAACTGGCACATTGTAAAATTTTACACATGCGCTCATCCAGATAATTACACAATTAATTTTCACTTAGTACAGCTGAAACGGGGATAATGAAATTTCCACTGGTGTACTGTTACGTCCGGGGGTTAGAGGTCAGCTTCCTGTTTGGATAAGGGTGAGTTTAAAGAGGATTTCTGACAGTCTCCTTACTTCAACTGAGTCTAAAAACATTGCAATGGAATTTCAATTTACAGCTAAGTTCAATGGAAGGAGCAGATGTTGGGAGTGTGCCACTACCATTCTGGGAGCCCTTTCTACGCAGGTGTAGTCAAAAGTCAATGTCCTTCATCCCACTCTTTACATGAAGACAGGGTTAAGCTGACACTTGATATTAATTTCTGCACCGAACTGTAGCTGCTCGGTGCTTTGCAGAACTATCCCCAGCCTGAATAGCTGTGGATACTTTTCGCCTCTGGTATTCTTTGCATTTGCAAGGGAGCACACAGATGGCAAGAGTGGGGCTCTTCCCCCTGAGGGAAAGTGGTGGGAAAGTCACCACGGTAAAACAGGACCAGAAAGAACTGAGGCAAACTTCCACATCTTTGACAAGGCCCCTACTTTGGGGCCAAAGTGTATAGTGGCATACAAAGCCAACAGTGCTTTGATATTTAAACGCAAATGTTGTGACCTTAAAATAGCAGTGTTTCTGATGGCTCTTCTTCCAAGCTGGAACAAGAAGTTTAGTTTATTGCTTGAAATGTCTACACATGTATTTGCTGTGAAACCCATGCTTGTGAAACCCAGACTTGCTCCTTGTGGAGCTTTACTTTGTGATCCTAGCCACTCCCGGGCAGCAGACCTTCGCTGGGACTTACACCGGGCAGGTGCCAAATCTCCCAAACACCAACTCCTCCAGGTAAGCGATGGCCCAAGGTGGAAGGGAGTGCGAAGGCAGGGTCAGCATCCCCCTTGGACCAGCCTGTCCCCACAGATGTGCTGGACTGCTTTTTCTGATCTGACTTGGAAGAAGAGCAATTTTTTTAAGAGGTTCAGAGCCGTAGGGACACAGCTTTCACTGTCACAGCACGTTGGCAGGGGCAGGAGTCTGGGCGGAGGCGGCTCTGGCCAGGTCAGGATAACTCACCCTGCCTCGGTGCCAATGCAAAACCAATCCATCGCAGAGCCAAATGAAGGCACTGGTAACCTTTCCATCAATGTCCTGGGCTACGGGATTAGGTCCTAAGGGCAGAACACAGTGTCAGCTGGCAGTGAATAGATAATATGACAGAGCACAACAGCTCCCAGTGATGCGTATTTCCATGGTGAGCCTTGATCACAGGCTGGGGCTTCAGCATTCTTGAATAAAGTGGAAGAAAAGGATTTCTTGCAGGAGAAACTGATGTTTGCATGGTCAATGTTTTTGTGCATTTCTTCTTTCTCTTTCTGTGCAGCTTCTTCAGTGGGTTTTATATCATGCAGTTCAGAAATCACCAACACTTCTTATGGTAAACCTCATTGTTTCTTCATTTTCTCCTTTTCTTCTCTTTTAACCTCCCTCAAGGTTTGGTGGGTTTTTTTTAAGAAAACTCGTTTAGAAGTCCTGCTTTATTCAAAGCTTCAAGTTTCATGCTGTTTTCCTCTATTTCAGTCTCTTTGATGCCTTAAACATACTTCACATGTTTTTAAGGCATCAAAGTGTCTTAAATTATATGCTCTCCTTCCTCAAGTAGCTAAAGATGTAACTAATAAAATCCCTCCGCTGTAGACCACACCTTATGTTATCAGTGCCCAGAGGCCAGCTTCAGACACCTGGAGCTACAGATGGATGCACTATATAAACCTGACCATCAGACATGTCTACACATTTATGAAGAAAGGTGGAAACCCTCCAACACAGATATTTCAAAAGAAGAATAACAATTCACTTTTACTGATCCATCGGGAAAAGAGACACATGAATTGAGTTTGCTAAAGATCCATAGACAGTCTTTGCATCTCCTTTCAACATCAAGGGTTGCCCTGACAGCAAAGGGCATGTGTACGTTTTACAAAAGGAAGGAGATGATACGCTGCACTACAGACATTGCTGTTTGTCGGTAGTTCTGTCTCAGGATGCAAAACACCAAGTGAAATCCATATGTATGACATTAATTGGGTGACCAAGCATGCACATATTTACCTTCAAACAAATAAAACCAATGCTTTCAAGATCAAATTTTGGTGTTATTATTAAACTAGATTGTGTTGCTAACTCAGCATGAATTGTATTTCTAGGCTAGTGGTTGAATTTAAAGAATATACCGTCAATAGAAAATGTGCGCATTAAGAAGGAGCACAAAAATACTTTTCATTTTCAGGTTTGACCACCACTTTAGTTCCAACAGGTAAACATTTTCAAGAAATACAGTTTGGTTTGCTCCAAGCATTAGAAATGGTATCCTTTCCAAGAAATCTGTTAATATTAAATTAAAATTATACAATACAATTACCACTTTCTATAGTAGAAAGTAATTATAGTGATATAGTAATACAGTAATATTAATTGCCTTGCAGTCACCTCTGTGTGAGCAGGGATGCTCTTGGTGGGCAGGCAGTGATGGGCAGCCCTGGCACGCAGCCGGGGAGGCATGGAGGCACAGAGGTCTGTCCTCTGCTCTCTCCACAGCAGCTTATCCTGCCTGGCCACTTAACATTGTGTGTACTGAGGAACGCAGAAGGACCCTGGAAGGAGTCAGGAAGGACATTTGGGCTGAAGAGTGAGCTGAAACATGAAGTAGTCCCTGCTACAGCATGTTTCTCTCACCCCACGGCCGTCCCCACGCCCCTCAGAGTGAGAGGCTACCACCGCAGTTCTTGTAATTGGTTTAAAAGCATCTTACTTTTAGTGACATTATTGATTTTTTGAGAGCTAGCTAGAGGTAACCATCCTATTCTTAACCCATCTCTGAGTTATGATTTGCCAGTGAAGAAACAGAGCTCGTGGGATGAACTTTTCTAGCGTGGGATTTTACAGCTCTGGGATGTGTTAAAACTTAGATTAGCAGGTGAATTTAGGCAAAAATAAAAAAAAAAAAGGGCTACATGCATGGTGTATTCATAGTCAGGATAATTTATTTCCATAGTTAGCAGGTTTTGCCAAAAGCACGTGTTCTATTCTCTGAGAAACCTTCCACCACTACAGAGATTTTCCATTTGATAAACAATATTTCAGTTTACTTTTTAACATCTTTGTTGGTATCGTTGCTCTCTTTAAACTGCTGTGAAATAGAGGGTCATTTCCATTTTAATTTATTTCTGTAATGCCTGCTCAGTCATCTTTCTTGCTTGCCAGGTTTCTGTTCTACAAAACTGTCAGTGTATTGCCATGAACACCTCCTGCAGCAAACTGTGCTTCAGCGGACACTCAGCGTGGGAGTCAGAAACCCACCCACTCAGTTTGAAACAGTCAGTGGGGAAAGATAGGCTGGGCAGAGAGTGGATTATTCCTTTTTAGGACAATTAACTAAAATAAGAAACAAAATTGTCCTCTGTAGTTTTCTGTCAAGTAAACTGAGAGCTCAAAACAGTACTTCTAAACTTAGGGAGCTGATTTCCAGTGAGATGTATCCCACTGTTACGAGTCCATCTTTCTTTTTGGTTTTTTTTTAATCTTATCTTCTCAGCTTTACTAGTTTCTCCCCATGGTCCAGGCAGGCAGGGTCCTTAAAAGCCTTTGCAGAGATTTTTGTCTCCGTTCCCGCTTGAGCAAATGATCTTTCGTTTAAAGCTGCCACACCTCACACATCGTTTTAAAAGCCAAAAGGTACTACTGCTTTTCTGCCATTCCTGCAGCAGGTATCTTGTCCTTCTGAGGACTTTTTTTAACATTTCTTGCTTTCAGTACAGGGAGGTCCTACGCACAGCTGCAGGTTAATGGTGTCTGTAACAAATTGCCATCTATTTTAACAGGTGCTCCTCCTGTTGCTCTGCTCCTTCAGAGCCCATGCCTTTTCTTTCTCAGGCATTTGGGAGAGGTGCTGATGAAGGTACAATCTTTTGCCAGGCAGACTCTTTAGGGGAGACAAATCGTGTGATCATAATAAAAAGTAGTTAAGCATTCTCTGAGACTACTTCATGCACTACAGATTGTGTATGTTTATGTCTCCCTTTTTGGTTAAAAATACATATTTCTTATTTTTTTTAACTTGCCCAGATTTTAAAACTCTGTTATTCTGACATTCTGATGTCTATTTGTTTCTCTTCATCTTAACTTTCCTTTTTCTATTTGTTAGGGTTTGGGTGTGGTTTTTTTTTCTGGTTTGTTTGTTTGGTTTTTGAGGGGNNNNCCCTCTCCCTCTCCCTCTCCTCCAACTTTGTTTCCCTCCCAAAGCTTACAACAAGTTTTGACTTTCTCTTTGGTATTTTTAAGAAACATACAAGATAATAGAACTCACATTTACCATCTACAGCCAGTTATGGACTATACCATGGCATTTAGCCAGTGGCTGTCATGAGAGGGTAGAAGAAAGCTGCTTCCCTGTTGGTGGGGCTGTCTTTGCAGGAGCACCCTGTGCTCTTCTGGCCCTTGATAAGCTGATGCGAAGAACAGAGAATACTGGATGTTGCAGCAAGAAGTGGGAGAGAGCCTGGCGCTCTGGGGCTCTGCAAAAATCTCAGCTCCCAGTGCAGAATGGCAATTCTCTCTGCAACATGATGAAAAAGTGTGGGGGGAAAATTGTTGCCATTCTCCTTAGTGCACAACCCAGCCCAGTTACCTTCTTAATACTTCAAATGCTTAAACTGTGTAAATTCTTTTGTGCTTTCTGACACACAAATTTCAGGAATGGCCACATATTTTTGATGTTGTGATGGCTTTTTCCCCCTCTTCATTTAAACAAATTTCTGCTAGGACAAGAAGAATATGACATCCTTCTGTCCTCCCTAGACAAGCAAAATTTCCACTAAGCACACCTGAACGCCAGCAGTTTTATCTCCTGACAGCTGGCTGATGCTTGCTGTTTTTCAGGAGTTTTGGCTGAACGAAGGATTGATGTCCCTGCCAGTCATCCCAGCGGAGGTGTTTTCCTGGCCACTGTGGACAGTGAGCTGCTGGATTGCAGACCTACGTTGTGCGGGTCTGCCAGTAGTTGGGACCTATCGGAAGAGATGGTGAGCATGCACTGAGCAGTTTGAGGATATGTATTGGGGGATCCTTGGCATCCCACATCCCCCTGGATCTGGGCCCCAATGCCTGACTTCTGGGGAACACAGAGCTGCTGTGCCCCATGCTCAGGAAAGCCAGGCAGGCTGGCTACATGGGCTATAGATGTACAAATAGCAACACCACTCATGTTCTCATAACAGGAACCAAACATTTGCCACAGCTGCCTCTGCAACTAATGAGCATTCCTCCTAACTCTCCTTCCCAGTGCTGCAAATGGCTGGAGGAGGGTGATGGGACTGAGAGTAGAAAGTCTCAAAAGTGAACGCTCTGCTCTCATGAGTCTTATCTTCTTCCCTAGACTTTCCCTTTTGGGTAGCACTGGAGATAGACGCTGGCTCAGATGGACCTACGGTTCAATGCGGTACAGATAAGTGATGTTCTCAAGAGAATGGCATAGATAATATCCTCCTGTGGTGAGCGCTCTGCTTCTGATATACATCGACACATTTTTATGCTACTTTTGGGCATAAGTTCTCCATCTAAAACAGCAACAGATCTAAAAATGGGTTTACTTTGAACCGACATCTGCAGCTTTTCTCCTACTGCGGAGACAGGGCATTGGGAAAAACAAAGTTACAACATTTTCTAGAAATCATTCTTGAAAGGCAGAATTTTTCTTTCTGAATCATAATCTGTTTTTCCTGTCTAAACTTGGTCAGTTGATATGTTTGTCATAAGAATCTGAAATACTTTGAATCTAAATTAACACCTTTAGCTTTACTTAGTGAGAAAACCTGCTCATTACTCCCAAGTAATTTACTAACGATATTATTATATGAACAAAAGCAATTTCACGTAATCTGGCATTTATGACTTCCACCTAACATCAGCTGCTAAAGTAAGAAAACAACAAAAATATCCCTTTTATTCAGAAGAAACCCTTAAACTAATAAGCATGCTCCTAATATTAAAATCAAGTCAGAGATCCTATTCACTTTCATTACGTATAATTTATGACACTTGGATGTAGTTTAATAAGGTCATAAAAATGCCAGTTGTGGTATCTCATAATACTTTTTATAAACTGGTTTTACAGTCTACCCTTTGTTCCAAAGTTCAAAGTGACAATTGAAATGCACAGGTTGCCCAGGGGTTCAGACTCTTTGCTGGAAGTACTGACTGGTGAATACCTTAATTTCTAATATATCTATATTTTTTTCAAAATCTTGGTAATTGTGGGGAACATTCCTTTCCTCCAGATGTGCCAAAGCTGATATTTTTCAATTTAAAGAAAAATATCGAGAATTCAGTAAAAGGAACATATTTTATTGCTGTACACTTTTTTTTTTTTGGATGAAATGAAAACTGTGCAACATTTATTCCTAAGCAGGTCAAAGTCAAACAATACTTCTAAGTGCTGTTACAATAGTGGCATTATATTGTCCCTTGTCAGCTTTCAATTACTTCATCCACCTAGCTGATCACGGACTTATTTCCTGGCTTAGGTAAATAGGGCTTTTGGTGCACTTCCCTTAAGTCATTTCAGAGAAGATAAATTAAATAATGATTGCAATTTAATATTGTGATAGTGCTAAAATATTTCCTTCAAGCTTCAAGTTTGACCACAAGTTTCCAATAATATACTTTTTTTCACTTGCTAGCTCAAACCTGAGGTTTTATTAAATTCTACAGCTGCAGTCAGTATTTATGTTTTCATCTAGCAAATTGGACATTTTAAATAATAAAGAGCATGAAGTTATATATAAAAACAGATAACACTTGCAGTTCGTTTAAGGTAGAAACTTTATTTAAAATTAATCAAAATCCACACAACACGGCACAGAGGACCAAATTCTTAGCTCGTTATACTGGAGTAAATCTGGGGAAAATCCATCGACTTCACTGAGGCTACACCAGGATCATAACCAAATACTCAAAACCTCAGCTGGGCATATATTCCGAAGGGATGCAGTACCCCACGGGCGCAGGGCCCTCAGTGTGCAGAGCCTGGTCCATCTAGGGGAGATGTCCCACTGATTTCAAAGAGGTAGTTAAACTTTTCCAACACGTTGGGAATCGAGGCCTAGGTGGCCCACTGGTATCATTAGAGGAGTCTTTGCAGTGAAGATTTTGGTCCTGCAAGTTTCATGGCTGGTCTTCTGCAAGGAAAACCGAGGGCTGAACAGGAGGTAAAAGCCTGGACTGAGGACTTTAGAGGTGGGTGCTGAAGCAGTCCTCCCTGCAGATAGGCACAACTGTCACCCCGCCTTTGCACTTTGATGGCTCACCTGCATGTTCCTTTTAGGAGAACAAACTAATAAGAAATAAAATATATAATGTGCGCCGTTTGAAGATAAATGAGGTGTGGAATCCTCATTTTTCACTTTGCGATCATTGTTAACATCCTCTGCTATTTATACCTTTTCGGACTGTGTACAGTGAAGCACGTCACTGGTGCTTCAGAGGAGCAGAGTTCCATGTCTGGCATGTCTCCACACAAAGCAACTGTTCGAGGGAAAAGAACGGACCTGTGTTGAGAAATGCCTCCTGCTTTTCTTCTAAAACTCCCTAACATCTTCTCTTTACTGTGATGGATGCTGTGTTTACTTGTTTTGACCTTGTGTGTGATAGCTTGTATGCCAGGTTTGTCTTAGATGTTACCTACAGTTTTCCAAGAGGGGAATTCCCAAACAGAGATTTCAAGCCAGTGCCCCAAAGAAATACTTAGGCATGAATACGTTGGGTTAACATAGCTGTTGTAGATGAAGTTTCTGGGGGGACAAATCAGTCCTCTTTCTTATAGCTTTGCTGAAGGGCAAAGCATCGTCCTAACGTGCTGGCACTATGCAAGCTCAGCAGTAGGCTCTGGTGCGTGAGGAAAGGGCGATACTAGTGACAGGACAGCAGCAGCTACTCCCCGGCAGGCTGAACAAGGCCAGAGCACAACTCAGGCCTTCCACTTTCAGACACCTTTTTCCTGTGAAGGCATCTGTGCTGTAAGCACACCACCGAGCACAGGGAGATTCACCCTCGAGGTGCTCTTTGGCAATTTGAACTCTGTTAGTTCTGAAAAACACAAAATCTTCCAGTTTTGTCCATGGGTCTGTAAGTGACTTTAGAAGTGGCGAATAAATAAATAAATAAATGGTTAAAAAAAAAAAAAATTTAAAATAGAGCTTATCCTGGGAAAATAACACCAACATCTTACAGCTGATCTGATCTCTCCCCTTCCCACTGTCCCACAGGAAATTCTGACTTTAAGTTTATTTTCCTTTCTTGAAGATGCTAACTTTAAAAACAAAAAGAAAAGGAATCCTTGTTGCAGCCAAGCTCAGGCTGCACAGAAACAGTTCAACAATACATAATGCAAGGGATTCCAGCTGGTTTGCAAGTAGGAGACTAAAATAAGACAGAAAGTAGTGGAGAAAATGCTGGCATTTACATAGATACGGATCTTCTACTCACACTACTGTAAATTAATATTACTTAAGTAAGTAATATTACTTAAATTAATATTACTACTACTTAAATTAATACTTGAAATACTACTTAAATTAATATTTAAGACTGTTGGGCCAAGCTCACCCCTGGAATAATTATATTCTAATAGTGGAGCAAATCTTGGAGATATTTAACATTTGGGTAAGGAAGCACCATGCATGAAGGAGGTCTTCACCAGTCTGACCAAGCTTAAGGTAGATTGGACAGTAACAGAACGAGGGGAACTGGACTTCAGCTTTGTGAGTCGTACCTCAGGGGTGGAAAGTTCAGGTCACCTTCCCTGCCCTCCCCTTCGGAGCTCTGGGAATTCTGCCTCATCCCACTGCTCTGCACAGGGGTCAGAGACGCCTGCAGAGAACTGATAGGGGCAGGGGGGGAAGCAAAGACTGCAGACTTCCTCTCTGTAAGAAAATAAAATTATTTTGTGGGTAAGGGAGTCAGCCATTGCTTCTTGACATTGGAGAGCTGGGTTGGCTGCCTCGGTGGCCAGAGTGTGTATCCTAACCCCTTCCCCAGGGCATGGGCACCCTTTCAGTTTGTTGGTGATCAAGGTCTCTGTGAAAAAGCTGACTTTGTATTTTTTAGAAAGACTGTGAGAGAGACAAGAAAGACAGCTGAACTTCAAGGGAGACTTTCTTCCATTAGACAAACTCCAAGAAGAGCTATGCACACATAAAATACCTCTCTACTATCATTTCCACTGGGTCCTTTGGGAAGATTCAGCATTTTGCAGCCAAAGGCCCATGATCAGCAAAGCATCTGGGCTCCTAACTCCTCATTTAAAGTTTGAATTCCAACTGAAGTCAGCGGGGAGTTTAAACAGGAGTTGGGAGATTCAATATTTTGCTGAGTATTGGCCACCAATGTCACTGCACTGCTTAACTCATAAACTATATTTACAATTATTGCTCATATTCATCCACTGACACATTTCAGGTGCTTATGGATGCTTCTAACAGTATGCCGTAAATCACCCTAAAAAGCTGGGATACAATTTTTAAAGTTCAAATGGGAATATGCACTAGATGTGAGTGTTTGCAGGATCAGGACCTATTTTCCAGAACAGGTGCTTAAATGAAATGATGAAGTCATTATACTTGAGCAACTTAATATAGAGAAATAGCTTACATTATTCTAGTACCTATAGGGCTCTGGCATAAGTGCCTAAATTAAAAATTTGAGAACTTATTAGGCAAGAGGATTAGATTTGGCATTTCACTTGGAGAGCATTTTGCGGATGTGGGGAAAAAATTAACTTCTTTTTGTGCATATATAGCTATTTTTTGCCACCTGGAAAAGTTGCATGGTTTTGACATCACTTCCACTTTTTTTTTTTTCTGCTTTTGAGTTTGCTCCTTTTTTTATGCTGCAGACCTCTTTGGTGCTATGAAAATCAAGGTTTGCTCTTGAAACAGGCATGTGTTCAGGAAAGTAGAAAATGTCTGTCGGAAAGGCAATATAGTGCGCTCTTTGTGGTCGAGAGTGTGGGAAACTCCATTTAGCTCATTTTCATGACAGAAGCACTGAACCACATTAACACAGAAGGAAGATGTAGAAAACGTTTAATGGTACTGCAACGCTTTGTTTATTCTTAGCTAAGACTACACGGCTTCCAAATGAGCCCACTATGCAACGTGACTACATAAGGTTAACTGCTGGGTACATTAAGCAAAATACTCTCTCTTAGATGCTTGTTTAAGTCATCATTTCTGATCATTTATCAGACTTAATGTGCTACAGCAGACTGCAGGTCACAATGTGTCATTTCCAAAAGAACTTTGACTTTTCCCTTTCCAGGGTCAGGAGCCGGTAATGTTTAGCTGAAATGACTGCATTGCACTTCATAGCTTCCAGTGGATCCACTGAGGCTTTGGAGAGCCGTTCTTGCTAGACCACGGTGCTTGCTGCAGGTATTTGGGTATTAAAATCTGGGGGGACTGTTTTATTACATGCCGTCAGCTGAGATTCAAGCTGGCTGCAAAAAAAACTCCACTCCATTTGTTGGGAACAGATCATGAGAAGGAAGGATAATTATTTTTCCAAACTGATAGTGGGAGTTCTCTCTGGAGAGAAACACGAAAAACAAACACGCGCACCCCTATCCCATGCAAGTTATTTACATGAAATTCAAGAACAAATTGAAAAAGGTTGGGGTACAATTTTTAACATGCCATGTGAGCATTTCCCCAGCCCAAGGTAAAACAATAGGGCTATTTATCTGGTGAATTCTACAGCTAAGTGAATTATTTGCAACAAAAAGTTTGCTTGACGACTTTTACTTGCCTTTTTTAATCTAGAAAGTATGTGGATTTTTCAGATCTATGATTTTTTTAGCAGGCTGGGGTCACATTGGTGGGGATTAGACAAGGATAAGATGGGGATGAAGAGACATTTTCTGTTGTCTCCCATTTCCTCTTTATATGCTGGGCTATAGTCTGTTTTCAGTTGCATTTGTGGCTCCATAGTAGACAGAGTAAGAGGAGTGGCTATATTAAAAACATAAATCACAGAACTAACATGATATGCTCCAAGTATCATGACACACTTTTTTCCTATCTATCAATCCCTTACTCACATCCTATGTGGATGCATAAATATTGGAAGTGAAGATGGCACTACTGCATCTATTATCTAGTACTTCTCATTATAAGATCCTGCTTTCAGCTGCTAATAGTTTTACCAGATTTCAGCCATTCAGGAATGATTTTTTTTCTTTCCTGGGGTACCTCCTTGGTATTGATTGGTCTTTGGAAAGGTTTTGGCTAAGATGTTCTGGTGTTTTTAAGAGATTCGGGAAGAATATGTTGGGTTTTGTGGGCTAAAAAAAGTTTGTCACTGAAATATATGTGTGTGTTGAGGAAGAGGACTGAGGTTTGTGTTAGGGATGTAACTTTTGCCGATCCTGTGACATTTTACCTAAATAGTAAAATGTTTGAAGTACTTACTTGTTCAAAGGATGACGGCTGAGACTTCCAGAGACTCTGTCTGCTCCCCTGCAGACAGCCACCAGCAGTAGCCCTGTAGAGGATGGCTAGGCATGTTCCTGTCTCGGGCTGTGGATGCTGAGCAGGACCCTCTCAAGTAATACAAGAAGATGGAGGGAAGCAGTTAGGAAGCGGAGCTGGATGTTGGAGACTGATTAGGAGGAGGGAGTGCTACAAACTTCATGTTATAGCATGCCGGGAAGATACGTTCATCACAGCTTCTCAATCATTGAGTTAATATCATGGAAGACTTAAAGGAGTGCCTAAGAAGAAAGGAGTATTCTTATATTCAGATCCTTATGCAAGCTGGTGTATGTTAAAGAAGTCCTAGGAGACACACTACAAAAGTTGTGGAAGTAAAAAAATATTGACTAGCCACTCTGCCCTTAAGTGGGATAGAAGTTGTGTCAGAAAATAGTACACAACACCTAGTTAAAGGCCATTTCATAATACTTTGTGTTCAAGGGGGCAGGGCAAATTGTTGTTGTTTAAGGATCTTGGTTTTCTCATCTCTTAAAAATTCAATTTTTTAAAATCTTAATAATATTCCTCTAGTGCAACATCTTGCATTGTAATAATTAAATAACAATCATGATGTAATATAGCAGGTCCAAGAGAGTTTTTAGATTTATGGGGAACATAATTTGTGAGGAATCTAAAACTCCACTTTTGGGGTGAACTATGAAACAAACAAACAAAAAACCCCAACATTGAAGTTGTTAGGATCACGTGCTTTCTTTTTAAATGTTCGTTACCCTTAGATGGGTATGTTTCAAATGAAACAGAATAACACAAGGAGATCCTCTGTGAAGCATTTCTAGACCTGGACTGTTACAAGAAGCTACCTTTCTCTCCCAGGATGTTCAGAAACCCAAATTGAAATTTGGGAAGGAAAAGCTTTAACAGACAACTGCATTTAAAAAGCAACTTGCATTTAAATGTCTCCCTAGCAAAGCTGGGTTTCCCATCTGCGGAGGAAAAAGTCAGTGCAGAAGGAAATAAGTGAATAACGGAAAAAGGAATCCACAAAGAAAAAAAACCAAGACAAAATGAAAAATCCCAGCTAACGCCCACCTGTTCTCCTTCTTTCTTCCTCCCAAGAATAATAAACATAGTAGAAGAGAGATTTATTTTGTTGGGGTTTTTTTAATTAAATATTTACTATTGACACAGAAGATATACTCTTTCCCCAAAGAGAATTCACTGTCAGTAAATTCTGACTATTTAATTTCACTTTAGTATATGGGCGTAGAATCAGAACCATTTTGGTTGGAAAAGACCTTTAAGATCATTGACTCCATTACCCTAGCACTGCCAAGCCAGCCACTAACCCATGTCCCCAGGCACCACATCTACACACCTTCTAAATACCTCTGGGGATGGTGAATCAACCACTTCCCTGGGCAGCCAGTTCCAGTGACTGATAACCTTTTTGGTGAATATTTTTTTCCTAATATCCAATCTAAATCTCCCCTGGCACAACTTGAGGCTGTTTCCTCTTGTCCTATCACTTGTAACTTGGGACAAGAGACCAACACCCACCTGGCTACGACCTCCTTTCAGGTAGCTGTAGAGAGCGACCAGGTCTCCCCTGAGCCTCCTCTTCTCCAGACTAACCAACCTCAGCTGCTCCTTATAAGACTTGTGCTCCAGACTCTTTACCAGCTTTGTTGCTCTTTAGACATGCACAGCACCTTGACGTCTTTTCACAGCCTGAGTACTTGTGGGATTGCTGAGTTACAAGAGTCTAAATTCACCACCCAGCCAGCAGCAAGAGGCAGGATGAACAATGGAAAAAGACAGGAATGAAATGAGTTGATAGGGCAAAAGTTCCTTCTGTCTTGAAAATATCTTAACATAATTTTCCATACTGATTACTTTCCATCAGGTAGAAAGGAGGACGTGAGGCACAGACTTACAAAGGCATGAAATAGTCCTTCAAGTTCAAAGCAGTCTGAGACATCTGCAAACGCCAAGAATATTCACATATTTCATATCACTGAGCACTTGCGTGCCACATGGTGTTATTTGAACAGACTAAGAAAGGGTCATGGCATTTCTGCGTGGTCCGTATGGTCTGTTCATTCCCGATTTCCACACCAAGAAACTCAAGAGGGGTGTTATTAAGGCTGCAAATTCAGAGCAGAGTTCTGCAATCTGTCCATGCCACTGAGAGGAAAATAATTTTTAAGCAGGTTTTTAAATTGGCTCTGTAAACTTCTGTAACCGAGCATCCCAAGGTGTAGGGGGAAAGTGTGCTGCATTATTTCTGTTGCCTTGTTAAAAAATTATCCCATGCTTGCCAGCTGCTGGAACATAATTTGAGAGTTTAAAATGTCATATGAAAATTAAATGAAATAGAAAGTACAGCATAAATCAGTTTCAATCCACATGTTTATGTGAGTTGGTTTTTTTTAAATTTCTCTCTTCTCTTATTCAAAAAAATGGATACATTGGTTTTTCCTCAAACTTTCAACAACTGCAAAAAAAAAAAAAGCCACAATTTGGTAGAAAGCAGGACTGTAAAAGTTCGGTCTTATAGGTGAAAGTTTTGGAAAGTTATGAGCAAATGAAAACAGAGGCTTAGCATGGAAATACATAGGCATCCTTAATTACAGCTGTTGGTAGCTCTCCAGCTATATTGCGAACGACATATGTTTTTTCTACTTAACGTCCTAATCCTGTTAGTAGATGTGTCAGCATGGAGCCCCACAGCTGTGGCGTGTTCCCCCACCATCGGGGGGACGTCTCCTGAGCAGAAGAGTCTCCGCAGTGTTTCTGCCTGCACCGTAGACATCAGCTGCGGATGGCTGCGAACACTGGGAATGTGTAAGAATAGAAATCTGTGAATGGTGCTAATGTCTAATGTGATTAGTGAAATTCCAGTGGTGTTAAAGCAGTCAAAACTGAACGTGGAAACAGCTAATTAATTCCATGGGTTTAGGAACACAGCGCTGGCAAGGGTTTTAGGTCATATATAACATACGCAGAGCATTAATAAAAGATGAAGATTGAATGATAAACCACCCAAGGTGTGCAGTAATCCCACAAGAAAGGACTAGCTGGAGTATCTTACTGAAATTAGTTTAACTGAGAAAATTGGATTAGAGTCTGAACTATATGTTTACTGGCTATTGTTAAAGTCAGTATGAAATCACTGACAGTTAGAAACTTCCAGTTATGTTTACGGTCATGTTATTTCCAGAACACATGCAAGAGTCATACTTTGAAATGATTGCAACATTGTTATTGTGGGTCCAGAAGCCCAGTAAATTTGGGGACTTTTGCGGAAAGCACATTGTGGAGAGCACTGTTGGGCAACCACATCAGATATGACTGAATAAGGTAATCTTTTGGCCCTGATTTACAGGAAACCTCATCTGTCATAAAGATTACTCAATCAACTGCTTAATATATTAAAAACAAATGTACGTTAGGAAACATCTCCGATGTAAAGCTATGGTCCGAGCCCTGATGGCTCAGCGGAGGAGAAGGCTTGAGCCTGGCTGTGAGGAGGATGAGAACGGAAAGGTGGGAGGGTAGCGGCACGCGAGGGCACCGTCCCCTGTGGGTCCCGTGCCTGTCGGCATGCCAAAATGACCCAGTGGGTATGTGGGCAAAATTGCTTCCCGTGCTGCTGAAAAGCCGTACGTACTCAGAGACGGAAAGCGAAGGCTTTAAGGAAAGGTTAGATGTGGTACTTAGGGACGTGGTTTAGTGGGTAATAGGTGGTGGGGGGATGGTTGGACTAGATGATCCTTGAGGTCACTTCCAACCTTAATGATTCTATTCTATTCTATTCTATTCTATTCTATTCTATTCTATTCTATTCTATCGTCAGCACTTGCTGTCGGCTACCAAAGCAGGCAGACAAGCACTTTCTGCTTGTCTCCTTCGACAGTACTGAGAAGTAATCTACAAGTTTGAGATTACCCGCAATTTGGCCAAAATCAATTGCAGGTGGGTTATTTCAAACTGTGCCCCGTTTTTGTGTTTGTACAACATCAACACCTTTAATCTTGTTAATAGTGACAGGGAAAATGTTCACTTCACTCGCTGCAGCCTCTTTATAAGGCCAGTCTGGGTTCAACAAGCATTAATTAGTTAATATTTGTGTAACACTTAAAAAACTTAAAGCACTATGTAAGAGCTACAAATTATTATTTTTTGAGAGCCAAACAAGAATTTAGTGGGCTACACTGAAAAGAGTAGCTATAATAAAAATGTTAGAACTATAGTTTAAAAAAATAATATGAAGTGTAAATTAAATATGCTTTAAAAAAAACTTCATGCTGTCTCTTTGCATTCAAACTACCACGAAAGCTACTTGAGCAATGTTTCAAAAAAATTTAGAGAGTATGAATTTTATTCCAGTGCTCACTGCATTTTAAGAATGATCGCTAATGATGTTAGAAACACTGTGGAAAGTGGGTATTTGAAAGACAGCTACTGTATAATTGCCAGTGAGTTCTGTATTCCAGCATGTGCTAATGATTTTTATTTTTTTTTTAGGAAGAATATTCTGAGAGCCCCATGAACTTTTATATATCATAGTAATGAAACAGAAACACTTTTTCTGGTGCCAAGTTTCTATTAAATCAGTATTTGGGGGAAAAAAAAAAAATCATCCCACTACAGTAAGAAGGATTTTAATAGAAGGCTTTACAATGGGCTTGGCAGGAGATGCTCTGAAATAATGAAAATGTATAGAACAAGCTCCAACCTTAAACAACAGTGACAGTTGGTTAGCAAAGCAGAATAAAGATTTTAAAGAGATTTCTATCTTTGTTTAATAGTCTTCTAGGAAATCTGTTTTATTATAACTGCTCATTGAAAGGCCACGGCTCGCAGTGGTTGTTATTCATGATTGCTATGGAAAGGGGACAGCCAGAGCATCTCTCACATCTTCCCTGTAATCTGTAAAATCAACAGCTAGCCTGGATCTTTCACATGACTTAGTCATATGTGGATTAGGTTTAGGAAAAAAAAAAAAAGGTATTGAAACAAAGATAAAATAAAACTGATTGAGGCTGAGAACTTGACATAAGATATTTAATGTCTGAGTATCTTCACAGCTGAAAGTTGTACAAGGCTGTTTTTCTTCCTCCCACACTAGGAATTTACTATATCCTCTGAGCTGCTTAGATCCCATTTCTCTAGTTTATCTCATTCCTGTTCGAGGCCCTGGACCCTACTCACATCCCCAGGCTTGTCTCTGTATTTTATCCAGTGACTGTTTAATGCTGATCACACAAAACTCCCGAGAGCAGAGACACGCACTGAGGACTTGCCTTGGTATTGCAGTCTGCCGTGCCCTTCCTGTGATGCTCGCTCGGTGTTTCCATCCTTCCTTCACAGGGGCACGGGCTGAGCCAGAGCAGTGGAGAAGCCTGTTCAGGCACGCTTGGCATGTACGTGCAGTTGTTTTGAGCTCTTCTGAGCTGCTGCATCCCTGCTTTCTTTGTGGAACTCCAAAACAAGAAGATGACAGTAAAAATGTCACCTCTTCCTTCTCCTTGCATCTCCCTCCTTTATGGCCACAATGCTGAGCTCTGAGATCCATCCAGACACAGAGGTTTTGGGATGGGTCAGCAGTGGTGTTGGAGAGAATGTAGGGAAGGGCCTTCAGAGTGCAGTCAGCATGCCTCCAAATTCCTGTGGCACATGATATTCTTCTGAGGATGTGGTCCTTGCTGGCTTGTAACCTGTGTCTTCCCATTGGTAGTTGTTCGCTTTTGCACGTCATGGCAAAAAGTTGTTACTGTCACCAAGGGAAAGTAAGAAGAAGATGGGAAGAAGGTAAGAAAGTAAGAAGAGGTACAAAGCCATCAAATTACGCTTAACCGCTTTCGTTCTTCTGCAGATTGCTAGTCCAAAGATGAAGAGGGAGTGACTCTCATCAGGTTCCTAAAAACCTAAATACAAGGCAGATTTTATCATAGGGTCTGTGGCAAACTTTACTCAGGGGGGTTAGATTGTGCTTCAAGGGCTCATCCCATCACCAAGGATCCCACCAGCGTCACAAGAGCCCTGTGCCAGCTACTTAAGTAGTAAGTCATCTGTGCCACTGCAGCACTCAAAGCAGGTTCTCTTTGATGATGATCAGAAAAGTTGCTTACGGTGTTTGAAAATGTTTCCAGAGGAAGCTGCAAATGTGCAGCAGCTGCTCAGGAGGTGTGCAGCCAGTGCAAAGGTGTTACATCCAGAGGTGCTAAGTACCCAAACCCCTTCCTGACACCAGTGGAGCAGAAGGCTGCGTACCTCTCTAAAAGCAGGTCACTTCTTTGGGTGCTTTGGCTAAGGATGGAGGCAACAGAGATCATCACCTGTATTTGAAAACCGTTACATGATTAAGAGCAAATATAGAATGTGTTTAGACAAGAAATTATGCCAGACCTGTATTTCTGGCTGGTTGATATGAAAAATATGTAGATGAAAAAGTGTATATGCTTATGGAAATCTCTGGGTGAAAACATAAACTGGCTCCAAGTGTTCATAGTGAAACATAGCTAAAATTAGTGTTTTCTGGCAGTTAAGGGACAACCCTGAACTCTCACACCTTAGAAATGCTTAGTTCATATTTTAAAATGGGGATTTTAATACTCTGTGGTACCATCCTTACTTTTTTTACTAATGTACAATTCTTTCTCTGCCATTGAGCATTTTATCAGAGACATTACACTGTGCAGCAGCTCAAGCACCTCTGCAGTCGTCAAGGTTTCTAGTTTAACGTGCTTTGTTTTAATAACACAAAACACTCTCCTCTGCCTTTTTCTGTCCTTTTTGCAAGCTACCGGCCCCCAAAACCCTTAAGAGAGTTTTTATGTGGTGTGGTTTGGGAAAAACTAATGTGGAGGAGGTTGGAGGCCACCGGGAAACATTATAGTTCTCTTCAGTTGTGTTTTCTTTTAACCGTTAGAGCCTAATGAGAGCGCTGCTGTGAAATTTTGGATACAGTTTTGGCAAGGCTGCACTGATCCGTCAATGAGGCCTCCTTGCTGAAATGAACACCTCCAAGTAAGCTTTTAATGGCCTTTGTAAACAAACAGAATAATTCCCACTAACTGCAGAAATGAGTTCCATATTTATTTATTTTACTTCACAGCTCCTATTAAGTTGATTTAATAAAATTCAGCACATAATGTTTTTTCTAAAACAAACCTTAAATAAACTGGAGCTGGGTACTGAACTCTGCGTGGTGCTGCTGGTATTAATGTGTTCAAAAGAGGCCATAAGTCTCTGACTGTCCCTGCGTGGTGAGGCCAAGGATGAAACTCCATGAGATGATAAAGATGGTTTTAAGGTGCCTAACACCTGACCAAAACACAGCAATCACATGGTAGCTGGTGGGGGGAGCTGGGGAGCTGATGGCGCAATATCTTTGGCTCATCCAGGCATCCTGCACCTCCACAACTCTGTGTCTGGACCTCCCTGTGTTGACCCATAGGTCTGAGATCCTTCTTGCTCCCTGCTTTAGCACCTGATGTTCACAGTTCATGGACATGCAGGACCTGAATTTGCCCCAGCCTTGTTATTAATGGAACAATTAACTTATGGCTACCCAGCTGAGAGAAGCTTTGGGCCATCTTTGCAATAGAAGATGTGACAAACTGGGTTGTGTCTCAAATGAGGAGATGGACATAATCTCTCAGAGCAGTGAACTTTTTCTAGGGGAGCCTGTGACCCTCCTCATTCTTCAATGAGATATGAAATGTGAAGATGATGACCCAACTATTCATGGTGAAAGATGAAAATAGCGGGAACCCCTTTGAATTTCAGGTACTCTGAGAAGAAATTCAGGATACAGAAATGGACCTGGTGCCACTAACCCAGCGAAAGCTTTTTGCTGGATAGGCTCCTTGCTGCTTTGGGTTTTATACTTTTTGTTTGTTTCTTATTTCTGTTCACATTGCCAAGCCTGAACCCTTCTTTGTCAGATTATGCCAGACCTTATACCAGAGGATACAAGTGTAGAAGAGGTTATGGAACAAACTGACAAAATCGTCCATCAGAAATCATCAAGACCAGGTGGCATTTCAAGGGAATCAAATGGACTGTGGGCAGTGGTGCTGACCATGGATCCAGCTGAGTTTTTGACACTCATCATTCAGTTACGTGTCCCTCCTTCCCTTACAAGCACCATGTAAGACAGGAAATGGACAGGATCCAGGTTGAAAAAGCAGCAGACTAACCCTTTCTTTGACTTCCTAGATGCCCATCACCTCTGCAGAGGAGGACCAGCGATATCACCTCTTGAATGGTCATGCTGGCTGATAGGAAGACTGTTGGCTATAGAGCAAAGTCATCAGAGACCAGCTTTTAGATTACTACAGCAACTGCCTTTCCACCATGCGCTAGTTGGTGGTCTTCCTCACCAATCTTTGCATAGATTCCCATGAACTTTGCCTTTCCCTTCTCCCTTCCTGTTCTCCATCCCACATTGTGAAGCACAGTCTTCTGTGACCAGAACTTGTTTCTCTGTTGTCTTTCTAAGAGACAATGTCGCACTTGTACCTCAAGCCTACTGCACTGTGTATGATCTGTACTGACCAGGAAATAATACTGCCCACACAGTGAAGCCATGTGTAAGGCCGGTACCATGTCCAGTACTCCATTAGTTCAGATATTTTAAGGTAATAAACATCATACCATAGGTTCAGTGTCACAGTGTGAGCCAAATTTTTGCCTCAGGAAGATCTCAGGAGAGTGAAGACACTAAATGTAGGGCTTACTGAGAAGGTGAGGACAAAGGTTCCACACATAACCTATACACTGAGAGAAGAGGCATTTAAAGGTATGATCTGATTGATGCTGGTACATTTAGATGGCTATACCAGATCATCACTGAGATATTCATGTCCCCCAGCTGACACTGTGATGTTGGAAAACTCCCCTGGAATGGGCGGGACATAACTTTTGTTGGCTTAATTTGGCAAGGTCCAACATGCCAATGGGCTGAACCCATTTGGACTGCTGCCTTTTCTCTGAAGCAATGAACAACCACTTGGGCAGTGGGTTCAGCCCACACAGCTGAATGCCCATAAGCAGCTGGTGCTGGCCAGGAACAAAGCCACCACTGACTTCTGCCTGGGGTGCAGGGACCAGAGTGGGAAGCATGTCTCCCAGAAGGGGCTGCTCCAGCCACCGTGTCCAAATACTGACCTATCCAACTGGTATCATAGAATCATAGAA
>VWZZ01008027.1:215932-234854 GCA_013399095.1 Psophia crepitans | reverse complement strand
CAATTAATAATAATAATAATAATAATAATAATAATAATAATAATAATAATAATAATAATAATAATAATAATAATAGGATTGGTTGTGAAATACAGAAAGTAAAGCACAGCCACCCCGCTGCTGCTTTTTATACAGAGCTTGGATAAAAATGATGAGTTTAATAAGAGCGGGGGTGTAGCTCCCGCCCCGTTTCACGTCCCCAAAACCGGTGACGTTTCGGGTTCCCGACTGCGAAGGCGCCGTTTGATTTCTGCCCTCGCCGTGATTTTCAGCAGCGGGAAATAAAAGCCCGAGGAGCGCCTGAGCAGCGCGGAGGGGGCGGCTGTCGGGGGGAGCTTGGCCTGGAAATCTCCTTAATGGTAAAAATAAGAATTGTTACTGGGTTAGGATGCGGCCAAACTCGGGTGGTTTTGCCCCAAGCCGAGGTCGCTGGAGGGGCAGCGGTGGAAATACCTGCCCGCGCAGCTTTGCTGGGGGTGATTTTATGGGACCTGCAGGATTTTTTCCTGTTTCAACAGGAATTATCCTCAAATAAGTTTTCCCTCTGGAGCATCCGTTTAATTCTCGTTTCTGCGTCTTTTGCCTTAGTTAGTTAGTTATTTTTTTTTCCCCCACCCCCTTGTTTTTAAACCCAAAACGCTGGTGACGTTAAGGCTGGGAATAAACGCACGCACCCTTTTGTCTCCCCGTGGGCAGCCCCGTCTTTTCTTCCCTCGCTATTAATTGCTTGCCGTCCATGAGATGCTTAATTAAGGGAGAGGAAACCCTCGTGCAAACCAGTTGCTTTGCCAGGAAAAGCCACCGGCACCTATTTATGTCTATAAATACACACGAGGAGCAGCAAAAAAATATTCCCGTGGCGCTCCGGTTCTAATGGCTCTCGTTTAAAAAATATCTCTTAATTTAAAAATAATAATTAGGAAAACCTAAAGAGCAAGGAGGGGATTTTTTTTTTTCCCCTCCGGCCGTAGCGCAGGGAGGGTTTGCGTCGCTTCGCCGAGGGAATTAAAACTTGCTGGAGGTTTTCTTGCGTAGGGCGTGTGTTGGGATCGTAAATGGAATTTAGAGCGCTGGAAGCGGGGCTGCTCCTGGTCCTGGTCTGGGTTTTAAAGGTGTAAACATTTAATTATACCTTGGAGTATCTTTTGTATTTATGTCAATTAATGATGTTTGGCGGTTAAAGTATTTGGCGTCTTTATGCGTAGTGTCTTTGTGCGTCGTGTCTTTTATTTATATATATATATATAAAAAGAACTTTAGATATAAAAGGTACTTTATATATAAAAGGGACTTTTAATATATACTTTCAAATACATATTTAGATTAAAATGTATGCTTATATATATTAAAAATATATTTTATAGAGAGAATCATGGAATGGTTTGGGGTGGAACGGACCTTTAAAGGTTATCGCATCCACCCCCCCCACGCACACGCAATGAGCAGCGACATCTTCACCTCTGTCAGGTTGTGACGTCGTGTCTGTACCCATAGACGCACACGTATTTATGGCATTGCCAGGGCAACGCTGATGGAGGTGGGGGGATCCATCCAGATCCTTTCCTGGAGGGACTCCGGCGCTCGTTGGGGCGTGGCGCGATGTCATCGCTCCTTTTACGTGACGCATTTCCAGGCGGGGCTGGTGGCGTTTTGAGGTGGTTGGTTGGTTGGTTTTTCTTTCGCCACCGTTTCGCCGGGTTCTTCGCTGCGGGATGGGAGCGGGGTGGCGTCGGGGATGCGGGACGGGACGCGGGGGGCGCAAGCGGGTGACCGAGGCCACGCCGTAGCGTGCCGGGATGCTTCTCGGTACGGCCACGCTGCCTCCCTGGGCTTGAAGGCATTGGGGGAGACCCAAGCCGGGAGGAAAATAACACACAAATGTTTATCAGCAATTGCCTGGGGTATTTTTGGTCGCTTTACGCTTCCTCCAGCGCTTTGAACTTGCCCTTCCGCCCCGATGGGCATCACGTCGATGCCCCGCCTGCGCCCGCTCGCCCACCCGTCCGTCCATCCTCCCTGGGGCTGGGGGAGACGGTGGGGTGGGTGGCTTTGCGTGGCAGGGGACAGGAGCCAGCTCGGGATCGTCCCCTGGTCTTCCCTGCACCCCCGTGCTGAGTGGCCGTGTGGGGCACGGCTTTCCTCCCCCCCCTTCTGTACCAGATGGGACTCTATTTCCCACAGGGCTTTAACACGAACGGATTTTAATTCCTTAAGAGCGTCAAGGCAAAGCCGCCGGGCTGGGAGGGGAACTGGAGCAGACCCATCCGCGATGCTCTTGGCAACTGGTTGAAACTGGGGCAGCTCTTTAATGCTTATCCAGCCCGGCGCTGATGGAACCATTGCTCGTTAAGATCTGCCGCTGGCTTGGGTTGGGTGAGAGCAAAATCTGTTGAGAATGACCCTGAGAAACCAAAATAAATGTATATAATAACCAAGAGAGGCAAAGCCAAGGAATGTTTTCCTCCCTGCCTGGTGCCCAGCTCCGGCTCCCGGGTCTGAAAAATTGAGGTGGGACTGAGTTTGGACTCTGATAAAATCCCTTTCTGGCTTTATTACAGTAAGATAATGCAAAGCTGGAGTAGAAAACAATCTCCGTTTTTTTAGGGCGAGGAGCAGCGAAGTCATCCCTTACATCCCGGTGTAAGGTTTGTAGTTAAGGCAGCCGAGTGAAATCGGGTTTCTGGTTCCCGTGGGAGGGAAGGGGGAGGTGGAGGTGAAACCCCTCTGGAGCAGGAGACCACAGGCTGGTGGGGATGGTCCATGGAGCTGTGGCCTGGTGGGCACGGGGAGGATGGGAAGGTGCAGGGAGGGCTCACGGAGCTTGGGCAGGGGCTCTGGTGGCGTGTTTTGATTTCCCAGCTTCGTCTCGTTTTTGTTCTTCTTCCTCCGTGTCCCTGGATTTTGGGGGGGCGGCTGTTGCCTGTAATTTCCCGGGGAGCTCCGGGAGGGGTAGCCACGAAGCCACGCGAGTGCTGCTGCTGGAAAGGGGGGGTTGAGATGTGCCAAAGAAACCACCCCAATCCACCCGATTCTGGGGAACAAACCACAAGTTTTAAGGCATCTTGTGATTTACTGCTTGATTTCTGCCCGTACGGGTACCCCGCCCGCGGCTCTTGTTTGTGCCCGGCGGCCGGTGACGCTGGCGGGGCGGCCGTGGGTTTTCCACCCGCTTTCCCTGCGCGGTTGCGATGACGAGGTCATCGATGATGCACCGGTCCAAGCGGTGCGTGAGATGTGGCACAGCTCCTGCGCGGGTTATTCCTCGCTCCGTTAGCGAGCCGACCCCTTCGTCCCGCGCGCGACGACCCGACCGGCGGTACCCGAAACCCCGCTCTGGGCTGCGGGAGGCGTTTCCTCCGCGAGCCAGGCTGGCTGCTAGCGCTCAGAACCGCTTTTCTTTGAATTTAGCAGGTCAGAAAAGCAGGCGAGCCCGTATAAATCCGGCGTCTTCAGCACGGGAGGCTGATGCTCGGTTGCCACAGAGATGGCTGGTGGGCGCGTGCAGGTAGGGAAGAGCGGGAGGGTGACGCAGGAAAGCAGCTCTGGTGGTTATCTGAGGGCCCTTCGCTGCGGCAGGGCTAGCGGCGCCACGTAATTAAGTGTTTTTCCACAAACTCCGTGCCCGCGGTTACTGGTTATTATGATTCATTAATTTTTTTTAATTTATTAAATTTTTTTTTAATTCTCACCAGCGCGCTGCAAAACAAGGCGGGTATCACCAAGTCCTATGTGTGGGGGGGGGGCGGTTTGTGTGCGTGCGTGCGCCAGAATCGCTCCCCCACCTCCCAGGTTTGGGGAGGAAGGAGGAAAATGTCCATAAAGGAGTTTTCTGCCCCAAAGTCCTCCTCAGAGTAGTGTTGGAGGAGGGTGGCCTTGAGCTCTGCTGTCCTGTCCCGCGAGGACCGCACGCGGTGCGTGCCCCAGCCCTGGGAATAACGCACCCATCCATCACGGCGCTGGGCGGCACATCCGTCACTCGTGACCGCGTGTGGTCCAGCACCACCTCAACCAGGTGGAGAATGATGAGAGATTGAAATAAATACACCCGGTAGGAGCAGTAACCTTGCTTTAATTGCGGAGTGGTGACCGCGAGCTGCTGGGAGACCCTGCCAGGTGGTGGGGGCGAAGCCTTGAGCACCGTTTGGGTGTCTCTAGGTGCTCTGCATCAACCCAGACGGATGTTGGAAGCGGGAGCGTGGTGAGGTGGCTCCTTGAGAAGTGGGGTCACGCGGCGCCTTGCTGTGGTCCTGCTCTTTGGGCGTTCTGGGAGGCGGGGGAGCGGTGAGGTGGCACCTCGGGGGACCGCGACTGCCCTGGCGTCTCCCTCGGCAGGGGTGCAGGGAGGTGACGCCCCGGTGCAGTTCCGCTTGAGGCAGAGGCTCTGCTAGAGTCGCTCCCGACGCCGTGGCGAGGGCACCACGTCCAGTGTGCTCGTTTCACTTGCATGAGCTCCTTCAACGTGCCCCACATCCCCCAGGCTGCTGGGCTTGGGTGATGGGGCGAGCTGAGCCCGATCAACCCCAAAAGGAGGGTCACGTCTCCGTGGTCCAGCCTGTAGCATCCGTGGGCGCAGACGCTTCCCGGGGTCGGGGAGGATGGCTGTAGCGATGGGTTCGCTTGCAGCAGAGCGGTGGCGTCTTGGGAGAAGGCAGGTGTAGGTGTCACCAGGTCTGTTTTGGAGCTGGAAGGTGGTAGAAGTAACTGGACAGCACGTCTGTGTCTTTCTCAGTGGGGAGAGGCCAGTCCTGAGCTTCACTTGAGCTTTTGGAGCTGAAAAGGGCATTTCCCTGGAAGGCCTCTGGGTGCCGATGGTTTGAGACTTGCTGGCACCTGAGCTGGGATTTGGTCAGACAAACTGACCATGAGCCAGCAGTGTGCTCAGGCTGCCAGGAAGGGCACCCGTGTCCTGGGGGGCACCAAGCCCGGCATGGCCAGCCGGGCCAGGGACGGGATGGTCCCACCCTGCCCTGCGCTGGGGTGGCCTCACCTCCAGTGCTGGGGGCAGGGTTGGGCGCCACAGCACCAAAAGGGCATAAAACTGTTGGGGAGTGTCCAGAGGAGGGAACAAAGGTGGGGAAGGGTCTGGAGGGGCAGGCGTGTGAGGAGAGGCTGAAGGCCCTGGACCAGGACTGGGCCCCTTGGGAGCTGGGCATGTGTCACCTCCTGGGACTGGACCTGGATGCCCTTACAACAACCCCTCTGTGAGAGGTTCATGGGTTTTAAAAACAAAACCCGTCCTGTTTTCTGGAGTGGGCCCTGCAGAGTGTTTGTACCGGGGGTGGAGGCGTGGGCTGAGCCACGGGCGGGTGTCAGAGACAGGCAGGAGGAGGGCGTAGGCTGTTGGTGGATAGCACGGGATTGTCATTGCTGGGGTTCCCCTTGGGCCAGGTCCTCCTCACTGCCTCCTTCCTGCCGTGGGGTGGGAACGGCTTGAGGATGGGATGGGGTGGGCTGGGGATGGATGGGCTGGGGTAGGATGGGGTTGGTTGGGCTGGAGTGAGGTGGGATCGGACAGGATGGGGTTGGAGCTGAGCGCAGGGTTTGTTGTCCATTGCTGATCGCACCTCTGACCACACCTGTGTAAGCAGCACCACGAGATGTGGGGCTCCTCCGTGGTTCCAGGTCCTTCACAAGGCTCTGGTTGTCCTGTGCTATTGGTGCCGCCGCTGTAGAGGCAGAAGGATCGTGTCTGGAGCGTGCCAACCTCCAGCACGGCGGTGCGTGGCTTTCCCCGGCCCCAGCTGCTTTGGGTCTGTGTAGGTTCTCACTGTGCCCCAGGTTCCTCCTTGTCCCCAGTGTCTGGCCCCAAACTACCTTAGAAACTCTTTATCTGCCAAAGTTATGGGGTGCAGAGGTGTGGGGTATAAGTGCACAACAAGCAGTGAGCGCAGGGACCAGCCTCGCCGCTTGGGCCAAAGTTTGAAGGTCTCGTTTTCCAGCTGTTGAAGACCAGTGGTGGAATCAGGGTGTTGGGTGTTGATGGTTTGCAGGCCAGCAGAGCTCCTGCTACCTCCTCCCGCCGGACTCATCCTGCAGGATTTGGCCCAAAGCCGCCCAGTGTTGCTGTCTCTCTGCCGGGGCTGCTGGTGGCTGCTTGCGCATCCCCGTAGAGTGTCCAGGCAGGTGGTGCCAGTCCTTCCAAGCGTCCTCCCTGAGCTCATCCAAAGGAAGGGCAAAGCTTCAAGCCACCAATCGGCTCCCAAAAGCCAGCCATGTGTGCGGGGTGAGTCTGTCAGAAAACTCATCCCTGATATTGGGAGAGGTGGTCTGGCTCTGCTCTGATCAGCGCGTTAGAGCTGGCCCAGGTGAGAACACAGGGCACTGTTTTGGTTGGAGCCCATTGACTACAAGCAAGATTATTGGACTTCAGGAAGAAATCCTTCCCTGGGAGGGTGCTGAGGCCCTGGCACAGGGTGCCCCGAGAAGCTGTGGCTGCCCCTGGCTCCCTGGCAATGCCCAAGGCCAGGATGGATGGGGCCTTGGGCAGCCTGGGCTGGTGGGGGGTGTCCCTGGCCATGGCAAGGGGTGGAACTAGATGATCCTCGTGGTCCCTTCCAACCCAAACCATTCTATGATTCTATGAATGCTGATCTGGGTGGACAGTGTGCGAGTTCCTGGCTTTGCTGGGTCCTCCATGGACTTGGGTGTCTTAGAACTCCCCACCACCCAAGCAGGTCTTCTTGCAGCCAGGCCGGGGAGGCGTTTGGTGGCCATGACCTCTTGGGAAGCCTTTGCAATGTACCTCCATGCTCCAAGGCTGCGCTGTGGCGAGGTTGGGAGTGCAACCAGGCAAGGCTGGGTACATTGGCCATCTCCAAGGGCAAACTGATGTGGATCTGTATTTGGTTTTCCCCACGGAAGACAGCCCCATGTTGCTGGGAAGTGGTGGATATCAGTAGGACGTATCTTTGGAGAACCCCCTCAGGGGATAGCAGAGCTGGCCATGATGGGTCTCGGGGGTGTGTGTGCGTGCATGCATCCCAGCCGTGCCCGTGTGGCCATGCGGCTGTAGAAGCTCATTTCAGGAGGTTTCCTTGGAAAACCAGCAGCCTGCATGAGGAGGGAGCATTCCCAAGACAGCTTCAGCCCCAGCAGGAGGTGACCAGGGCAAGGCTGGGAGAAACATCTTTCCCCGGGGCTGAGCTGCTCCAACTGGGCACGGGGAAGCAGGATGCTTCAGCAAGCTCTCACCAGTGGCTGCCTGCTTCCCAGAAAACCTTCTCCCCCCTGCTGCGGCGTGCCTGTAGACCCTCACCTGGGGCTTTGTCTTTGCAGGAGCAGGAAGATCCAGATCCGAAACATCCCCCCCCACCTGCAGTGGGAGGTAAGCAGTGGACCATCCTAAAACCAGCTGGCTGTGCTGCCAGAGCATGTGGTCTGCACATGGGCCACCCTCTTCCTTCCCAGTAACCCCAGGAGGGAGATGGAACGTGAACTGGGCTCCATCTCCTGCCTGCTTGTGGGTCCTGGAGCCGTGGGGCATCACTGGGATAACGGGGTGCGGGTGGGTGAAGGTGTTTAAGCAGTTGGGTGGCACTGGCTCTTTGGAGGGTGTCTGTGGGTGAAGCAGACCCTTCCCCTGCCTGCTCCCTGCCTGTCCGGCAGCCTCTCCTGCCCACCTCACCTGCTACTCTCCCCCCCGCCAGGTTCTGGATGGCCTGTTAGCTCAGTATGGGACGGTGGAGAACGTAGAGCAAGGTAAGATGGTCCAGCATCATCCTCATCTCTGCAAAAGTCCCTGCGCTGCTCCCCAGCTCTGCCCATGCTGGAGGAGACCCAGTGGGGTGACACCTAGTTTTCCCAGTCATTGGTACTGGGCTAAAACGGTTTTCCCTGTGGACACAGGCTCTGCTGGCAGAGGTGGGGCCACCCATTCTCTGGTGGGATGGCGTGGGCCATCAGTCCTCCATCCCCAGGGCTTCTCCTAGTTGCTGGCAAATTGAAAAACCAATTGTCCCTGGAAGCAAAAACGGTCTGGGTGTTGGTTGGGGTCTGCTGGTGGATTCTCCTTGGTGGGGGTGGCAGGATCCAGCCTTGGCACCCTCTGGTCCTTTGCCAGCCCAGCCCCGTCCTTGTGCTGGGGGGAAATACCCTGCGTGGTGCCCGGGGCCGTGCCCCACGGGACAGGTGTTTCCCTCCGGCCGTCCCCACCTGCATCCCCGCTCCAGGGCGTACCGGCAGGACCGGGACCGGTGGCACCGTCCCTCTCCTGCCCTCTCTGACGCTCCTTCTCTTGCTTTTCCCCCAGTCAACACAGACACAGAAACAGCCGTTGTCAACGTAACGTATGCAACTAAAGAAGAAGCAAAAGTGTAAGTGTTGGGCTTTTTTTTTCTGGTTTGTCCATATTTTCACCCCACCTGAACTTTTCCCAAGGAATTCCAGGATTGTCCTAGGCTGCTTCTCGTCTTCTCCCTAAGCCTCCTTGGGTTGTTCCTAGGTTCTTGCAGTGTAAGCTCCCAATGCCTGTCTCTGTATCTTCTCAAGATACAGCAGGCAGATGTTGAGTTTATCTTGAGCTTTGTCATCTTGTGTGTCTTCTGCCAGCGGTCTTCTCTTCATGCCACCGCTGGATGACCTCCTGCCTTCTCCCCTTGCATGGAGATGGGTTTTCTTGTGGTGCCCCATCATACATGCATGGCTGGACCAGCTTGGAGCCATCAGCCCTCTGATTGTCCCCTCTTCGTCTGTGCCTTCTCCTGTTGTCCCCCTGTGGCTCCCAGACGTGCCATTTTTCAATTCCCTTTGGACGCTGTCCTTCCTACAAGGTCCTCTGCGAGGTTGCAGTGGCCTTGTCTTCAGGGAGCAAAGTACTCTAGAAAGCTGAGGGTCAGGTCAGATGAGTGGTTCATCCAGGAGCCATCTTCCCAGGTTGGAAGACCAGACCTAATCTGGGAATGCACTGGATTAAATCCCCAGCCCGAGCTGCTGAAGAGGTGGAACATGGTGAAGGAGGTGAGACAGATGGTGAAGAAATGCTGCGATGGTGGGAGATGTAAGTACCCTCTGCCAAGTGCGGAAGAGTCAAGTTGGAGACCAAAATACACAGAGGCTATCACCTCCTGCTTCCTGGAGCCAAGAGAAACTGGCTAGTTGACTTCAAAAAAGCTGTCAACAAAGCTCTTCTGCCGTGGAGAACAGAGGGCCTTTGGGTGGACGAGTAGCTGGTTAGAGGGGGCGAGAGGGAGCCGAGGGGTCCATGGCTGGTTCCTGCAGCGGAGGGAGAGCAGCAGAGGGTAAATCGCCCGCGTGTTGTGCGGAGGGGTCGTGGCGAAGTGCCACCCAGCAAGAGAAACTTCAGAAGGAGGGAAGAACCCGTTGGGGCTGTGCGTGGGTGCAGCAGGGCGCTGTGAAGACTTCCTTAAAGATTTATCGTAGCCAGCAGAGGAAGGAAAAAATAGAAATTAGGGGTTATTTGAGAAGTGCAAGGACTATTTCAAGCAAAACACTTTGTTACGGGCTTTTAGAGAGTTTAGCCCTGTGCTGGAGACCAGCCCTAGGTTAGCCACGAGTGAGTAGTGAGCACATCTCATACTTGGTCCCCAGGGTACTTTTGAGACGTCCAAGATCCAGGCAGACCCCATGCGAGGCTGAACCTTCACCAGAGTCCACTTGCCGGACGTTCCAGCAGCCTCCCATTTGAGTTAACCCATCATGAGGTTGGACTTGTGAGGACAGAGACAGGGAGAATGATCTGCTGGTCCAGGAGGCCAGAGGAGAGTCCTCCTTGTTCCTTGGGCACGCTCCAGCCTTGGCTGGCTGGAGGAAGGTGCCCTGGGCCACAGATAAACGTGACATGAGCTGCTGTGTCTTGGGATGTGTGGCAAGAAAGGAACCGTGAAGTTTGGGCCTGGCAAGGAGCTGCTTGCAGTGGGGCATTCGTACGCCTGCCTGTAAATCCCCGAAGCGCGGTGCAGTAGGAAGAGGGAAGAAGTATGGCTGAAGCCATCACAGCTCGCAGAAGTCATCACAGACTCCGGCGTGGCTGAGCATCTGCGGTGGGCTGACCCTGGCTGAAGTCCAGGTGCCCACCGTAGCTGCTCTATCACCCCCCTCCTCAACGGGGCAGGGGAGCAAAAATATAAGGACCCCTCACACTCTGCCGTGCTCCAGCGGGGTTCCCGCATGGGGTCACCAGTCCTGCAGCAACCCTGCTGCGCCGGGGGCTCCTCTCCCCATGGGGCCACAGGTCCTGCCAGGAGCCTGCTCCAGCGCGGGCTGCCCACGGGGTCCCAGCCTCCTTCAGGGGTCTGCCCCTGCTGCGGCGTGGGGTCCTGCACGGGCTGCAGGGGAACCTCTGCTCCCCATCCCCCCTCCCTGGGCTGCAGGGGGACAGCCTGCCTCCCCAGGGGCTGCCCCACGGGCTGCAGGGGAGTCTCTGCTCCCGCGCCTGGAGCATCTCCTGCCCCTCCTTCTGCACTGCCCTGGGTGTCTGCAGAGTTCCTCATATCTTCTCACCCCTTTCTCTGGCTGCAGAAGCTCCCGTGGTTGGTTTTTTCTTCTTACCTCTGTGACCCCAGAGGCGCTGCCGCTGCTGGGTTTGGCCTCGGCCAGTGGCGGGTCCATCTTGGAGCCGGCTGGCGTTGGCTCCATCGGACATGGGGGAAGCTTCCAGCAGCTTCTCACAGAAGCTGCCACCCCTGTGCCCCACCCCCTGGCACCAAAACCTTGCCAAGCAAACGCAGTGTGGTGTCACACTGCCGAGGAGGGTCTTGGGGGATGAAGAGTCCCATAGAGGGGCCCAAGGTGCCACATCCTTCTCCTTGGAGCTCTTGCTTGGAGCCCCTCCGTCACCTTTTCCATGTCCAAAAAGCCCATGAGACCGTTTCCATGCTGTGTGGTAGCTTCTGGCCAGCACTTTCCCCAGGCAAAGCGGCAGATCTCTGGGCTGGATTCCCACCTCTGCTGGAGGGACAAGCCGTGTGCCAGCCCTGGCATCACCCACATGGGAGGGGACATCGACACACCAGGCTATGGGGCTTGCTCCGCACAGGGGTAGGCACTCTGGCTTCCCATGGCCACCTTCTCCGGACTGGGGAGGGAGGAAGGTGCAGGGTTGGGGAGGGACCATGGTCTACAAGGTCAGGTTCTGGAGCTGTCCTCGTCCCCGGAGAGCTCCTTACCACCCCCCGCCTCTCCCTACCTTGCAGAGCAATTGAGAAGCTGAGCGGCCACCAGTTTGAGAACTATTCCTTCAAGATTTCCTACATCCCGGATGAAGAGGTGAGCTCCCCTCCGCCCCCGCAGCGATCCCGCCGCGGGGGCCACTCTTCCAGGGAGCGGGGCTCCTCCCCGGGGGGCTCCTCGCAGCCCAAACAGCTCGATTTCCCACTGCGGATGCTGGTGCCCACGCAGTTTGTTGGTGCGATCATAGGAAAGGAGGGCTTGACCATAAAGAACCTTACTAAGCAAACCCAGTCCAAGTAAGTACCTCGAATGGTTTCGTTTCCTTCCGTAGGGCGCTGTAGGTCCCCAGAACGGGTCCTCCATGCGCTTGGGGCTTTCCAGTGTTGGCCAACGCTGTTTCCTTGGGGTGCAGCCTTCAGGGAATGGTGGCAGAGCCCGTGTCCTAAACCATTCCTGCTGGCCAGGGGGGTCTGGGTGCAGCAGGAGGGGGATGCCCGTTCCGAAAGGCCAGGAATGGGTTTCTAAAGCCTAATCGTGAGAAGAGCTGGGGACGAGGCTTTAAGGAGAAATGGCAAGTTTGGGGATAAACTGCTGAAAGGGGGATCCGAGGAACGGAGGACGGTGTCCCTTGGGATCTGCTCATTCCGCAGTGCCCTGTATGGGCTGGAGCTGTTGCAGGGGGAGAGGGGGCAGCGTGGGAGCGCTGCCTTGGCAGGGATGTGCTTTTCGTAACTGTTCGAAGCCTTTATTTTTATTGATTTTCTTTTTTTTTTTAAAATCTAACATTTTTATTTTTGAAGGGGGGAAAAAAACCAAAAGGGAGGGGACTGTCTTGCCAAAGCTTTCCATGTTTCTCTTGTTGATGTTCACCTTGATTTCACCTCTGATTTTCTGCACGGTTTTCCTGCATGGTTTGTTCCTGCCCAGATTTGTTTGTGTTTAACCCAAAGCTGTCTTCTCCCATCCTGAACCCGGTGGTCCCACAGGACATAGGACTCCTGTACCAGAACATCTTCCAGGGCGTCCTAGTTCTCAGAGAAGCTTTTAGAGGCAAATTATTTGGTAACGGTGCGTCCGCTTGAGCAGGAGGTAGGAAGACGCGCTGCTCTGCAGCTGAGCGAGCCGAACCCCGGCGCTGGGTTTGCACGAAGAGGTTTGTACGGAAAGGGGGCAGATGCTTAGGGAGAGGAGCTCTTCACGCCTGGCTAGCCCTAGAGCGTGGCCACCTAGTAGCCATGAGCTGGTCCCAGTTGGCCGCAAGCCCTTCTTCTCCAGGTGAGTCCCCTGGCGTGATGAGCAGCAGGTGTAGCTGTGTCCTTGCCACCCAAGACTGGAAGGTCGACCTCTGCAAGCCCTGAGCCTGGCGAGGAAGGTGGGAGGCACCGGCTGCTGGTTTCTCCCAACCACGAGGCCATGTGCTGCTGCCTGGGGCAGTTTCTTCCGCTGAGCTGTCCCTCCTTGTGGGTTGGCTCCCCATGCCTGCCCCGAAGACCTGGTACCGTGGGGGAAGGCTGTGCTCCATGCTCTCACCTCTCCTGACCTGCCTGAGGAGGCCACGTGCCATGGCGGGCCACCAGCTCCGCTCCAGCCTTGGGCGAAGGAGGCGTCATGCACCGGACCCGGGCAGTCACAGGAAGCTGTTGCCTTCAGTTTGGGGTGTCAGCCCACAACTCTGTCCCTGCTCAGGCCACCCTCACCCACCGGTGTGATGATCCTGGGGACGAGGGTGCTGGTGACATCCTGTTGCTTGGCCCCTGCTCCTACCCAGAGCGACATTGGCTCCTGGATTCCTCTGGTCACGTAGGACTTCTCCCCTGTCTCCACACACAGTGATGCCCAAAGATGCTCCTGAGCTCCCCAGGGGACAAAACTGAGCCCAGGTTGAACCATCTTCTTCCTTGCCTGAGGAAGAGCCCAGACTAAGAGCCCACCCCACCAGATGACCTTCCACAACGATTGCAGCCCTTGTAACTTGATGAGCAGAGGACCATTGCTACCAAGCAGCCACGGGGCCAGGATAACCCTGCGTGTGCACTGTACTGTCTACCTTGAGAGGGCTGTCCCTCTCTGAAGCATTCCCAGCCCCCCCATGAGGTGTCTGGAAGGTTTTTCTTGCTGTACCATGGGCAAACCTGCCCTGTCCCACCATCCCTGTTGTCAGCTGCCCCACTCTCCCCTGCCTGCAGGACCCCAGGGTCCCAGACAGCTGTTGATGGGGTTGAAGGAGTTGAGGGTCCCCTTCTCTATCCTCCTGTTGGAACGAAGCTGTGCAGCAGCAGCACTGGAACACACTGGAAAGTCCAGAGCCCTCCTCTGCCCTCCAGCTCTTCAGGGTGGGACATGCCTGAACACAGTGGCCCTTTCTGGTGCTCCATCTTCTCTCTGCAAATCGAGCTCATGCTTGCACATCCGGGTTTGGGATGGGTTGGAGGTCAGCCAGAAGCCTGGCCTGTGTCCCTTTGCCGGGCTTGTCCAAGGTACTCGTCGCTTTGACGTGTCCATTCAACCCATCCATGGCTCTTGGCCCTTCTTTGTACAGAGGCTCAGCTACGTGCCCCATCTCCACCAACCTCAACTGTTCCTGGGTTCAAGAAGTTTCCTGACTCCTGTGGGGTTTGTTGGGGCAGCCATGGATTCCTCGTTGGTTCTCCCTAGCTGGGAGCTTCAACCCAGTGTGACATTGTGGCACCGCTCTTGAGCACGGGGCCTGTCATCACCTCTCGTGGCACATGGTGGTGTGTTTGCCGTCTCCGTGGTGGAAGGGGTGGCAGTGGATGTCCCTGTGCCTGCTGGGTGCTGCATCTGAAGGAACACATCCTCCAAGTCAACCTGCTGGAGCTCCAGAGCTGGAAGCACCTTAGAGGGTGTCACACGCGAGTGACAGCATGCAAGTGGGTCACTGTGTGCTGTAGACACAACCGAAAGGCAAGGAGAGCTTGGTGGTGCTGATGCCTTTGTCCAAGCAGGAGCGGTCCCCTGCGCAAGCAGATCTGGAGAGATGTCACCTGCAAAGGGAATGAAAATCTGTCTTCGTTCCCTCTTCAGTGCTCAGATAAAACCACCCTGGGGTCCCTTTCGAGGCTGGTGGGGTCATACTCTTCCCTTATCTCAGCTGCTCCCCTCTACCTGTAGATGAAGCATCCTTGTTCCTACGCACTGGTTCCTGAGCTCCTGGAAGAGTTGACCTGTGCAAACCCACCGTCACCCTGCAGCATCCAGCAATGGTGCAGGTTAGGGGGGAACTCTGCACCACAACCCTTGGCCTTGCATGCACAGCAGCACCCATGAGTGATCGTGGTCAGGATGGGGACCTCTTATGAAAACAGATGTGGCCAGAGGGTGCTGTGTTGGAGCTGAGCGCTGGTGGCATTCACTGGGTGGCTGAGCAGCCACTACGTCACCTTCTCAGAAGATCTGGGCTAGCCCAGCCCTGGCTGTGGCAGTGACAGGGACCCCAAGGTTGGTGGCCGATGGCAGAATGGCTGCACAGCATCATTCTCTGGTGGGAAGAGCGCATGGACTCACCTGGAGAAGATGGAAGGGTTGCTTTCCCCTGTTCTTCAAGATGCGTGGTTGACGTGCAGGAGTCTCCTACCCTGCTTTCCTCTCTCCCTTTCTCTCAGGGCCTTTGCCAGGTACGGTTGAGCGGTGAGGAGCGAGCTGGAGGCACGTGCCTCCTCCCCGCCATGAGCTGAGGGGAGGACCAGAGGAGCTAGAACACGGTCCCTGCCGGTGTGCAAGGGAGAGCTTTCTGGTCTCCCGTGGAAGGGCGTGAGTACAAGCGCTGTTGTTGACGTGTGCCTCCGTGTCGTGACAAACGCTGCCTACGGGTAAGTTGTTTCTCTGTCCCAAAGGACATGCAACGGTCGTGGCAGCCGCTGGTCGCTGGACAGCCTTGGGTGTTGTGCAGAGAGAGGTTGAGGTTGGAAGGGACCTTTGGAGACCTCTAACCCGGTCTCCGGCTCCAAGTGGGACTGGTGTCAAAGATGATAGACCGGGTTGCTCAGGGCTTTGTCCGGTTGAGGATTTGTTCTGCCCTCTCTTGATGCATGGTTTGACGTTGACTGACATCCCTCAGCTCCTGGGCAGACCTCAGGTCACGAAGGCAAATGTAGCTCAAACCTGATCTAAACCAACCAAAGCCAACCACTACCTGGGCTTGCATGAGACCAGGTGGCCGTAGATGTACCTCAGCGAGACCCAGGGTCACCCCAAAGCTTGAGCAGGTGTTGAGATGAGCTTTTCTGTGAATAGCAAGCTCAGCTCCTGAGCTCAAAAAGCCTTTGTGCAACACCAGACGCATCTCAGGGGGTTCCTCTCTGCTGGTTGTTTTGCCACAGGGTTGACATCCATCGGAAGGAGAACGCTGGCGCCGCCGAAAAGCCCATCACCATCCACGCCACGCCAGAGGGCTGCTCCGAAGCGTGTCGCATGATCCTTGATATCATGCAGAAGGAGGCCGACGAAACTAAATCGTAAGTGCTCAGCAAAACGGGCAGGTTTGGGGGCAGGGAGGTGAATTCAGCCATCAGTGGAGAAGCAGCGATCTTCCGTCACCCCTCACCCCCTGAGGGAACTGCTGGCATTTGGAGCTTCGGGGTAGAGTCCTGGGTCTCTTAATAACCTCTCCATGGTGTGATTGATAGTGCTGTAGAAACCAGAAGCTCAGGTGGGTCCAAAGAGCAGGTAGGCCAACTGGGAGAACAAAACCCCATGAAATACAGATGTACCGTTGGGCTTGGGAAGTCCCTGAGTCCCCGTTCCCCTGAAGCTGAGGAGATGGAGTGGTGGGAGACGGTGGTTCTTCTGCCCCTTCCACCACATTGTTAGTGCCTGCTGCTGGAAATCGGTTTCCTGGCCAGATGGACTTTGAGATGTTATTTTTTTAATCCGTTTTTAGAGCAGAAGAGATTCCCTTGAAAATCCTGGCGCACAACAGTTTGGTGGGGAGGTTGATTGGCAAGGAGGGCCGCAACCTCAAGAAGATTGAGCAGGACACGGGCACGAAGATCACCATCTCCCCGTAAGTCCTGTTGAACCCCAAGCCATCCCCCTCCATCCAACGTGGTACGGGCAGCGCGGGAGCCAGGAAACAGGGCAGTTGCATCCTGCCATGCACGTTCCCCATCCTGGGCGGGCATTCCTCATCCTGGGTGGATGGTGGCGTTGGGCAGGGAGAGGGCATGTGGTCCCACGTCTCAGGATTTATCTGTGGGGTAGTTTGCAGGATTTAACCATTTATAACCCTGAGCGGACCATCACGGTGAAGGGCAGCACGGAGGCGTGCTCCAGTGCCGAAGTGGAGATCATGAAGAAGTTGCGAGAGGCCTACGAGAACGACGTGGTGGCTGTCAATGTAAGCTCCCAGCCCTCCCGCCTGGGATGCCCCTGCTTCACAGCCACTGCTGAGGTGGCCAGAAGAAAATTGCTGGAGGGGGGGGTGTTGATCTCTAATGGCAAGGGTTGGCCCTCACCCATCATATCCACGCTGTGTGGTGAGAACCCCAAGAATCCCACCCTGCCTTTTACACGTTTCTCCGTGTCTTTGCTTTCCCAGCAACAAGCCAACTTGATCCCAGGACTGAACCTCAGTGCTTTGGGCATCTTCTCGACGGGGTTGTCCATGCTCCCGTCCACCCCGGGGGCCCGAGGGGCTGCGGCAGCCACCCCGTACCACCCGTTTGCAGTAAGTGCAAGAGGTTTTGGGGTGCAGGGGACGCGTTCTTGCGGGCAGAGCGGTCTCTGGAGTCTCCTGCTGTAGCTCTTGGGTTTGGGTGGACACCATAGCTGTAGGAGCCATCTCATGGGGAGCCTTGAACAACAGCTCTGACTCTTGGCCCTTTGGGGAAGATGCTTGTCGCAGCGGCGAAGTGGAGAAGACAGTGAATGAACGTGGCTTGTCCCTCCCTGGATTTAGCTCCCTGGGAAGATCAGCTGCATCCCCTTGTTGTGCTGAGCTCAGTTTCACCTGTGTTTAAGGACTGGCTGTGTCCCAGGGGTGCTGCGCTCTGGAGGCAGCTGGGGGCAATCTGTGCCGATGCCGGCGTGGAAAAACCATGCAGGTGGTCTTCAGTCCTGACCCCAAAGCCACCGCTGGGTTGCGATGGTGTGGGCTCAGTTGTGACCTGTGGGTCATGGTGTCGGTGGCCACCCGAACCCACCAGCATTGCCAAGGGGCGTGCGGAGCGTGGCGTGAGAGGGAACGAGCAGCACGCCCTCTGCGACCACCGCCATCAGCCTTGTCCCTGCCCGGGCACCCGAAGGGTTGTGCTTGCTGGGAGCTGATCTTGACCTGACTTGGTAGGCGAGGGGTTTCCTCTGGGTCCCCTGAGGCCTGGGGCAAAGCAAGCCTGGGAGCCAGTTCCGTAACGGCTGAGGTTGCACGTGGGCAGGGATGGTCCAGCACTGGGAAGACGCGCGCGGCCATGGTGTTGATGGAGAAGGTCCGTCCCCAACCCACCAGCACCTGCAGAGCGCCTGTGGGATGACCAGGCTCTGTGGCCTCTCTAAAACCACCTGCTGAGACGCTTTGGGTGCAGGGCCGCGGGCGCACGGGTTAATTTACTTGTGCTGTTTTCTTTTCCTGGCGACGCCAGCAGCAGAGCGGGCGGAGGAGAACGGTGAGTGCCAGGCTGGCGTGCGGAGGGGTGGATGAGCGTGTGTCGGCCCTGAACGGCCCTGCGAGGGCCTGTCTGTCTGTCTGTCTGTGCGCTGCCAGCCCGCGGAGGGGAGGATGCTCTGCCTGCCTCGGCCGCCCGAGCAAGCGCAGCCTTCAGGAAACGTCTTGCTTGAGCGTCGCTTGGTGTGATGGAGAGGAGCTGGGCAGCTCTCCTGAAGGGTGGCGTTGGGTGCAGGCTCCTTCACCCCAAAGCTTTGCATGGCCTTTGTGGAGCCGCCCTGGCGAGTCCAAGAGGACCGATTGCCTCTGCCATCAGTTTTTTTTATAGTAAGACAAGGAGAAGGTGAAAAAACCCCCAACCTAATAGGGAACCACCTTGGTTCTGTGGCAGCTCCTACCCCCAAGCATTTTGTGATTCACGCCTCAGAGTGGTCGTTCCTGACCGTGTCCTCAGCAGCATCAGGGGCCAGTGACTGTAGAGACCTGCAAGGATGGAGGATGGGAAGGAGCCTCACAGTGAAAAGGAGGAGCTGGGGATGTGCGGTGACCTCCCCGGCCATGAGGACCGTCTGGGTAGGAGGAGGACACACTGGTGTAGGAGACGTGGGGCAGCCCGTGGACGGAAGGAAAGGGCAAACGTGAGAGCGTGAGCTCAGTGCAAGGAGGAGCACAAAATTCAGCGTGGCAAGTTTAAATAGAGGGTTAGGAGCCAGAACGGCCTGGCCGGGGGAAGCGGGGTCATCTCCTCCGCCCGAGTAACAGTGGTTTGTAGGTAGCATCTGGTTGCACTTGCCCAAATCCAGAGCAGGAGAGAGTTGTGTCTGCTGCCAGGGGAAATGTCTGATGTGTTTGAGACGCAGAAGAGTTGAAGAGGAGTTGGGTTGGGTTGAGTTGAGTTGGGGTGCTGGCACGCACCCCTTGCTTTCTCCCGGTCCCCATGCCCTCGCCTGGGTCTCAGGGGAATGTCGTCTTCAGCCTTTGCTTTCTCTCCTCCGGAACTGGAGAAGGGAACTGGTGATGGAGGTTGGAGCCAAACCAGACGTTTTGCTCAGTTCCCCCCAGAGCCCCACCTTCTCTGCTGGGACCGATGGTGTTACAGCACGGTTTGGGCTTTCCAGGGTTGTGGCTGCTCCGAAAGGCCGTAGGGGCCAGTTTGGGGCCACAAACACTGGCGGG
>VWZZ01008027.1:193746-210090 GCA_013399095.1 Psophia crepitans | reverse complement strand
CTTCATAACCTAAAGAAGAAAATTTGTGTGCCTGCTGTCATTTCAAATAAGGTATCAGAAACGGAACTAAAGTAAGAGTCAGTCACCCCGAGGTGATCACAGTGTTGCTCTACTAGTGCATGTCTCACAGCAGCTGCTGATGGATTATTTCCCACACCATCCTCCTGCGGAAGTAAGGCATGTGATTCTGACAAGAAAAGAAAAATAAAAGCCCATTACCTAGGAAGTCACGGCAGAGAAAACGCATAAACACCCAGTTCATTCGTTAATTCAGCGGGGACGCAGGACGGGGAACAGCCCTCTGCCCCGCTGAGCTTGCTCTCAAGTTCCAACCCCAGCAAGTTTGCACCACGAGAGGGGTACAAAACCTCAGCCCCCGCCCCAGACATGACGCCCGGCTGCTGCGTGACTTGCCCGGCTCCCAGCCGTGCGACAGAAGCCCCCGGCGCTGGGTACAGCCCTCGCTCACCTGTGTAAAGGTTAACGGTTTGTCTCTGGAGATGTAGTCGGCGTATTTGCAGGTGAATACCCCGCAGTCGCTTCCATTCCGTTGCTGAGGGATTTCCTAATGAATGCAAAGAAGATGGAGGATTTTCCTCTGTCTCAAAAGAAAAGCAGCACCCATCACCCCCCCCTCCGACCCGACACCGGCCTCCTCGCAGAACCCACGTCCCGCTGCCGCAGCCCAGGAGCGGGCCCGATGCACCGCGCGCCATCCCTCCCCTCTGCTGCCTTCGCTCGGGGGTCACCACCCAGCTCCTGCAGGCGTCCTGAGGTTTGCACAGTGTCGTGTTTCTTAAATCGAGTCTTTGGATACTGCTTTTTGCTATTCACTTCCGGAGAAACATCAGCTCACCCCCTCTGCTTTTGTCACCCGCTGGGATTTGCGAGCTCCAAGCAAGATTATTCCAACCCCAAACCTGATTTTTGAAGCCTACGTTCTCTGACAACAGCTGAACAGCTTCTTAAGTTTAACTTGCGAAATGGGGGCAAAGCCAGATTTACGTGGCAGACCAAATTTAAAAAAAAAAAAAAAAGAAAAAAAGTATTCAGCCAGGAAGGAGAGGCCCTGCTTGAAGATCTCATCCCAGCGTGGTTTCCCAGTCCGCTCACAGCCTGAGGTGGTACTGTAAGCGGACGAGATGCTTCTGGCCGTTCCCTAAAGGCCTGGACTTATTAGAACGTGTTAAGACCTTCATGACAAGGAGTTCCAGGTCACATTTCAAACCCAAGTAGTGCTCACGTACACGTGGCCCCATGCTGCGAAGTGTCCACTCCGAGAAAGTCAGCTCCAGATTTCTCTTTTCCCGGCTTTCTTGTTGCAGGTATTGGCTGTTTAAAACAAAAATAAAATAAAATAAATCCCTCTTTATCTCTGTAATCAAGGCCGACGAGAAGAGAGCTGCTGAAGGATCATGGGAAGGTGAATGGCAGGACAGTAAAACTTCAGAGGATCCTCACAGCAGCTGATTTAAGGCATTTGGAAGAAAAATCCAAATCTTAAAATTTACAAACACAGCTTTAGTAGAGGTCAGAAAACCTCAAACCTCACGGGGACCCAGAAAAACCAAGCAAGGAACCATAATGCCGTAATTCCACTGTGCGCCTTGATCTCGCACACCGGGCGCGCCTCTGGAAGAACAAATACAAAAGCTTTTGGGCTGAAGAAGTTCCCAGGCCAAGGGTTTTCCCAGGAAAAGCTTGTTACAAGACATCTGTCTTGAGGGAGAAGGTCAGAAACGCAAGTAACACCCAGTGAGGACAGGAGGGGAGCCTGCTGGGGAAACGCGGGGGCTTTGTTTAAAGCCCTGAGCAGAACAGAAGAGGTGTGGCCAGACGGAGCACGGAGGTTGCTGCTCCGTTACCTACGAGGAAGGGGGAAACTTGCCGTGCTGTTACGGGGACAAAAATCACAAACCTTCTCACAACATAAAAGCAGCGACTGAGCGGTTACTTACAACAAAGCGCCACAGATCTTGTCGCCTGTTTGTCCCATCGAGTCAAAGTATTTGATGGTCTTCTTCCTGACATCTATGACCTGGTATTAAAAGGTGACTGTTAGACAAACCGCACCCCAAAACCCAGATGACTTTTCTTACTAGTTTTTCCTTCTCCCCACCCAATTCTAAAGACAAAGCCAGTTTGACTCACCACTAGTGCCCAGTGGGCTTGCAAGTGAATAGGCACTAAGATGATGTCCTGCTTGAAGAGATCCACACCTCTAGTCCATCTCCTAACAGCTTTGTAGCCTCCAGAAACGAGTTTGGGATAAAAGAAAGTACTAAAAGCATAGACTGCTGGATATCCTTCCTTCTTATTTCTTTCCACCAGAAGACTCATGTAGAAATTGATGATCTGTACCACAAAGAGTAAACGTGAGATGTAAAATAAGACTCTTGGCTTACTAAACAAAAAACACAGCAGCATGTCTTTGCTGGCCACCCTTGCGCAGCTGAGAGCGCTCCAGGCTCAGCTGTCAGAATTCTCCATGCCATTCTCAGCTGGTTTGTTCTGAGAATTTGGCACTTGGTTACGTCTGCAGTTCGATAAAGACACCTGCCACCCACCCCAATAACCTAGACTAACTCCTGGAAGCTGCATGATCCTAGTAGTAAAGGATCTTCCAGAAACACTAGACCCTTAAGTACCTAAAATAAGAACCGTGTAGAGATTTCTGGGCTCTGCAGTGATGGTCAGCAAATAATTCTGAAAAGACTTCTGTACACAGTGAAGGAGTAGTTTTAAATAAATGCTGAATTTAAAAAAAAAAAAAAAAGACAAGCCAAACCCAACCCTGCGCTGCAGCTAGTTGTACCTCATCGTTTAGCCAGCGAAAGTTCCTTAGAGTCTGGATGTCCTCACGAGTGACCTTTAGTTTGAAGGCACTGCTCATGACCTCAGCCGGGTCACCTGTGCCAAAAGCAGCAATGACCTCTTTCTCCATGGCCTGAAATGAACAATGAAAGGGGGAAGGACTCGTGAAACGGAGCGCTGAGCACGCTAACGAACAGAAGTACAGCGAACACCCTCCCCACGCGATGCTGCAGCCCTCGCGGTACTCAGGGTTAAGCCAACCACGGCGGGCGCTCCCCGCACCGAGGCCATCAGGAGCCCCGGTTGTGCACTCAACCGGCTGGAACACGGGTGCTTCCATCTGAGCCTGCTTAAGGAATGCAAATACACCACTGGGTCTGGCAGTGTAAAATACCCTGATGTGCAGTGGCATCTCCTGCTTGGCTGAACCTGGGCTAGCAAAGTAAGAACACCACCTTGTACCGAGCATCCTCCTGCAGACTACGTGAACTCTGGGTTTGCTAGCCCTTTCCAAGTCAATCCTCAACGGGCAAAAAAGGAGATGCTCGATTACACCAGCAAGGCTGCAACTCTGAACAATAAAAGCAGCCAAAATTCCTACAAATAGAGGAAGGAAACCTGGACTCCTGCTCCCTGATGAACAGCAGAGCTAAGTTAACTCCCACGATCATCGTTACATGCAGTGTGACCATGCCCAGCGCACACCCACGACACTGCAAGATGGAGTTCCCTGCAGCCTTCTGTTCCAACCCGCTGTCAGGTCAGCTACAGTACCTCCGTGAGCGGAGCAAAGTGTTCAACTGGTTTTTCCAAGCTTGGGATTTTCTTTTCTCCCACATCAAGGACAGGTGGCTTTCCGGACCTAAGAGATGCCACATGCAACTGGAATAACACCTCTCCCGAGACGTCAGCTCCATGCGGTTTCTGTTGGACAAAAGGACAGTAAGCTAGCAAGCAAGCACAGGTTTGTTCACTGGGGGACAGAGTACAGAAAATCTTGCTCTTGTATAAAACTGGAAGGGTTTTTGTACACACATCCAACCAACAAACTCGAAAGTTACTTTTTCTTCATGACAGCACTCCAACTGCCCACCCAGGTAACGCTGCACCCAAAACTGAACAGAGGCAGGAGGGGCAGGGAACTAGCTTGGCTTGGACTAGCATTAAGCAGCCCAGGTATCGAGATTGAGATTAATATTTCTGATTTCCACTATTACAATTTTATTTTTGATCTCAATCCTGACCGGAGATGAAAGTCAGATGTACTCCCTGTCTCACAAAACCAGAGAAGACTAAAGATACCAGAGTCCAACTCTGCAGGTCAGCTACGTCCGTGCACTAAAGATTTTGAAGCTATACCCAACACATTGAAGGGGAAGAATAAAAATAGTATTGTGGAGTGTGCTCGTAACGGCCCAGAAACAAAAGGCATGGCAGCGAGAAACCCTTTGTGATAGTGCTACTCATCAAAATAACGCTCCCACCTACCTTGGGAAAAACAACCAGGACAAATAAATAAACTTCTGAGTAATGTGAAGTGACGAGTGCAAAAATTTCTGATCACAAATAGCTACATTTTCCTAAAAAGTGGAATAATGAGTAACACACTCTTACCCCCTCAGAGGCTTGTTTCACTGGTCTTCCCTGTTCATGAGAGTTTTCTGCTGGTGTGTAGTACCTGCGAGGAGGGAGACAGAGAGCGAGCAGTGAGCTGTGTATCAGAACTGTCCCGTGTAATTCTCAGGAATTCACCTTCTGGATAAGAAATGCTTTTTCAAGGCTGATTCTGACTCGAGCCTCCCTTGCGCACGTGAACACGTGACAACACGGTCTCAGCCTCCAGCACTGTTCTTGTGTCGCAGCAAGACGAAAGATATTCTGGGACAGAGCGAAGAGCTGGGAGCTTTGCAGACTTCCTCCTGTCTACACATGCAAGACTCCTTTTGCTTCTCTTGAGTGGTTTCGTTATTTGGAAACCAGAGAAGCAACCAGCACTTCCTCCACCGAGTGCTTTGTGATAAATACCGCATGCTAGGTGTTACGCTGCAAGGTGTAACGCCGACATCTGCAACTGTACTTGCATCCAAGTACAGTTAGCTTATGGAAACTAAGACCAGCACGTTGAATTAAAAATGGGAAAGCTACAGGGTGTTTGCTTGCCTTCCAGAGGCTAGTCAAGAGAGTGACTATCCCCATTCCGAGAGGATTATCATTAAAACCACGCCGACTCTGAAGAGCAAACAAATACCCAGACATTAACGTTGTCCATATATACAGCCCTTCTTCAACACGAAATGGGCACGGCCACCAAGGATCCCCTTTGTCAGGGGGGAGCCCTACAACAGACTCTCGTGGTATCATCCTATATTCGTTCTGCTTTGAAGGCTTTCAGCCTGGCATGGTAAGAGGAGGTTGTCACAAGCCTTGTCTGATGTCGCTTAGTAGCTAAATCAGCAAAAAGAGGCCAGAAAACGTTCCTTTTACTTGAACCCATCGTACTCTATCGTTATTTTATTTCCTTCTCTCCCCTCCAGCTTAGGGGAGCCAGTGACAATTTAAGCCCAGTAACAGTGCCGCGCTGATAAATACAGTGCTAGTGTTTAAAGCGGGGAGAAGGACAGAATTAGCTAAAAACCAGGACTGCCCCAACTCAATCTCTCTCTGCTCCCATCCACGCTTTCTCCTCTCTCATCTACGGGAAGGTCCCTGCAGGAGGATGTGTGCATCAGGCTGCCGTAGCAAACCTCTCCCTGGAGCTGCACTCGCTGCAACCAAACGCCCCAATTCCCTCAACACCCCAGCGCCACGTGAACTCCCAGTCCTGCCAGCTCAGCCAGCCAGCACAGACGAGCCCACACCCAAACAGGCAGACAACCCAAACTGCACACATCCTTTTCGGTCTCACGTTCCTGCCTCGGTCCCACCAGGCTTTACAGCTCTCTAGCCCTTATGTTTAGGATCCTACCTGCGCAGCACAAGAAATGAAACGCCAGCTCACAAATGCTTTGGTGGAAAGACACTCACAAGCAAAAATGGATTCTGCAAATCTGAGGACAGCTTGGTACGGCCACCACTCGCCCTCGCTGGATTCATTCCCACAGCACAGGGCCCAGAAAACACCACACCAGCACGACCCAGTTTGTTACACGCACGGCTCCAGCACAGGAGCTGTGCTGCAGATGCAACTGGCTTGCGAGCAAGTCCAGACCCACGAGCTAGCTACTCCTCTTCCACAGCACTGAGGCAATAAACATCATTTGTCGTCTTCTGGACACCACTGGAGGCTGAGACACGCGCACACAGAGCCACAACAAACAAGAACCGTGATTAAAAGAGACTTTACCTGAACATGTCGCTTCTCTGAGGCCCCTGTGGGCTGCCAGCATCTGCATGTTTGATATCTGCACAGAAAAGCAGCAACATGAAAGCAATTCAATTACCATCAGATGTACGGAGCTCTTGGGGTCTGTGTGATAAATACAAAATAACTTTTAATGACGATTGTACGGCTAGGAACACTGAACTCTGGCAAACAGCCCGAGTATCACGCGCAAGCGTACGAGAGCTTTATTAAGTTTGAAATCCTAGGTTGCACACAACTAAACAAGCGATTTTTGCAAAACCAGATGCTCCTCCAGGCTCAGAAGAGTAGCTTGTCCTTTTCCAGGACAAAACAAGCTTTCCCTAAATTCTAGCACCTGCTCAGAAAGAATTTCAAACCCCATCTGATTGCATCGTGAAGTCACAGATATGTAAAAAGAAGTATTGATGAAAAATTATTTAAGTAAAGAACAAGGGGAAAAAAAAAAGCCTGGGACAGTATAAGCACAAGCAGACGGTATTGCAACAGCTAACGTGCTTCGTTTCAAAGCTCTGCTATCACAGAAATAGCCATGAATAGCATTAAAAAGGGACTAAAGAGTAACACGTAACCACAGCGCTGCGTTAAGTAGCGTCACTGGTACTGTAATGTCTCTCAAGTACAATTCTAAACAAACTTTTCCACTTCAAAAACCTTACAGAGCCAGTACCTATAGTTTTCTGCCCTTCCTTTCCAGAGACAGCTCACTTCATTCTAAGAGCTGACGTAAGCTATACCAACACAAACATGCTGGCTGGCTTAGATCTCCTTACAGACACACACATGCTAGCACTGACAAATCCTTCTGGCATAATCTATACCTTTGAGATAAGGAAATGCCCTCTTTGGGTCTGAGGTCTGCCTACAACGCGGAAGAGGTACAAATCATGGGGATACTCACTGGTCCCTAGTGTCACACATGGAAAGGGATCTCGGTATTTTTGCTCCTCCTGGTGACCCACAGGCATCGCTGGCTCCTTGGAGTAGGCTTGAACACTTCAGTGCAATAAAAAAACAACAGAGAAGAATCACAGTTTTGACATGTATAGTATTTGTTACCAGTGCATATCAATTCACTGGAAAGGAGACTGTCCATCCCTACACAACCGCCCCCACTAGAGTTGGAAGCCACAGTCAAAGCAATAGGAATACATAAAACAAGGCTGTTTAACACCTTGATGGAAACATCCTGACTCCAGTGCCGGTTTCATGACAAAAAGCAAAGGACCTTTCCGTGAGGAGCCAAGCCACGTTCAGAAGCTTGGCTAACTTTTGACTCGGGCACACTGAACATACAGGAGCCAAATTTTCTGGCTCCAGAATTTCAAGAGAGATTAATCAATCTGGAAATCTGATTCCTTTACCTTTTCACTGGCTTTTTTCTTTAAAAGGACAAAAGTGCCTTTGCACATCCTACAGACATCTGGATTAACCTTTACTGTACGGGACAAGATGGCATTCGTTACAACCCTTGACCACCTCTCTTCAATCTATTTATTAAAGATTAGGCTGACACTGAGAACGCAACATCCGCAACATACATCCTTCTGGGAGCGTTTTACTTCAGACCTGCTCTACTCTGACCTCGGGGACTACACGCTCGTTAGCAGTTGGAGCGCGTTAAACACATTCCACAGGAACGCTCTCTGGTTTAGCTTCACCTGAAAGGAATCTGTTTCACACGCCCCAGGTCTGCTCTGAGATCTGAGCCAAACCACAACAGTCAACGACTGGGAGATGAGATGCCGAAAATAGAGTCTTGACCCACCCTAAAATGCACCTAAAATTAGGAGAGATGCTGTTTTCCATATCATTTTCATGCGCCAGGATGTTTAAACACGATACGCTGTTCTGAAGTCGTGTGTTTACAAGTTTTCTAGCTGGGAACTACCGAGCGGAGATTGGGAATTTTCTAAGCCTTGGTAACAACCACAATCTCACAGCATTTAAAGGCAACTGCGAGAAAGCATGGCATTTTCTACCGCCTTACTGCACAGAAAGGCAGGCTGAAACCTCAGCACCATCCTGGCGTCACTATTTGACAAGAATTAGGCAACTTCCACACAGCTTTGAAGCCTGATTATTCCAGTAAGATTATGGTTTCTATTATTTTCCACTTGTGTCGCTACCTTCGTGCAATCTCTCGACACAGTAGTATCATTTACCTTAAGCTTCACATTCTCAGATAAAACAGGATCCCTGACCAAGGCAAAACTCATCAATTGCCAGCAAGAGGAAGAGAAATTCTTTTTGACGGTGCTACAGAGCAAGCAGTGCTGCGGATTTGTATACTAGAAGTTATACTGGCAGCACTAAAACTAGCTGCTACCTTTTTAGCCCCTATCAGCAAAGGAATCTTCACCTTTAGAACATACATTCAGAGAATATTCACGCTTCATTGCGGGGAGCTGAAGGGCGGTGCCGGTCTTTTAAAAATTAGTTTGCCCCAACACCTGCCCTGGGACACTGTCCAGAACCCTGAGAGGAGGAAAGATGAATTCTGCTCCAATTCCATCTACAACAGCTAAAAGTTACTACCAAAAAATGAACGGTTATTTTTTCTATATTTACTTGAAGCAGCTTGTTGGTTGTGGATTAGGACAGCTTCTAGGATATTTTCCCTTTACCATCTCCAGGAGCTGTTTGTATTTCTGCTTTTCTTCTCGTTTAACATCCTAATGGAGGAAGAAAAAGAAAAAAAAAGAGAGATTAGAACCTACATATGAGGCAAACATTTGTAATCCGGATACAGCGCTGACCGCACAGGCTGTTCCCACAACACCGGCATGTTATTTAAGTTTACTTTAGCAGGAATTCCCACACCTTCATTTTGTGTTAGCCCTGCTCTAGGAGCTTGTGTCCCACTATAGACCCTAAAATTCCTTCTCTAACTGTTTCCTCTAAGGGGGGGACCTCTTCTCTCCAGCTGTGGTCTGCATTTCTTGCGTCATAATTCAGGCTAATACGCATTCCTGTCAATATACATAATGATTGGGTGCTGCGAGACCCCGGGGTATCTTAATCATGCTCCACAGCTTGCCATGGCCTGCTTCTCCAGTACTTGGTCTAAGTTCCTCTCCCGTGTAAGCTAGGTTTATCAGGAATTCTCCAACAGTTGCTTCAGACAGTGGAAGGACAGGACAGGGAAAGACCTCTCCAACAGAAAGGATTATCAGCAACTGAATGGGTTTTTGCCTACATCATCCTTTTAAAGTCGTTATCTAAAGAGCACAGTTGAGCGAGGTTAAGGGCAAATCGTGAAATAACTCTGCAACAAGTATTCGCTTAGTCGCGAGGCAGTACAGATCCGCCTGCAAGTGGAACTGGCTGCAGGATCCTGCCCCCATATGCCATTTCTGTGAAAACGGTTTAAAATTCAATCTTTTGGCAGCAAAGCACTGCTCTGTTGCAAGACCTGATGCACGTAAAGGCAAATAAGATGCTGTACGCCGATTTTCCAGAAGCACTCCTTCATCTTCATCAGCTACACCCACCGTGCTGTTACAAACTGCCACCTCAGCACTTACACACATTTTCCTCACAACCGCTAAGTGGTTCCATTTCAAAAGGCACCCCTCTCCCCCAGCGTACCTCTTCGGCTGTACAGAAAAGCCTCCCGGCTTTGACAACCCCAGGAGTCATGGATTCGGGCAGAGCACGCTCCTTAATGGGTGGCCTTGGTGTCAAGATGCTGTCTGGAGCAAGTTTCACGCTGCGTTTGGCGTTCCAGCTTGTGCTAAAAACAACAGCGGCAAAAGAAACGGTATCAAGAGAACAGTCAACTACGCACGTCCCGGCTCGAGACGGCCTCTGCCGTGAGGATGTGTCACGGGTTCAGGGGCAGCTCCTTGTCCATCAGGACATCCCTCTCTGCAGAGCTGCTGGCCAGCTGGCCGGCCCCCGGCACGTACTGCTGCGGGGAGCTGTTCCTCCCCGCGCACGGGGCTTTGTGTTTCTCTTCGAGGTGAGGTAAGCGTCCCCCAAACAGTAATTCAAAACAAAAGCAATGTAAAGGCTAGTCCTTCTATTAAATCAGGAACTATTTTACGCAGGACATCACGCAAGTTTTTTTGAAAGAAGGTTGTTGGTTTTTTTTGCTTTTGCTTTTTTAAAAAAGCAATTTTATTTTTTTCCTGTCAAAATAATTATTGAGGACCTTTTCACAGGCATTCCTGGTCTTAGCCTCTCCTCAAGTTCCACACTTCCTCCTACCACAAGACCTTTAATCTTATCTAATCTCCTGAGTCTATGAAGTATCTGGATTTAAAGAAAAAGTTTAAAACTGGCTGGGGGGAAAAAAAAAGGCAGCTGGAGAGCTCCCTCAGGATAGCAGTCCACAACACCTTGGAAAAATCTTGCCATGCGGACACAAATACAAAATGTAGGCAACATGGATGAAGTTCAAGAATGAAAGCAAACGACAGCAAACCTTTCAGAGAAGGAGTCAAAGAGAAGAGAAGGGTTTTTACCTCAGACACGGAATTGTCTTGTGAGAAACGGATGGCATTTCCTTATTAAAGCAAGTGTTGCTTCCACAAGGCATTGTATCTACGAGAGAAGAGCATAAAGCCATCAGTAACTATAAAAAGAAACAGAAGAGTTTTAAGATAAATTCCGAGTTTACACCAAAGATAAAATTTCTCTTTCTAACATCATAACGTTACTTGTGTTCTGTCACTTCAGGCTATTATCAGATTTTCATATTGGCAACTACAGAAAGCTGTGCACACAAGCTATTGCCAGCCTAAACCTGAAATAAAAAAGGGTTCTCAGGATCTAACACCTAAAATTAACATTTAAAACAATTTACTTCTGGCAAGCTAACAGCAGATGTATGAGAGCTGAAGGACTGCATCCAAGGCACCTCTAGTACTGAGATGACAAGATAAACGCCTGGCCCCAACCCAGGAGTGACACAAGGATGCAGGGAAGAAACACAGTTCACACTCAAGTATTCCGAGGTGCTACCTAGATATCATGCCTGCAATAATCCCTACGCAAGCCTAGGGGTAGAGTTGCACAGTAGGGTGAAAAAGGAAGGAGTTCGTAACTTGATGTCAGCCTTACCGACTTGCAGCATTTCTCTTTCTAGCGTAGGACCTCTTGGTCTTTTAGGTGAATGGCCAGAAGCGAACAGAGTCTTAAATAAAAACAAAACAAAAGTACCAACGTAAATTTAACCTGAACGTGAATCCGAGCAAACATAAACTTCCTGAAATTTAATCAGCTCTGTTGTGACTTGGGGACCATGATTTGCTGGTTCAGACTGCAGCAGAATGCAAATATTTGCAGTATCTCCGAGAAGCACATTTTCATTTTTAATCGCAGGCTCTCATACACGCAGCGATTAAAACAGTACGAGCTTATCGCTGAGTTCTCCTCAGCCAGCTCCTAAACCTTCCAAAGCGTGACAGCTTAGCCTGTGAAAAATGTATTTTGTACAAACAAGAGTTAATGACTCTCTCAGGAACGAGTAACGGAACGTGACAGTTTCTTATTCCTCTGAGCCTGTGGGGCAGTAAGAAAAATAACACTACACCTTTGAACCGAACTAGGGAGTCAAACAATTCGTGACTCATTTTCAGAGAGCCAAAGTCCTGCAGGAATCCTCTCCTGGACTGGTGCACAATGAACCTAGCAGAAAGAGGTTAATCCAGAGGAAGGATGCCATTTTTCTTGCAAGGGAGCGTATTTTGACTCCTTAACTACAAGCTTGAGGAAAAGAGTAACAGTTCACAAATGCACTAAAACTATAAACTTGAACTCTAAAGTATCCAGAAGACAGCACACGTTTAGCTCCCTTCTCAGCTGCCAGCGCTGGAGCAGAGTATGCAAACCGAGCAAGGCAAACCCAGCGCACGAGAGCTGATGCTGTCCACGGAAAAAGAACGACCTACGGCTGCCCAGGCTCAGCGCGGGCCCTGCTTCAAGACGCATTCAGGAGAGCCGCTTCCTCTCTCATCTTGCACAGATCCTACCTACTTCCAAGATTTTTGCTAACCTCTTCCGCAGACTCAGCAACTGGAGCGGCATCGCTGCTCGAAGGCTTCTGGTGTTCACTTGCTGCCTTGGCTGGCAACTTCACCACCACAGAAACTTCTTCAACTTCTGCTTCACACTCAGAGGTGAAGTAATCTACAAAACAAGGACGGGACATATAAGAGCATGATTTAAAAGGAGATTAGGATTTTCATTTGCATTAAAGCTTGGCTCCTTAATCCCACCTAAAGCAGTATAACTCATGTCAAGCTACACACCCTTCTGCCAACAGCGGTCAGTGGCGATATCTGTATTGGTCGGCTCCCTGCACCGTCCCTCAGAGCCGGAGCTCAAAGACTCGCCCGTGAGCCTGCCAGCCAGATCTGCACAAACACCCCGCTTTCGGGAACATTCCCTGTCTCCAGAGAAGCAGCACAGGGGGCAATTTCTCCTCCTCACCCCCTCCACACATCTTGCAGTTTATTACGTGTCGCTCCTGTCTAGTTGAGAGAAGCTGTTGAGGTCTAGAAACCAAAGCTCCCTAAGCCTGTTCTTTTCAGCAGTAAAGAAGCAGAGACACGCGACCCCTCAGAGGGTACTTCCAAACATCAACAAGCCAGGGCTGTGAAATAAGGGGCTGTGTTAGAGATCAAATCATATTAGACAACAGCATCTGTTTGAAGACAAAGAGAACGATGTTTGAGCAGATGAGGGCACGGAAGGTACTGCGTTCTTAGAAGCAGCGTTGGCCTCCTTACTGAGATGTGGGAATTGTTCCTACCAAGAGTCGGTCAGGTTGCTAAAAGGAGGAGGGATGGAGGAGCACGATATCAATTTGATGTGTTTTTCAATTGTTTTACGCTCTTAAGCCTAAAAAGCACACTAACAGTTGAGCAGCCCCTGCCATTAAATATGTATGGGGCAGCGTCGTTCGCCGAGCAGCAAGTAGGAAGCTCCACATCTGCCCGTAGAACTTGAGCGAGGAAACGTCGTACAGCCTAAAGAGCATCATTCCTCCCCCTTGGACAGTAAAGATGGAAACGGGGAAATGTCCCCCTCGAATCATGACCGATGCAGCTGGCACCCAGAGGCACCAACAGGGCTGCAGGCAGCTGCGTAATTTCACCCTAAAACCCTTTGGGGGGGGGGTATCAGAAGGCCTCACCGAAGAGAGCACACCTCCATCCCGCCGTTCGCTCCTATGCCTAGCCTCTGCTGCATCTCCATCCTTCTTTGCTCATCCTTCCTCTACCTCTTCCAAATGCACAGGCCAAAATTTTCAGATTCAGACTAAACAGACTAAAGATGTTTTCAATTCAGCTTCTTTTTCCTCCCCAAACCCACCAGCTCACAGAAATACCATTTTGCTCTGCCTGCCATGAGTTTAGTTACCTTCCTTCACATCCCAGGTTCTAAGTGATTTCCCTTTAGACATACAGGCCTATGAACTACCTGTGAACTGACAGGTAGATCGCAAACGCAGACAGGAGAGAGCACACGGCTTGGATTTAAAGCACTGTTTCTGCTAACATGCAAGAGCTGACTGCCAGAGAGGCCTGGGATATCTCCTGCTGGCAGTAAAAGTCTTGTGCCCTGCCACAATGAACGCAGACATCATCCTGTGTAGGCTTAGGCCCTGTGATACACCCTCCAACCACTGGCTACGCAAGATGGCTGCAAGGAAAGAATGGCTTGGAAAGTCGCAGTTTCGGTACCAGTGCTGAAGTACAAAAGCCAGAGTTTTCTAAGGTACAGGAAACCTGAGAAAAATAAGGGATGTTAAACACTTCTGCAAGGTGCAATACCTGCTTTTGGCTTTTTTGTTTCAGTCTCGTCAGGATCTTCCACAGCACTGAGGAAAGAACACAGAGAACAACGGTTTGCAACCACAGGTAAGCTGCTAACAGGCCGACCTCCCTTCACAGGGCCCAAACTTCCCAAGGTAATTTTCATATCCCGAAGCTCTCCCCCTCCCAGCGCCCCCAGGATCATCTCAGACACACACAGCCACTGCGGAGCGTCTCTCATCAGCACCCCGCTAATTATCCCACCGTGGCAGATTAGGGCCTCTTTTGCTTGTTCTGTTAACGCTTCTTAATGTTTTACCTCCATTCCCAGCGCCACAAAATCGCTTCAATTGACATGTAAAGTCTTTCTGTTTCCTCAAGTCAAAAACCATAGCAGAGATTACTAAACTGGAAAGTCACTACAGCAAGTCCCAGCGAAAGAAAAGTCTAAGCAGGACAGGAAACAAAGGTGGGAAAGCGACTCGCGCATACACCCCCCTAAACAACCTACTGCTACATCAGCGCTCCTGAACTCGTTCTTGAAATACTTCTTAGCTGCAGGCTCTCTCACTAAGCCTAAGTCCAAGTATTGTATCAGCTGATACTAACTGCACCTCTCATACGCTGTAAGTAATATTTGCTATTACTGTGCTATTTAAATCGGGCGGAAAATAGCGGGGTGAGCTGTTAAACGCAAACCTGTTGCTGTTAAAGCGCGCTCTCGCCCAGCGTATTTGATATTTAAGAAGGTAAATCCGAAAGAGGCAAAACATTTGTATCCTCCCGCTCGGATTTTTAGCGAGCGCTAACTCATTCTGAGCTTCTCTTGAGTGAAAACCTTCCAGCGCCAGTCCCCTGCGGGGATAGAGCGCAATTCAGCCTCCTCCAGGCTACGTTCTGAGACCAGGACAGTTTAAATACCTGACGGCGGTTACAGGAACTGGTTTTGAACAGAAGCGACTCTGCTGCAAGCAGAGCACCCAACGCCCGTGAGAGCGTTGGTTTGTCCTTGTTTTTTTACTTTACCAACCACTTGGAGGTTTAGATTTTACTTTGAGTGCAAGAAAAGACTAATTCTCCCTTGGTAATTCAGAAATAAATCAGGAAATCTTTGATCTTCTGAAGTAGGCATGGCTAGGGAACACGGGTGGGCAAAAAGCAAGGGAAAAACCCGGATCTGTGCTCAGCTACCTCTGCCTCCGGTGGGAACGCACGACCCTGGGAGAAGGTTAAACTGTGCCATTGCAACGGGGCGGGGGGTTGTGCCAAGGGCCTGGGAGAAACAGGTAAGCGCAAAGGCTGTCGAGTCGTATTTGAAACACGCCGAAATGGGCCGGAAAATAAAAGCAATCTGAGACTGTTCTCTGTCTGAAGGTGCGTTCGTGTCCTTCTCCACACTCCGGAGAAGACAGCACCTACTTATGCCCAGCATTTTACTGGCCTCTTTAGCAACAACAGGAAAAAAATAAGGTATTGGGAAAACTCAGTAACTCTGCACACACCCACATGCTTGGGCCCTGTTCTTTTCAAACCGTCCTCCCCCACCAGCGCTGAGGACCGTTCGTTAAGATTTATAATGCAAATTCATAAAAAAATTCCAAGTTTTCACAAGTGAAGCCCCCAAAAAAGTCACGCACTGTGCTCCAGTGGTGCAACACAACAGTGTATACAACGCTCACCTACTTTCCCCGCCAGTTTCACCACCCGTGCCTGTAGCTTTTCACCTTTCTACCATGGGGAAAACCTCACGCGGCAGGCGTAACCCCCCCCGCGTGTAAATGTCCCTGAAAAGACTCACGCAGGGGACACGGGAACATCTTTGTCGTTTAACGGCCCATCCCAGTGAGCGCTGTTTGAAAACTTCAGCTTCTGAAGCCACCTAACACAGTTCCACCTCAATCGCTTTGTGGGTCATTCCCCAGGGTCTCTTAGCAAAGCCGGTCTCCCTGTCCGACCGCGCCACGACAGCCTGCAGCACCCGCAAAGGTGCCTTCGGTTCGGGACTGTGCTCTGCATGGCAGTTGGGAACAGCTACTTATGCAACTAACGGCTCTTTCCAACGGACGTTCGTTTTTCCCACTCGCTCTGGAACAGGAGATGCTAAGCAGAGCCTCCTGGAACGAGGCTGTCCCAGAGGGAGCAACCACGCTCCCCAAAACGTGGCACGTAATCCCTACGTCCCCTCTCTTCAGAAACACAGAAGCAGCAGGCCCGGAGATGGCTCCGCCATCTGTTACCGGGAGCTCCGGGGCACCAGCAGCCGTTAACACCTGGGAAGGCAGCCCCCTCTTTCCACCCCTCAAACGTACAACGTCCCTACGCCATGACTTCCCTCCATCCCACGTATCGCTTCACATAAACACACTGTCCCCTGCTCCTTCAACACTCACACTTCAAATCCCC
>VWZZ01008027.1:181421-192898 GCA_013399095.1 Psophia crepitans | reverse complement strand
CTCGGGGCTTGCCGAGGCTCTGGGGGGGGGCTGGCGGCCTGTTTCCCCTCAGGGATAAACCTCTCTGGCCCCTCACGGGGCGGAGAAACCTCTTCTCGTCCCGACGGAGAAGGGCGGGCGGGCCCGCCGGGCGGTGCTGGGCCGCCGCAGCCTCCTGCCGCCTGCCGTGGGCTTGGGTGCTGAGGAGCCGCTGATCCCTGCCTTACCGGGCCCTCTGCCGCTTAACCCGCTGGCGCTGTGTGCGCCGCAGCTGGCCAGCTCCCGCAGAAGAGACCGCCTGCGCCATGTCCGCGGCTCTAACTGACGGGGCCAGCCGGTAGGTTAGGCGTTGCGCCATTGTGATACCGGCGGCGCCCGACGGCCTGTCCGCGGGGGCCCGGGGGGACGCTCACCGTTGCCATGGGAGCGGCCCAGCGGCCGCCCGGTACAGCCGAGCCGCGGCCCCGCGGGGGCGGGATCTGCGTTAGTTCAAGGGAGCGCGGAGACGGGGGAAGCAGCCCGGCGGAGGGCCGGGGCTCCTGCGGCCGGCCGGTCCCACCGGGTGGCCCCCAGCAGCGGGGGAAGGACGGGCGCTGTCCTTTCTGCCCCTCTCCGACCCCAAGCGCAGGCCTGGGGCTGGGGGGTTCCTCCTCCGGGCTCCCCCGCCGTGCGGTGCAGGTCTTTTCTCCAGACCCCAGTCTGGGGGTCTGGAGAAAAGCCTTCTCAGGAGCTGCGCTTGGTGTTTGGAACAAGCGCCTCTGTGCCTCCTGGTAGCACCGCTTCCATATCCGCACCGGCACAGCGATTTTAATACCGTCCAGTGATTTTAAACTGCCCGCGTGAATGGCTTTGGCCGTGCTGGAAGAGTGCCTGGCGGTGCCGGCAGTGCCGGTGGGACCGCGGGGCTGGCCGATGGCCCCTGCCAGCCCGCAGGGTTTGTCCCGGCCCCGTGAGGATGGTCAATGTGGAGTTACACCGTCCCGTGCTTTTCTTACACGGCGTTTGGTACAAAGACTGTTGTCATGTCTAAAATCTCAATAAACAAATGCATAAAGAAGTTGGAATTGTATTAAAATTAGTCCCACCAGACTGAGCAGCCTTCCTTTTGGGAGTTGGATGTCTCACTGCACCTTACACCAAATGCTGGGTTGGTTTTTTTTTGCCCTCTCACATATATGGCAAAAAATTCCTTTTTTTAAAAATTTATTTATTTTTTTTCCCCCTGGAGGAAAATATAACAACTAGATGTGCGAGAGGCTCTGTGCTGTAACTCCTGGCGCGTCTCTGCGGCGCAGTAACATCGCTTGCATTTCTCAGCCCCTGGGATTCCTGCAGCTGGTGGTTAACTGCATGACTTAATTCTTCACCCTGCCTTTGAGCCGCTCGCTCAGCGCCTTGACGCGCAGTGACTCAAAATTATGACATTTGGTGCAAGCAAGTTCACGATCCTGTTACTGGCCGTGTAAATACCACGGATTACTCGCGTCCCGGCCCCGATCCGATAGCGAACGCAGATATTTCAGAATCTGGGCTCCTTAATCGCGCGGTACCCAGAGTCTCTCCCTTCAGAGCAGCTTTGCTGCGAAAGCAATGTCGTTCACGTACCTGGATGCTAAAGCAGCGTGTTTCAGGTTAGCGGGAGAACAAAGATAATTAATTCTGGGGCTAGAGGAGCGATTGGTGATTTTAGCTGTGCACCCAGTTTTAGGTATATGGAGTGTAATATTCCTAATTAGCATTTAAATCCATTTCACACGTGTCGAGGATGGTGTCTCAGGGCGCTGCGCCCTGCAGGAGCTGCCGCTGCCCATGCTTTCGCTGACCGCCTCCAAACGGGGCCTTGGCCCACGGGGTTGGAGCTCAGCGCTCCCGAACCAGCCGGCTGATCTTTGGGTACCGTCCTACCGAACGTGACTCAGTTTGTCAGCGTAGCTGCCGTGCGGCTCGTGCGTGTTTAGCCGGTCGGCCCGTTCCGTACAGTCACTCGCTATGGAGCGGGATCGCGTACGACAGCAGTAAGCGGTTGGAAAAAGTTGCTTCTATTTCACCCCGGCTGGCTCTGAGGCTGAAACGTGCTCGTTCTTTTCCACCGCCCCGGCTGAGCGAGGTTGCGTGTTACAGTGCGGTGCCTGTCGTTAAGGTGTGTTCGTTAATACTGGTTCGCATGGCTTGCGTGTGTGCCCCCCCCCCCCCGTAATTTACATAGCTGAAGGTTAAGTTCACGGCTTCCCCGTGTGTTACCCCTTCCAGGCTCCTGCTGGGGACGGGAATAGCTCCAAGCAGGTCTCTGTGTTCACGGCACATCGTAGCCGCTGAGGAGTGCTCCGCCTGTGCCTCCAGCGTGCCTGGCTGGGTAACCGCCTGCGCGCGGGGGTGACGTTCCCCTGAGGACCTTGTGGCTTGTCCCTGCTTTCCACCCTAATGCAGTGGGTCCAGGAGGCAGACTCCGTCCTCCGTCTCTTACTCAGGGTGTAAAATTGCAGAGGATGAACTCGGCTCCGGGCTGAGCTGAACTCATGCCTTCTTGCCCGCCCACCGACACCTCCCAGCCGTCCCTCCTTCCCCGTGGGCTGTGGCAGCGTCATTTGTCGCTCAGCTCGGAAGGGACACCACTATCTCTACCGCTGTGGACCGGGAAGAGCTCTGAGCGCAGGGCAAGGGTCCCTCAGCTTCCCATTGCCGTGGCACGGGCTTGCCTGGAGGTGGCAACTCCTCTCCCCAAATCTGGCTGCGTACCAGCGCTCTCTGAGCCACGGCCAGCCTCGGCTCTGCACCGTCCTCGTCCTGGGGTGACACAGTGCATAGCGGGGCAGGGGTCACGCTGTGAGATGCCGTGCACCCAACCACGTCCAGAGAGCCGGACCCCTGCTCGCAGCCCCCTCCACGCAGCTCCTGGGCCCACGCATTCAAAGCTAGCGGTGTGGTGGCTGTAGGACCTTCTCACCCCCACCCTGCTGTGTCTTCAGGGCGAGTGGTTAGCATCACCTAGGGCAAGGGGAAAGGGTGGGGTGGGATTCGGTGGGAGGGCCAAGTAAGGGAAGGCAAGGCAGGGCAGAGGGCACCTGAAGTGCCCTGGGCAGGTCCCCCGACTGCATTTTGAGGTTGGGACGGGAAGTCCCACCTGCCTTAATTTTCCCCACCTCCCACTCCCCTGCAGTCCCAGCCAGGAACCAGGCCCCGGGGGGGGCAGCAGTGATGCCTCAGGGGCACATCCCGGTGCTGGAGGCCTCCGGGAGAGCCCAGAGGTGTCTCTGCCGTGAGCCACATTTGGAAAGGGCTGCGCCGCGGGACGTCTCGGTTGAAGACAGGGTGTGTGGCCAAGGCCTCCAGCCTGCCCAGCGCCTGTCGTGGGTGACAGCAGCGGTCCGCCTCGCCCCGGGTCTCCTGGCCACAGCGCTCCCAGGGCTTTATCCCTGACTTGGTTACACTTGACCACTCGCTTCCCAAACCCACCGCTCTTTATCACCTTTCATCAGCGGCCAATGGATCCACGGACCCGCTGGTCCCTGCGTGACGCTGGCCAGCGCGGTGCGCGCGGCCTCCCTCGGGTCCGACTTGTATTTACCTTTTCCTAACGAGAGGGAGCCGTGACTAGTGGGCCGGGTGCCGCTGTCACGCGACGAGCTGAGCTGGGTCATTCTTCTGTGGTCGAGGGCGAACAAAAATTCCGCGGCGCAGAAAGCAGCGCCGGTGGTGGTGACTCACGTCCCTGCGATGCCACGTTAGGCTTCCTAAACACAGGCAGCTTTTTTTTTTTTTTTAATGATTATTATTACTCTTTTTTTTTTTAAACAGATGCCGAACGTCGCAGATTGCCAAGCTCAAAACCTCAGGAAGATTTGCAAAAGCCCCTGAAAGGGAAGATGCTGGCAGGCTCCTGGGAAGGGGCTGCCCGCTCAGCGGAGCCGTGGCCGCGTTAGGAGCGTGCCGCTGAGAAAACCGACGTGGAAGCGGGAGCCAGGAGGGCACAGGCGCTGACGCATGCGGTCGCAGGAGGAATGTGTTAAAGCCAACTGCATTTACTGCGACAGAACCAGCTCCTAAAGCCGTGAGCTAGCTCTTGAAAGGCCTCCTGGGCTTCTGCTGTGTTGGCTGAGGATGAGCGGAGGCAGGAAGGAGAGGAGAACCCCAAGGAAACTGCTTGCAGTAACGATGCGCTGCGATGCAAACTCTCAATAACTCGAGCCACGCTCCCACATCGGGATCCTGTGGAGCATCCTCAGAGGCGCAGGGAGCTCAGTGAAAGCTGGGGCTGCAGGAGGGGAGCTGGGCTGAGCTTTCAGGGCCGGTGGCCCCGCTGACACTGAGCATGGGCTGCAGTTTGGGATAGCCGCTCAGGGAGATCTGCGTGTGCTTAGCGCACGGCTGCTGGTCTGCTGAGTGTGGAAACGGGGACTTTATTCTAAGATGATTACTGTGTCCAGCTCGGGGGGGCCCAGGACAGGAAGGACACGGAGCTGCTGGAGCAAGGCCAGAGAAGGCCCCGGAGATGCTGCGAGGGCTGGAGCCCCTCTGCTCTGGGGACAGGCTGAGGGAGCTGGGCTTGTCCAGCCTGGAGCAGAGAAGGCTGCAGGGAGACCTTACAGCAGCCTTTCAATATATAAAGGGGGCTTATAAAGTGATGGAGAGAGACCTTTTACCAGGGCCTGCAGGGACAGAAACAGGGGCAACAGTTTTAAAATGAAAGCAGGTAGGGTTAGATGAGATGGAAAGAAGAAATGATTTACAGTGAGGGTGGTGAGGCCCTGGCACAGGGTGCCCCGAGAAGCTGTGGCTGCCCCTGGCTCCCTGGCAGTGCCCAAGGCCAGGCTGGATGGGGCTTTGGGCAGCCTGGGCTGGTGGGGGTGTCCCTGCCCATGGCAGGGGGTTGGAACTATGATCTTTGAGGTCCCTTCCAACCCAAACCATCCTGTGATTCAGTGATCTCAAGCACATGCTTCCCTTTAACTCTCACTTTCAGCAGATGACTTATTTCCTTCTCTGTCCCCTCCACAGCTCTTCCAGAAACCGTCCGTCTGGGAGTGGGAACTGGGGCTTCCTGCTGGGCCGAGCCACTGGCAGCTGGAGCCGGAGCAGAAGTGGCCAAGCCATATGTACCCAGGCAAGGTTGAATTCCATTTTCCATGGAAAGACGGAAAAAAAACCCTTTATGCACCAACTTACCCTTCCAGAGGAGAGAATATTTCCAACTTGCAAAACTTTCCATGCCTTCTCACTTTCTTGTGCTGCAGGGATTCTTCTTCCTCTTCACCTGGAGAGATTCAGAGCCCAACGCAGAGTCCAGGTTGTCCCACAACACGTGGTCAGGACTAACCTCACGACGGTGAATCTGTTGTACAGATAACTTCCCAAACAGGAGCCAGTTCTGGAAAATGCAGCCAAGAGAGTGAACTCCCTTGAAAAAATGTTTCAAACTGAGTAAAGGAAGTTCAAAAGAGCATCAGAGAAAGGGGAAGCACATCATTTGGACTGATTTTTATTATTTTTTTTAAAGAATTCCAAGTACTGTTTCCCTCCTGCCTGCCTCATGTTCCCATGAAAACCCATAAAGGAAAAATATTGCTGCTGTTTGTCCAGCGGCGACAGGGAGTGAGCGGGTCAAGCCGCCCAGGAGACAGGTTATTCTGTAGAGGAAGCTGATGGAACCAGACCTGCTCTAGGTTGCCCATTTCATTGAATCATACAATCGTGGAACCATTAAGGCAGGAAAAGCCCTCTAAGATCATGGAGTCCAACCGCCAGCCCACCCCCCCACGGCTCCTGCCCCCTGTCCCGNCCCTTGGTGCTGGGGAGCAGAGACCAACCCCCCCTGCCCACCCCTCCTGTCAGGGAGCTGCAGAGAGCGATCAGCTCTGCCCTCAGCCTCCTCTTCTCCAGAGTGACCCCCCCAGGTCCCTCAGCCACCCCTCATTTCCCTTCTCATTCAGCCCTGATGATGCTGGAGGGCTGTTTCAGCGGGGCACTGCTGTGTCTCCTGGGTCGGCGTGCAGGACCAGAGAGGATGGGAGCGTTTCCACTCACTTCAGGGGGCTTTAGGGTAGGAGAGGAGGTAACGGGTCTCGACCCAGCACGACGACCGCTGCTCTCAGGCCAGGGGTCTCGGTGGTCGGCGCTGGACCAGCGGTCGCCTCTGCTCTGACGGGCTGGGGTTTGGCGTCGCGTTGATTCAGAGCGACGCCTGCCCGACTGGCTGAGGAGAAGGGGCTGAGCGTTTGCAAAGGAGAACTCGCATTAAATCCTGCCAGAAGGTTCTGGTGACCATATGGAGCTGGGAGAGGGGTGGGGGCCAGCCCTGACCTTTACCGTACGGAGGGCACCGCCACTGACCCTCTCCCCGCGCCCCGGGGCGGCTGTTCCCATGCAGCCCAGGTTGTTGCGCGCAGCGCTCGGGGCTCGCCGCTAAATAAGACAATTAAATCCTTTCGTCCAGGTTTGAGCGTTTCCGTGTGCCGCCAAGTATCTTAATCTGGGCTGGTTGGAGAATTTTTATCCCGTGGATCTCTTGGTATGCCTGGAATGTTTGCTTTTCCTACTGTGTGCGTGTGTTTGAGGCACTCCTGTAAAAACAAGAGCTTCCTGCCTGCCCTCTAAATCTTTCCTTGATTGGCAGAGTCGCCTTCGGTGATTAACGAAGGGGCGAGCCGATGCCGACACCCTCGGGGAGCTCGCTCCTTGCAAATGCCCGGCACGTCGGGGAGAGACCTGAGAGGGGGACGGCGAGAGCTGGCCGGTCTCCAGCGCCTGCCGAGGAGCCACGTGTGGTGACACCGGTTTTCGGTAAGAGCCTGGGAGAGGAAGAAATCAACGGAAATTCCAGCGAGCTAAGGAAATGCTCCAGAGGGCCGGGGCTTCGCAGGCGTTTTCTATTGTATCATCGAGCGCGCGGCTAAAACGCGCGGCTCTGCGTGATGGGCTTTGCTCCAGGGGCAAATCCAACCTTCCCACTTTGGGCGGCGCTGGGGTGAGGTTTGCCCCGTGCATGGATGAAGGTTCCCCCAGGAGATGGGCTCAGGATGCTGCAAAAGGGGAGGCAGCTGAGAAGATCAGGACCGCCTTGGTGGTGCACCCAGGCTTCATCTCCACGTTCTCCTCGGAGGCTTCCGCGTGCCACAGGCTCTGCCTGAGCACCATACACGGGTGACAAGTTGGCTCTGAAGAACAGGTCACCTCCAGAACAACAAAAATAGCTCCGGCATCTGCCCAAAGAGGCTCTAATTTGCCCCAGTTGATGCAGCTATTGCCCCTCCCGCACCTGAACTTGCGTGTCGGCGCTGTCCATGCCTGGAGCTGGCTGTGGCAGTCCTGAACTGATGCTGCGTCGTGCGGGGTAGATGTGGGGGCTTGTCCCCATGTTCCTGGAGGAGAGTCCCTTTGGCAAAAAACCTGGCTCCTAGAGCAGGGCCAGCCACAAACTCGGTAACGCAAGCCAAAAGATCTTCAGCGTGGGATGCTGGTGGGACATTGCCACCAGAGGGTCCAGCACCCATCATTTTCAGATGCTGTTCTTCCCACTATGTTCTTTGCTTTTCTCCCCAGGGGAGGGACCCTGCCAGGCTGAGAAGGTCCAGGAACAGAGCACTTCGGTGTAGTGTCACAGTGTCACAGAATCGTTAAGGTTGGCAAAGCCCCCTAAGATCATCGAGTCCAACCACCAACCCAACCCCCCATGGCTACAAACCCTGAATCCCCCCAGGGACGGGGACTCCCCCCTCCCTGGGCAGCCTGTCCCCAGCCCTGACCACTCTGTCGGGGAAGGGATTTTCCCCAATCCCCACCCTGACCCTCCCTGGAGCAATGTGAGGCCGTTCCCTCTTGTCCCATCCCTTGGTGCTGGGGAGCAGAGACCACCCCCCACCTTACTACAACCTCAGAGCTGAGCAGGCAGCCGAGGAGGGTCTGTACACCCACCCCAGTTGAGCTGGGCAGGGAGATGGGTGGCAGCACCGGAGCACTGGGGACACGGCGTAGCGGCCGGCTGCTCCCTGGAGCTGAAGTACAGAAAGAGCATTTCTGCCACGTGCAGCTCTCTGGGCAGGGTCCTCCTGCGTCGCCCTGCTCTTGGGCAAACTGCTCCCGAGGCCCCGCCTGTGTCTGTCAGGCCGGCTAATAAATAGGTGCTAGTTACGGGTCCTCCCGGAGCCCATCTCTCCACCCCCGCCTGTGCCCCCCCCCGGCAGACGAGCAGAGGGAGCACGGCCTGCGGGATTATCCCCGCCGCGTCTTTCTCAGGCAGCGTTGGGTTGGAAGCTGCTGCTGCTCCAGCAGCTCCACCTTCACACCCAGCTCTGCTGGGCTGGGGGGGACGTTGCACGGCCGCTTTGTGTCCGCGCGGGGTTTGCCTGCGGCTGCCGCTGAGCGATGAGCCCTGCGGTAACGCGGGCGTGTGTTAGCGGTGCCCAGCCTGGTGACACCCTCGCTGTCACCGGCACGGGGGGGTGTTCAACGCCGTTAAGGTGTTACCTTCACATCTTGCACATTTTGCTTGTGTTTTCACCAGCACGCGGCTCCCAGGCGTGGCTGGGGTGTTGGGACGCGGCCGGCGCCGATCTCAGCGGTGACACGGAGCTGGTCTGTCCCGTGCTGCGTGGCCGCGTGGCCACGTCGGATTTACGGACAGAAAGGAGCTGGGAAGCCACCTGCACTGATATGAGACCAGGGCAGCAGGAGCAAGCGTGGTGGCGGAGCGCTCAGGCAGGGAAGTGCCGGAGGGTGGGTGGTCTCCTCGGGGGTGGTGGTCAATGGCTTTCACTCCGTCTGGCAGCTTTTGTTATTCCATATTTGCCTGAAAATTTAAAAGCCGGGGGGTTGGTGGCTGCTGTCTCCCCTATTGCTGTGTGAAAATGCCTCTCACTGCTGCAGGGCAAACAGGGCTGTGGGTTCAGCTCCGAGACCCACGGAGCTGTGCCCCCCCGGACCCAGGAGACGGCCACGGATGTGCGTGCACCACAGCACACTCCTCGCATCAGGCACCGATGCGCCCGGAGGGGAGGTCCGAAGAGCGCCTGGTCCTTCTGCTTTCACCAGAGAACAGGGACAACAAAATCCTCCCTCCAAATCCCTGTCTCCCGTGGCTTCTGGGCAAAGGGCAGGTGGTGGCAGGGCCCCAGAGGGAGCTGCCCCAGGAGGGTGCAGGCTGGGACGCACTCCCTCTGCTCCTGCTGGAGCCACGGGACGAGCCGCTGCCAGGGAGGTGCCCAGCTTGCTGCCCCGCTCTGTGGTGGAACCCTTTTCCATCACGCTCACACCAGGAGCTCGGTGTCCCCCTTGGCTGCCCCAGCAGGTACAGCCCAAACCCACGACACAGTACCCAGAAACGGGCTGCTCCCTGGCCGGCGCCGTTAGCCCTTTACGTTCCTCCCGTGGGTAAGGCCATGAGGTGGGAACGCCTCCGGGTAAAGCTGCAGGGCACAGGGTAGGATCTGGGATCCTAGACACCCTGTGTCCAACCACTTTCCTCCTGCAGAGTGGCCTAAATCCCTCTGGACTGACCACCAGGTCCCTACCAGGGCAGGGAGGGGGCAGGAAAGGCAGCAAGAAGGCAACAAGTTCCTGCTGCACTTGGGGTGCAGCGATGAAGAACAGCCCTCCCCGCCCAGTGCTCCCCTTCCCACTTCTGATTTCACTTATCCTGTCCATGCGTTGGAGACAGTGATTCGACAGCCTGTTTCCTAAAGCGTCATCATTAGGCACAAGAGTGAACAACCCCTTTCTCCCTGCCCGCCCCGCCCCACCACCCCAGCACTGCTCGGCCCGGGCCGCTCTTCCAGGATGGGTAGTTCTCACTTCTTCTGTGTTTGGGAACACAACGCTGAGCTGGTTTTGCCCTGGCTGTGCCCCTGCGCAGGGGATGGACCGGCTGCCTCTCCCGGCCGTGCCGGAGGCGTGGGAGGGGGGTTCCCTGCCAGCCCTGCCGTGGCAGGAAATCACACCCAGCCCTTCGCATTTCTCAAGAAAGAGCGAAAATGCCTCAAAGGTGAGGACGTGGCCAAGCCACGGCGAAGGGCTTTGCTATGGAAATGCCGAGCGGTGTCTCCCGGGGCTGGCGGCTCCCGGCATCTCACTGGGACGCGGCGGGCGGCCGCGCTGGACCTTTGGTCTCGCTGGCATCTCCTCGGCGGATGCCGGTGACTGGGAAACCAAAGCCCCAGGTCGCACCGCGCCGGCGCCGGCAGGTCAGGAATAACGAGCCCCTTTCAGGAAACGGGGAAATAAAGGAAAGCAGAAAAGGACAATTTAACATCCAGGAATGGAAATGACTCAGGGGGTTTAAAATGCAGAAAAGAGGAGGAGGAGAAGGGTCCTGGCCCCTTTCTGATGGCCGCATGGCTTTGTCACAAGTTCGCACATTGTCCCTCACGTTTCCTACCCCGTCCCTTACACCACGGCTGGGTTCGGTGGGCTGGAGCCCGGCCAGAGCCGCGGCCCCGGCGGGCGCAGAGGCATCCAGCCTCCTTGCCGGGCTCCTGCGGCGATGGATCCCCGAAGGCCGGGCAGGGCGTGGGGCTGTGCCCGCCGCCGGGAATCGGGTTCGGTCCCGCAGAGCGGCTGCCGGAGCCGGAGGGTGAAGCCGCGGCACTGCGGAAGGTGCCAGCGCGCACGCGCAGCAGCGCGTCCCTGACTGCGTCACGCTCACAAACCCGTGTTATCCCACGGATGAGCAGCAGCCGGAGGGTTTCTGGATGTGCTTTTCCTCTCCCAAAATTCCCGAGAAGGGGCTCTGTGGCATCACCTCCCTGTGTGCCTGATCACACCCCTTTCTGGGCAGCGGGGATGTCCCCTGGGGTACCCAGGCAGCTGGTTGCAGGACACCCCAGCTTCATGGCAGTTGGTCCTGCCCTGCCCCAGGAGAAGAGGAGAGCACCCAGGATGAGGAGTGGGGGGGAGCAGGAGCACCCCAACCTTCTGCAACCCTTACCTGGCACCAGACCCAGTAGCCCCCCAACAAGGGGGAATCTCAGTGCTCCGGCTCTGGGCCAGGCGTCCAAGGTGTGGAGGCAACCTGGAGCGATGGGGCAGGGAGGAGCAGCACTGGAGCCACATCCTGGGGGACGGCTGCCCTTGGGGGTGTCCCCTTCAGCCTCTTTCTCATGGGACCAGGCCTGGCCCCACCATCGCTCCAGCTTAGTTTACGATACTAAATTGGGAGGAGCTGCTGACTCGGTTGAGGGTGGAGAGGCCTTGCAGAGAGACCTGGGCAGATCAGAGACCCGGGCAATCACCAACCACATGGAGTTTAACAGGAGCAAGTGCCGGATCCTGCCCTGGGCAGGGGCAGCACTGGCTGTACCCCAGCCTGGGGGGTGAGATGCTGGAGAGCAGCCGTGCTGGGAGGGACTGGGGGGTCCTGGGCGACAGCAAGGTGACCATGAGCCAGCAGTGTGCCCAGGCTGCCAGGAAGGGCAACCGTGTCCTGGGGGGCACCAAGCCCAGCATGGCCAGCCGGGCCAGGGACGGGATGGTCCCACTCTGCCCTGCGCTGGGGCGGCCTCACCTCCAGT
>VWZZ01008027.1:131126-147224 GCA_013399095.1 Psophia crepitans | reverse complement strand
GGGGGGGCTCTGTGTCTGGGGTGGCGTTGGGGGGATCTGGGGATCCCTGCAGGGTTCTGTAGGACTGGGGGGGCAGGGGGTCATGGGGAGGATGGAGGAACCTGAGGAGCCTGGGAAGAGTCTCTGTGCTGCCTCGTGTGTGGGGTTGGGGTTTTCAGGGAGGAAAAGGGTCCTGGGCTTTACCCTGATGGCGATGCCCCGAGGGAGCAGGGTAAGCCCTGGAAGAGGTGAGTTCAGGCCCGTGATTTAATTAGCCGGGCGAGTGACATTCAGAGGGCAGAGTGGAGACCTGGCAATAATTGGGTGCGTGTGTGAAAGGAATCTTAATTTCTAGGCAGGCTGACAATTGCTGCGCGAGTACTTGGAGACAGTTCATGAAGTCCCCCATCTGGCCCGCTGCGGAAGGCTTTCGCAGTAGTTTTGTGCTTGGAGAGTCTCTGATTTAAACAAAGATTTGGTTTTTTTGTAGGCTTTGGCTTGCCTAGGCTCTTGTTTAGAGTTGGTGGCTGGAGTCTCAAAACAAATATCTTGGTATCCCCAGTGATTTGGTTTTCAGCAAGTGTCCCGTATCGCTGCAAGCTGGAAAACAAGCAGTGCAAGGCTTTATTTGCATGAAATGGACAAAAATAAAACTATCTCTAGTTCATTTGAACTCGGTAAACACATAGCTGACTGAAGTCAGGGGACCCGGGGAGCGAATAACTCTGTAAACATATTTTCCCTTATGGCTTGCTCTGGCGATTAGCGTTCTGTTGTCATTTTTACATTGCATTTGCTTGCTGCCAGATGCTCTGTAACAGATAGAGGATAAAAAGTCAGGCTTGCTGTTTAGTTGAGTGTTTAAACAAGTAGTTAATCTTGGAAATACTGAATGGTAAGGTTTGAGCAATCCCAAGTCTAGTGCCTGAAATGTGTGTTCGTTGGGAGTTGCTCAGACTTCCGTGGTCCCCTAGCGTAATTATTCATTGCTAAGTAGCAACCGAGGAGAGAAGATCTGCTGTTGTTATTATTTTAAGTTAAATTGCATCCAGTAACCTCCCTTATTGGGTGTCTGTTACTAACATGGCTAAAGTCACTTGTTACTCCAGCTGTCTGTAGCTGTTTTATATCACTGAAAGTATCTGACATTTAATGATCTGTTTGGCTTCTGTGACCCCAAGGGCTTGGATAAGCTGGAGGCTAATGCAAAGATAAATGGGCACATTTTTCGGTTAGTGAGATTCACATCGCTAGAAATCGGTTGTAAGCTAAATTTTCAGGATCTACCTCATGTTGTTGGCACAAGCGGATTTAATTTTAGGGGTATCCTTTACACCTACCAGCTGTTTGTAGGTAAGGTGTAATTTAACGAGGCATCTAGACATAGGCAATCAAATCTCTGTTAACTCTCTGTATTCCTCTGGCAGAAGAAAGTCCAAAGGGCCACACACATTTGTTCCAGTCCTTCACGCTTTGAAAACAAAACAAGCTAATTTAAAATGTTCAGTTTTGTAGTATCTGAATTGTGTTTACATAAAATCAAGCTTATGGTTTAGGTGCTTGCATCGGTGTGCATGAACTTCCAAAGAGAACGGAGGCGTTTCAGCTTCTGTGAACTCTGAGGAAAGTCATAGCTCAGCTGATACTGGTGAGTATCGAAACGCTCAGATCAATTCAAGCAGTCAGAGCCACTGCCCAATAGATGTAACCAAGCAAACAGAAAACTATTATAACTTAGGAAATACTCAGAATAGTTGTAAGATAAGAAGCTTGGGAATAGTTTCATTTTAGATGGCTCGGCCTTGGAAGAGCAGATGCACGGAACCATAAAAATAAGAAAGTTACAAGATGAGCACAAAACCAGCCTGGAAGGACGCAGTATGCGTGACTCCAGGACTGGGTTTGCGTGGAAGTAGAGGTCAGTGAGCGAACACAGTGAAGAAGAGTATGAGCCTTCATCTGAAGACCCCTGACGACCACCCTGAGGCATCATCAAGCATGCATGAAGGATGTGAACATAAGATAATGAGGTCCCAGAAAATCCACGAATATGATAAGCATTACTCAGAAATACAATCAACATATCTGTTAACGTAGTACAAATACAGAGCAGTTCTGGTCTTTGGGTGCGTTAGGTGGAGCTCTCCCCTGTGCACCCAGCGCTCCAATAAAGAGTGCCGCTTCCTAAAACTCCGAAATTAAGTCTTAGAGTGAATTGTTTTGGTGCTTTTCATTAACATAGCACATGCTAGAATAGTCATTCACAGCAGGTAGGAAAGTGAGGTTGCATGTGAAACAAACCATTGGGTCCAGTGAAGCTGCTAATACAGACACTAGTTTTTCACCTTTTGTTTCTAGTCTGCTACCGGCTTGCTGTGGTTGAACAGAAGAAGACTCTTAGGCTTTCCGAGGGGCTCGTAAACCCAAATGTTACATGGAGTTACTGCAGCCTGTGGTGTGTTTTTATGCTTCTTAATATCAACCCTATACATCTTTAGATGACAAATTTAATTTGGAACAAATGCGAGCACACGATTGTGTGTCTGTTGAATCTGTGGTGGTGCAGTGCGTCCTCTGTGCAAAGCTGGAGCATCCCTGGAGTGTGGTGTCAGGTCTGCAGGGCCGTAGCCACGCGTGCTCTCTCCACCAGTGAGGTTGAAGCAGTTCAACAGAGCGTTGCAGTGCTTCTCTCCGTGAAGAGTTCGGTGTCTTACGGAACCAAGGCTTGTGTTTTTAATTAGGTTGTGCCTCTTGTAAATGAAATAGTGATTTGCTGAAGATTATTTGTGGCTGTTCTTTCTGTGGCATGGAGACAGGACAGATACTATGGTTTATAGTGAAAACTGCCTACTACTTTCCTGTATGCTTATGCCAGATTTCTACTGTTATGCTGTGTGACTCTGGCCATGTGTCAGTAGGAGCTAAGAGGAACTTTACAGAGAAGAAAACTGGCTCATTTTGTTCTGCGAGATGGATTTTTATTTTGAAAAGCTGCAGCATTCTCATGGTCTGAAAGCAGGACTTGCTATATGGCAGGCAGATGCTGTCTCCATCAGAAATATCTCTTGCCATTCCCATGGAAAGATGTTCGCAGCCATACAAGCTGTAAGCCTTTTTTTGGGGAGGGGGTGGGGAAGTGGTTTTCACATGCTTGGATGTGTCAGATTCTGCTCACACCAGGCAGGATTCAGCAATAGGTGGGACAAAGGTAGGAAGAGAGAGAGGCGTTAGTCAGGGGTGCGGTTGAGACAACTTCAGCGATGACAGCAGGAGCTGGAGGTGTCTGAGTGAGAGTAGAGGTGATGGGGGGTCAGGGAGGAGGAAGAGAAGCCCTCCTTGCTGGGGAGACAGCACCGTGATCTGTAGCTTTTTGTAGTTGGTTCGTGTGAGCAGTCTTCTTTGGGGCCTGCACATAAACCTGAAGAAAGCAGCGTTGGTCTTACAGAGTGGGTAACTGCACAGGCATGGTAACCCCACCTGGTCATATCCCTTCTTACCAGTGACCGCCCTGTAATGCTAAAGGTGCAGGGCTGATGGTGTCAAATCAGTGATGAGTTGTTCAGTAGAGGGGCTGTACTTGATGTAGTGACTGTCATTGATCTGCCTGTGAAATCAGAGTTTTGTGGTGTTTGCCTGACATTGAAATGCTCCACCCGTCTGCTTTCTGCAGGATCCTCTGATGTAAAGGCACATGTACTGCTTGGCAGGTAATGACCTAAGATTTAGAGAATAAGGTAAAAAATATCCAGTAATATTAGGTAGCAAGCTTTAAATAGATAAAATAAATCCCTTAATTATTAAAATACATAGCACTGTTTTGGACTTAGTGCAGCATGATATATCTCTTAGACCTTCAGCCGTGGGTTCTCAGCAGCTCAGCATGGCAGGAGACCTCTGGCCATACCCTTCCAGTGCGAGGACCAGAATCAATAGCTGCCTCTGAAAACTTGGCCTGAGCAGGATTTCTTGCATTGCAGGTGGTTCTCTGCAGCATTCGTGAGATAGCACCTGACTGTTCAAGGCAGCAAGAAGGTGCTTAAGCGGCGAGAACAATCCTTTCTGTTCTTGTAGGCTGCATACCTTTAACCCATGAAATAGGTCTTGTGGATAGCCCTCTGTCATGTGGCTCTTGTTCTTTTTAGAGACAGGCCTAGCCTGAACATGAATGAAACTGGTCCCATGCGGGGGGAAAAAAAGCTTGTTAGCAGGTAACTACGGGCTATCATAACGCATCCATATGGGGGGTGAGGCTAAATTAGAGTTGCAGGAGAATCATAGAGTCAGAAGTCCTACAATGTTAGCGTTGAGTTTGCAAACTTGGTATTCTCTGGACTAGTTTCTTCTGAGTAATCATGTTGAATGCTGTCTTCTGTTGGTTTTATATTAGCACTTGCTTAATTACAGATTTAAATTAATTAACACTTCAAAGAATCTTAGATGGTTTGGGTTGGAAGGGACCTTAAAGCCTGTCTAGTTCTAACCCTCTGCCCAGGGACATCCCCCCACCAGCCCAGGGTGCCCCATGCCCCATCCAGCCTGGCCTTGGACACTGCCAGGGAGCCAGGGGCAGCCACAGCTTCTCGGGGCACCCTGTGCCAGGGCCTCAGCACCCTCCCAGGGAAGGATTGCTGCCTCAGATCTCAGCCCCATCTCCCCTCCTGCAGCTTAAACCCATCCCCTTGGCCTATCACTACACTCCCCAGTAACCAGCCCCCCGCCAGCTTTTCTGTACCCCGCTTCAGACTGGAAGATCTCCCCGCAGCCTTCTCTGCTCCAGACCGAACAAGCCCAGCTCCCTCAGCCTGTCCCCAGAGCAGAGGGGCTCCAGCCCTCGCAGCATCTCCGGGGCCTCCTCTGGCCTCGCTCCAGCAGCTCCATGGGCTCCTTGTGCTGGGGCCCCCCGAGCTGGAGGCAGCACTGCAGGGGGGTCTCAGCAGAGGGGCAGAATCCCCTCCCTGGCCCTGCTGGTCCCGCTGCTGGGGATGCAGCCCAGGACATGGTTGGTCACCCTCTGAGTAGAATCAGGGGGAATCCCATATAGATATCTGAAGGTTGATGCGATACTAATCCCCCTGAGCATTCTCTTCTCCAGGCTGAACAGTCCCAGTTTTCTCAGCCTCTCCCCATAGGAGAGATGCTCCAGTCCCTTCAGTTATTTTTGTGGTCCTTTGTTGGACTCTCCAGTAGCTCCATGTCTCTTGTTCTGGGGAGCCCAGCCATGGTCCCAGTACTCCAGGTGTGGCCTCACCAGGGCTGGGCAAAGCCCTGGTACATTATAGGCCAAATGAAGTTTTGTATGTTTTAGATGGAGACTAAGCATCCATTTGTTGCAGCAGTTGATCTTTATTGTTAAGGTGTCTTAATTTTATACTGTGGAACATCAATTTTTTTTTAAAATGTGATTGTTTTGGGGAGGTAGCAACAGGAGTTCATATCGGAAGTGCTTTATAGTCCTTGCACTGTGTGTATAGTGACTGGAAATCCTCTTGTTCCTTTGTCCATCACCTGGTTAATGGTCCCTGTTACGAAAGGGAGCTGAAAATCAGTGTACTTGGATGAGCTGGACGTTCAGATTATTGAGAAGTTGAAGTATTTCTCTGTTGTGATGCTTCTGGGCCTTGTTAAAAGCCCACTCACGCCTGTCTTTGACAGCATCGCTACCTAGACCACCACCAGTGAGCTAGTGCTGTGCTCCGAGTGAGTTATGTGAGCAGCACCCAAGAGAAATTTCCATGTGAGATGGGTAACTCACAGGTGCTGGTACATGGTGCCTCCTTAAAGAAAGAAAAAAATCCAGCAAAGAGCCGCTGTTTAGCTGCGGGAGGATGAACGAGATGTTCGCTGAAGAGCAGATGTGTGAGTACGCGAAGGTCTTGAAGCTGGTGTCTATGTGGTACGTGACCTACAGTTCAGATTCTGGTTCTGTTGTATACATGTTCTTAAGTCTTTGTTTTCTAGCTTTTGAGTGACTCTGAAGGGCGGTAGCTTTTTGCATGTTACAGGCAAAAGTAAGTATTGCCTTGGTATGGTCCCACGTGCCTGTCTCTGCAGAGGTGCAAAAACCCTGCTTGTTTTTACTATTTGAAAGGGACTTAAAGATTTTCTGGATGGAAAGCTAGCCTCTAATCTTGACAGGCACCAGGCACTGGAACAAAACTGAATTGCTAATGATGACCTGAAAATATTCTGATATGTTCTACCTCCTTGGAAGTGTGGTTTTTAGGATAATAATTTTATTACCTTGCCCTGTTAAAACCCTTTAGCCTAATGATAGTCCACGATTGGGTCTTATTAGTTGGGTTTTTTTAGTGTTGCAGGCAAATGGCACTTGAGCCCGCTCTGGAGAAGCGGAGGGATCAGGGCTGGCAGGGTGCTTGGAGGGTGTGCGCAGCAGCATCTGGCCGCTTGCAAGCCGCAGCAGGTTGTGACAAGTTACTTGCATTGTGGACTTGAGCAATCTGTTTTCGTTTTGGAGCCTTGCAGCGCGCTTGGGTGCTTGTCTGTCTGATTTACTGAGCGCCGCGGTTCACGTCAGCGTTGTTTTGAGGTTTATGAGAACAAGCTGCGTTTGGGGTTCCTCTGCTCTCTTCCATACTATTACCTCACTTTTAATTTGCAGAGTTAAAAGAGCTGTTTCTTTGGAGATGCGTGGAGTCATACAAACCCACTGCAGTATTTGTAATGTTTGCAAACCGGCAGAAGAATACACCTCTAGAAGTTTGAAGTAGCCTGCGGAAGGCCATTGGGGTGATGCCAGTGGAGGCAGCCTGAGTTAGGATTGTTTTTGTTCCACCTAACTGCGATGAAGAGGGCTGCTGCCATACTGAGCTCCTTGCGCGTATCGATCTACTCGGCGTTGCAGAGACGGGTAGTTGGTTTCTGCGGCCTGCTTTATCGCACCAGTGTGCGAGTTGAGATTTAAAAATGCTGGGGGCTCTGCTTTCTTGGCGTAGGATAATTTGCCTCGGCACACTGGCCGTTCGGGAGGGACTGCCGGGGCAGCAGGCAGCTTGGCTTCCCCTGCGGCCCTCTGCCTGCGCTCAGCCTGGGGAGGCTCCCGAGGGGCTGAGGTCTGTCTAGTGATAAATGCTTGTGGCTCTTGTAACATGCGTGTGTCAGGGACTTGGAAGAAATCTGACCTCTGAGACTGAAGGCTAGCCCGGCTGGGGGGAGTGGGGTGCAGGGAGCAGAATCCCAAAGCTGCGTTGCTTACTGCTGTGACTTTACACCTGTGTTCTGTTTGGCAGCATCTTGTTTATCGCCGTTGATTGTTTGGCCTCTTTGAATAGATGCTCTCTCCTTCCCTTCAGTGCATGGACAGAGTGGGAACAAGAGAGAGGAAATGGAGGCAAAGAACTCCCTGCATGTGTGAGAAAAGCCAGCAAGAAGGGCTGTGGGGCTGGCAGAAAGGCAGGGACTGAAGCTGCTCCTAAACACCACCTGGGCAGGGGGAAATACGGGAGATAAGGACCATGCTCACAGGCATGAAAAATCCCAGGGTGGTGTTTTTCTGAGAGTGGGAGCTGCAGAGGCAGCTACGCTGTACTCACTGCTGTGTGGGTCCTTCAGAAGAGGAAGCGATGGGAAAGTTTGGGGTTTTCTCCTACTCAGAGTTGTGTTTGGGTACTGGAAAAGCTCAGTTAGTGAGACAAATTCCAAATGTGTCTTCGTTCATAGTTGTTCTGAGCTCTAGTGAAAGAGGATTGCTGGTTGACTCATTCCTACCTGAAACTACGCAGACTGCAATACCACTGAGGCTCCTGCTCTTCCTGCAGTGGAAGGACCTTTAGTTATTCCTCCGGTAACTTGGTGTGCAGTACTAAAATCATACTTCAGGTCTCAACTGTGAAAGCAGCGAGTGGGTAAAGGGTGAAGTGCATTTAATGAGTTGTGCCTGATCAATTGATTTTTCCCCCCCCCCCTTTTCCCCCCCTGAATGGCAGCAGCACCAGCAGATCCCGTGTAAGAATGAATGCTAACACTCTCTGAAAACGCCTTGTGGCCGTACAAAGGGCGCGATGGCAGAGGCTTCAAACACATTATTTCTCTCCCATCTCTGCCTTTGTCCTTCTTTCAAGCGGATAACTCACATATTTGCACTGACTGCTTTGGAGATCTGGGAGCAGAAGCAACAGCATGAAACTAATGTGATGCTTTAGAATTTCGCTGCCACTTACTGGATGTTGAATAGCCGTAATTAAATTAACCAGTATATTGATTTCACTGGGCGGCTTGGGAAAGAGAAGAGCAGGAACGTAAGCGTTGGAGCTGCTGCTCAGTAGGCTTGAAAAACTGCAGCCGCTTAGAATACGTAACGCCAGCGGTACCAGTGAAGCTGAGCAGGTTGATTAAACTGAAGATGATTATGCTCTCAAAACTCTTTTAGCCTTTATGAAGTTAGCTGATGGCTTTGTAGAGTAATTTCTAATAAAAGAAAAAATTAGTAAGCTCTATGGCTTTCCTGAGTGCAGAGATTGCCACAGAAGTGAATAGACCTGTTTTAGTTTGTGCGGAGCTTGGTCTTGCGTTATAGCAATTAGTGTCGCTGTGATGGAATTCTTCCAAGGGGTGTGTGATCCCCTCAGCAGTCCTGTCAGTCATGGAACTAGAAGCATCAGTTTGGAGGCAGAGAGGTCTGATGCATTGAGGGAGGGGGTGTGGGTTGTTTTTTTAATTTTATTTATTTTATTTGGACTCAGTTTGGGTACTTGTTACTGAAATAGTCATGACCACTGGCAAGGACACTGTTCTAAAGCTGGCTTACGCCATTATACCTTATGGTCTTGCCTGCAGGGATAACTGAATCAACATGTGGGTGCATTACTGTAACTAAAAAACCAAGTGAAAAATGAAGTGACACAACCTCTGTGGGTAGGTGACACTGAAATACTGCAAACACACGTTATTCACGGATCCGAACGACGTCTGACATAGCTTGGTGATGTGATTGAGTTTTGACTGGGAAGATCGCAGCAGCACAGTTCAAGCCTTGTGAAACCAGTCAGCGTTTCATGTGAAGTCACCTTAATTCAAGATGTGTGCTCTTGCACAGCTGTGGTTCACGTGGTTGGAACTTTCTTTGTGTTTTCTGTACTCCATGTTTACTTTTGTTCTAATTCGAAAGGAGCATCAAACTTCATGCTCGTTAATGTTAGTTTTATATTTTTATACCATAGTGTTTCCTTTCGGTCACCTCCAACCCTCTGTCTGCACCATTCCTCTTCCCATCTGTCCCATTTCCCTTTGCCTGCTGTGTAGGTCACTGGGGTTAGTTTCCCTCTGCCTTCAAATACCTGTGTCATGCATCTTCCCTTTGGAATCAGCCCTTCAGGTAACTCACAGCTGCTGTTCTGGTTATTAATAGCAAAGGGACTGCTGGTTTTGTTGGGAATTTTACTGGGTTTTTTGGGAATTTTTTTTTTGGGAATTTTGCTGTTCTGGTGGTTTGGTTTTTTCCCTCTAAGTTTCAAATTGACAAATTTCATTTAGAAGGTGTTCTCAGGAGCAGACTTTACTTGTATTCTGAGGTAACATGTGTTTGGGGTGTTTTTCACTCTCCATTAAGGAGAGTGTGATCTTCTGACTCTTCACAATTTATATCCTACCTATGAGAAAAATGAAGATTTTTCTGTAAGTGAAGGAGAGAAGTATAAGCAGGCAGGCTGTTGAAATGTAATTGTTGCTGCTGTCCAGACGCAGACAAAAGGGTAAGCAGTTGGGTCCTAGGAACAATTAATGTCATCTTTTTACTATGGATTGAGTTAAATATTGCCAAGTTCTGTATGCTTTTGCTTCAGCAAGTGCCATCTCCTGGGGGAAGCATCTTTCCTTAGAAGGGATGAGGTCTGCTCTGCAATGTTCAGAAAGGCTTTTCAGTGAGAAAAATCCTGTCTGCCTGTGGTGTTCAACTTGCAAATTCTGCTTAACAACATCAGTAAGGTGAATTGTGGGCGATCTGTCAGTGAAAGTTTGTGAGGATTTAGGGAGAACTCTCATCTAAGAGTTTTTCCTCCGGTTTGCTAGATGTTGGGAAGCTTCCTCCTAAGATTTCCTGCTAGGGAGTCTTGGTTAGTTTTCAAGGATGCAGTCATTGCCTTGAAGTTATGTTTAGTATTTCCTTGTATTGAATGCCTTACCTACTGTTTTCCATCTCCAGCTCTTGAAAAACTAACTCTGCACGGGTATTAAAGCTGTCCAAAGCAGTTCACAACTAGGCATCAGCCTCTGGTGGGAGAGATCTGCTGCGGAGGTGAGAATGGGATAGCGTAGCAGTCTGCGTTATGTTAGTGAGCTGATGTTAGCGCAATTCCACAAAGAGTTTGCACTTTTCAGTGTGCTTTGGTGATGTGTCAAGCTGTGATTTTTTTTTTTCTAGTCTGTTTTCCGTGCACTTGATCCCGGATTATAAGACATTCCTTTCTAGCAAAGCTTAGACTGAAGTTTAGGAGGAGAGAGTTGAAGAGTTCTTCTGTGAGATAGTTGCACGTAGACAATGAAGAACGGCACGGAGAGGTAGGAAGTTGTGTTCCAAAGTGGGGGATTCTTTTGTCTTGGTATTTTCTTTCTTCCTTAAGTGTCAGGCAGGTGATGAGCTGGAGGACTATTCAACAGTCAAGGAAAAAATATTTCTAAGCAAAAGATGGGAAGTGTGTCAGGGAGTACTGATGGATTTGTGCCTGATGATTCGTCTTTCAAGCTTGACACTGAACAACATCTGTTGATGTTCTCTGGCACCTGTGTTATGAGAGTGAAAAGCTATTTCTTCATCATCTCCATGTTACTTCAGATTTAACTTGTTTTCCCAGTGCTACTTTTCATCAGTCATCTTTTCCAGAGACTCATGGCCTGCAGGATGTTTAAAAGCACATATTTCAGCCCAAATTCCTGACCAACAGCTCTAACTGGCAGACTGTAGCGTGGTGGAAAACTTAAGTAAAAAAAAAAAAGCAAGTAGAAGGCTGTAATCTCTTACTTGTTTCATTAAAGGAAAGTTGGCTTTTGTTGGTGTATATACTGGATATGTACAACTAGAACAGACAGAGTTGTTTGTGTGTATATATTCAGATGCTTGGTATTACATTTCCAATAGTTTGCTATTTTCTAGATGAAATTGATCCACGTGAATCAGCTTGTATTTGAGTTCCTAATTTCTGAACTCCCAGTTGTAGCTTCAACCCTGTGTAAGCTGATTGTTGAAGTGAACTGATTAAATTCCAACTAAGAAGGCTCGCTCTGGGAAAGTGTTCCCTCTGTCCTGGAAAAAAAAAAAAAAAGTTTGAGTAGCCAAGAGCTGATTTTTAATTCTTCAGCCGCGTTTCCTTGTGCTTAGGCTGATGGTATGAAATGAGCAAAATTTTTCCAGTGCACATTTGCAGATCCTGTTGCAAAATAAGTAATGCTGAGGATTTAGAGTCAGTGTTTCAGACTTATTTTTAATAAAAGGAAAATGGAAGGGGGAAAAAAAAAAGGTATCTGTCTGCAACAAGGTAAATTGGCCAGTGTTGGGAGAATCCCATGTGTTTATGGGGTAGGTTGCACAGTCTTGGGAAGTGGATGGTGGTGAAGGAATGTTGAACTTGAGGTTCGTTCTCTTTCATGAGGATATTCACCTTGGAGTGGAAGCTTCGGGTCTGGCCAGAGGGCTAACCCAGATGAGCTGCTCAGGATTGGAGGCATCGTTCTCTGGAGCATGTAAACCTCTGAACAAATAGAATATTTCTATAGAGATGGAAATTTGTTTAACTGTGTAACTCTTCTCAGTTAACTTAGTTCAGTGGCCGTGAGTCAGGAGCAGGAGTGGCTTGCTTTGTGAGGGCTCTGGTGGCTTGACGTCGCACCGCAGAGATTTCTCAGCTGCTTATGAAGAAACACTTACAAATTACAGACTAGTGTATTAAGAAAACAGACACTAATTTCAGTCATTTCTGCATACAGACAGGAATCTACCAGAGGGCTGGGTAGGCAGCTGGGAGAGCCAGTTACGCCAACTATCGTTGGCAGATTGCTTTTAGAGTAGGGGTGATACTCATATTGCAGCAAGCAGTGTTTCAGCAAGAGCAATCTCATCTAACTCGTACGTTGCACGTTCATTCTTGATTTTTAGACACCTTCCAGAATTCTGTTATGCTGATTTGAAGTCTGTTATGTGGGGTAACAGATGCCTAAATATTGTCATCGTCTTTAAGAAGAATGTGTTACTGCTAGTGCGTGTTGTAGGGTAGGTTTGCTTCATAAAAATAAAATCTAGTTTTTCCCATGCTGATAGCGGCAAGTTTCTTTTGTGTGTTGCGCTTAAAAAGGAAAAAAGAGTTGAAGCTAGACTGCATTTACACAAGGGCAATTGAAAAGCAGCGTTTTGTTAGGCTGCTAGACTGACATGATCCAATTTTGTCATGAACACAAGGGCTGCTCAGCATCTTCTGCGTTTGGGAATGAAAATTGGCCTCTCCCCTTCCTTTCTGAGCTGCTTCAGATGTTTTGTCATGTTAAACAGTGCAAAGAGTGACAGGCTTTCTCTATAGTGCTGCTTAAATTTACCTTTTTGTTTGCGTTCAGCTTTAATTTATTCTTTCAAGTTTGTGCCCACGCATGGGAGGCACAAAGATGTGGAAGTTAATAATGAGATTTAGGGGTTGCCTGGATGAAAGGGTGGCGGTTTTGCCTTGAAATCGTAGTAAAGCTTTGGTCTTACTGTTTTCCTGGGGGTTGGTGTAGGTTAGTCGACTCCCAGTAACGAGAAACTAGATCCTTTTGTGTTGTGCAATGTCTGCGTATGGACTCCAATGTTGAAGGAGGCTTGCCAAAGCAAAACTGCAGCCTGTGTTTTAAAACTGTTCACAGTTGATTGCCGATACACTGCTGAAACCAAAAGAAGGGTTTCTGGAAAGCTGTTCTTCTGCAGGTTGCGTAACCCAACAATTTTTTTGGTGTGTCTTTGTAAGGTTCTCCACGTCTTTGTTTTACTGCTTCGCCTAGAAAATGATGATTGAAGAACTGTCTGTTTTCTCTAGCTGTTTGTAATGCATCTGTGTGTTTCTATTATTGTGTTTTCTTTTATTGTTCCATATCTGACCTAAAGCATTACATACCAAACTGGGTTTGTTCTAGGAGGTTGTGTGAGCTCCGGTGTGTTTGACCTACTTACAGTGCAAGGTGGTGAAAGCGTTCAACACTGTAGGAGGAACCAGGCATCCTGCAGAACTAAATTTCCTTATCTCCCCCCCGCACTGGTTTGAGACAGGTTTAGTGCAGTACAGTGGTTTACTGAGCATTCTTGAAATCTGAAGCATTTGGGAAAACGAACTTTGTTTCTGTTGTCTTTTCCTCGGCAACCTTGCTACATAGGCTGGTTACATCTTATGCTGCTGCTGTGCTTGAAAGGGATTTACACATCTAAAAAAGTAAAAATTGAGGTCTCTGGTGTAGGCTGTGTATTGACTTGCTTAATCAATCTGATTCCATCTTTTGAAGCTCCCTGTGCCCAAAGCATGCTTTGAAAAACACCCCCCTAGACTCTCTGGATAAGGTAACGTGCCTGTTTTAGTGTAAGATACATCTAAGTGCTGCTGCAGTCTTGCCCGCCATACGGGGTGCTCCTGAGCATCCACACCCCTTCAGGAGGTTAAACTGGCTGAGATGTGTTCCCTCACTTGGTTTTTTTCCTGCCTGCAAAGTGTCAGCTTGACTCCTTGAACTTGGCTTGCTGAAGGTTTAAATAAGGCACATTGCAAGGCAGGTGTAAGTACGTGTGTCTGAAGAAAAAAGGTGAAATGCACATTAAAGCAATTCTGTGTTAGACTGGAACTGCCACAGCAATGGAACCTAAAGTGCTTTCTGCAAACTCCTTAGCCATTTTTAACGTCGATTCCAGAGAGAGTTAATAATAGCACTTAATCAGTCTGGAAATCTAAGCAGCAAGGAGGCACAATTTCTTGCATGTAATAAGGCACATAGATAACAAGAAATGATGGATGTGATTGACTGGAGGTGGCTCATGGCTGGTTCTTGGGGAACAGAACTGAACTTGTTTGACATTTTCACCGAGGCTAATCTGAACTTGTGGGAAGAGAGGCATTGGATGTGATCTGCCCAGTGCATTTGCGGTGGTATCCTCATCCTCTGCCTTCAACAACCTGCCAGGCTCCAACAGTGCTGTGCTGTGGTTTTTCTTGGTGAGAATTTAACCTGCGTAACCCATGTGGTGTTGAGAAAAGCATACCTTGTCTTGGCTAAAATCTTCTGACTGTAGAAGTCTGGAGTCCACCGGCCGTGGAGCTCACGAGGAGATGTTTTGACCGTCAGGTTCAACTGCAGGGTTTTTTTTGTGTGTTTCGCCAGCCTGATCGAGATATAATATATAGACAAGGTGCTTTGGGAATTCAGGATTGAAGGGATGAAAAATTAGGGACGGAAGGATGGTCTGAAAGCAAAAGGATCCTGTGGTGGATTGGAGGTGGGGGTTTGCTTGTCTGGTGTGGACACAGGTTCCTAGTTGTGCATGACAAACTGGCTTTTGTCTGTAGCTTGCTGATGGGGAAAAGATGTGCTATAGAGGAAACACTTTAATTTCTCCTGGTAAAGCATCACTGTGTATTTACTGCGGTTTTATGTTCTTCCCTAGGCATTTTCCATAGACCCCTGGCAGAAACGGGGTACAGGCAATCTTCTGCCTTTGGTATGAGTTAAGACCTATGCTGCAAAACCTGTTAAATTTTTATATGCCAGTCCTTTAGAGCATAATTTTTTTTGAAGCAATAAAACCTGACATTGATTATCATGCTGCTCTTGCATGATGCTGTTGAAATTAACGTAACTAGCATCCCTTGTTAATGTGTGGCTTTTTATGGCAGTACGGCATTAAAACGTTAGTGATCTCTGTAATCAAATTACTCAGGGTTGTACCACTGTTCAAGCTTAAAGATTTGATTGATCTTCTGCAGGGTAATTTGGTTTTGTACAGCTTTATATTTTTTAAATATTTTTTATATTATTGCACATCAAGGTATTCATGCTTGACAGCTTCAGTTAGGATTGCCTTTTACGTTACTCTTTGTAAAGGCTGATTTTTATACCAGGTAACTTTATTGCTGTGTACCCATTTGTTTTCTATGACCAGTTTCTCTACAAAGATTGTATTAAATCAAGGACTATCGCCTCGGAAATCCCCTGGTGTTACAGTTCTGAAATGGTGTTTTCGTGAACCTCTGATCATTGGTGTGACCCCTCACTTAGCAGCAAGGGAAGGGTTTTCTTTATTCCAAAAGAAGTTTGGTTTTGTTGTTCCAGTTGCACTGGTTCGCCTGCTAAGCCTTTTGTCCTCCTGACTGTTTCTGTGAATAACTTGTCCTTACTGGGTTGGATTTCAGTACTTAGTTTAATAAGTTTATGCCTGTATATCTCCCTGTCTTCTTGATGGACTCTATTGGTAAATGTCTGACAGTTGTGAGCTCTTCTCTGTCCTACTTCCATGTCCTCTAAAGCTGAGATAGATTTCATGTATACATGTTAAAATTGTGTGGGCGAGCTGTTTTGGAGATTTGCTGTTTCTTTTATGTGTTTTCAAAGCTTTATTTTGCTTCAAGTTGTGTGTTCCCCCTCCTCCCTGTTTTACTGGTGGATAGGATATTGGTTTTGAGTGGAAATACTGACAAATTGGAGAAGAAAGGTTTAAGTTTTTCTATACTGTCTCACATTCAGCACTTAAAGCATCACCTGCAACTTCTTCTGTTCAAGATGATGTGTGAGAGCCTTCCTCCCTGGGATTACCACCTTCTGTTGATTCCTTTCACGTGTCCAGTCTCTGAGGTTCTCCCTATCGTCACCCCTGGGTATCTCTGGTGATATACTCTTGGGTTTTGATTAAGTTTCAGGTTACTAATGAGCCAGCAGGGAGTAAAAGTGGTTAACAGCAACAAGAATGAAGAGGAATGTCTTGGCTGTGTTTCTGTATCTTGTGAAAACAAAGTGGATTAAGTCAAGCTCTGGAATAAGAGAATGCTTATCAGTTTGCACTGATCTGTGCCCAGTTTTTGCACTAAACAGGAGGAATTATTTCTCTCAAGCTAATTCTCCCTTTCTTCAGATGCAGCTTGACTACATAGTTTAATAGTTCTCTTTGAC
>VWZZ01008027.1:104661-131079 GCA_013399095.1 Psophia crepitans | reverse complement strand
AAAAAAACTTCTCATGGTTCCCTAGATTCTTGAAATAACTTCAGGATGCCTCAAATGCTGTTGTCCTGGAATCAGTCTCTCCAGTTTGCTTGACTTTCTGGCCATAATAAAAGGACTCCGTTATTTACGTTCCCAATTGTACTGTGAATATTTTAATTGATCTCGGTTCCCTCTGCGTAGGTCATGCTTGGAGCGTGCATCTGCGTGTGATTTTCCCAGTTGTTCCTTTAGCATGTCAATATATCGCTGAGCCTGGAGAGCGTTCAACTGGGAGCGCTGGAGGAAGAAACCTGTATGAGACAAGAACAAGTGGTACTGATTACAAATACAGTATGGTTTTGTCCTGAGGATATGGAGCTGGGATTAATTGTACAGCTGCAGGGAAGGGGGTTAACTTGTAGTATTTAGTTTACCGCTAATTGCTAACGACACCCAGGGCAGGCTCTGAGGTCCTTCCCTGTGTTCAGTGTGACCTCGGAATGTATGCTGCAAAAGATCATGGCAACTTCAGTATTTTTCATATCAGAGTACGCGTCTTATTTTGGAAAACGCACCTTAGTGCTCTGTAATAAATAGTTTTGTGGGTTGTTCAATTCTCTAGGTGTATTAAAGTGTTTAGAAGGCAAAGGGTAGACATCAAGTATTAGTTTTATTTGGTGTACAAATGTCATTCCTCCTCTCTCTGTGTGCTTTGCATTATGATCTGTTTACCTTGAAGTTAATTCCATAGTGCTTATGTGTCTATGTGTCTTGGGCTCAGGAAATGAACTATTCCAGGAAGAATTACTTGCTATTAGAAGGCTGGTAATACAAAGTGGTTTGTTTTGAGTGTACGCCATCGTAAATAAGAGCAAAAGTGGACCGGTGGTTCCCAGAAGCAGAGGGATACATTCAGGAGAGGCTCTAATGCCTCTTTTGGAGGGTTGTATGAAAAGTTGTGTTTCCTTCCATTACAATCCAACTTTTACCTGTTCATTAGGCTGTGGCAACTCTCTGAAATTGTTGCTTTGTAAGGATTTGATATGCATCAGCACTGAGTTTATGGACTTGAGGAAGTATTTGCTTAAACATTCACTACGAGTGGGGCCGGTTGGTACTGAGAGGTGTTTGCTCTGGTGTGCTGCTGCTGGTCCTGTTCTTCCCCCTGTTATTCTTTTCTGTAGCCGTGGCGCTGCGGGACGTGGTTTAGTAGACACGGTGGTGTTGGGTTGACGGTTGGACTCGATGATCTTGGGGGTCTTTTCCAACCTTAAAGTTTCTGTGCTTCTTTCTCATTACAGGTCTTGATGCAGAGTTGTCTTACGTGAGGAATGATGTGGTTAATCACTACGCGTTGTCCTTCAACCTCTTAGTACCCAGCGAGACCAACAATCTTCACTTCAGCTGGTATGCTAAATCCAAGGTAAGCAGGATTTAAGTACTTTGCTTACTTGATACATCATCTGTATTGTTTAGGCAATACCCACTGCTATAACTTCACTGCTTTAGTCTTTGCAAAAATTAGCATATCCTAGGTGTGTAAGAATTATTTATATGATTGCAGGCAATAAATTAAGATTGTATGTATCCAAACTGTTCCTTTCTTGTTTTAGAAAGGTTAAGTGCTTCTTTTGAACTTTTTTGTGCTTGTGGTAAGCTGCGTGTGTATATAGACAAGCTGCTGGCTGTGGATCTCTTGTGGTGGTGCGTTGAACACACAGACGGGGCAGCCAGCAACTGAACTCTCTGAAAATCAAATGTTTTATAGAGATTTCTAGAAACACATGTTTGGAGACGAGAAGAACCTATAAAAGTAGCATCTAGTATGTTGTTACCGAGCCCCGATTAAATGGAAAGGGATTTTTATTTCACTTAATCACCGTGGCTGGAGCATGCAGCAACAGCTGTCATGAAGATTGTGTATGCTCTTACATTTTGAAAGATTTCCAGTTACTTAACAATTTGGTTTTGTATATGAAATTATCTGTTTGTTTAGTCTTTGCCAGATGTTCATTCTTTTTTTTTTTTCTTTAAATAAGTGATGGTTATTCTTCCGTCCTTAGGTCGAAAAGACTGCAGTACGAGCAGTGATACCTAATAACTCTCAGTTTCTGAAGAGTCCTTCTGTCAGTGTTCTTCCCTTTTGAGGTGTAACTTCTTAGGATGTGAATTTTGGCCTGCAGCAGTACAGGGCGAGCTAGCCCTTCGACTCTGTATCATATTCCACCTTCACAGGCAGTTGAGTCACTTCCCATTTGAATAGGACGTTCGAAGGACTTTCCTTGTTGTTACAACTTCAGCTGGGAGCTACCTGCATCACTGCCCCTGCCTTGAATTTCCTTGAGCCTGTCTGTGAATTTTGAGCAGGAGTTTTTGAGCTTGTGCAGCCCTGCTTCCATTAGCCATTGCACCACTCCTTGTCGTCTTCTGTGCTCGCTTTGTAGGATGGGTGTAGTGCAGTTTATAGGAGCTCAGAGAACTGGGTTATGTTTCCACCCTTGGCATCTTGACTGAAAAAAATCAATCGATACCATAATGCATCCTATTATGTTTTAGAAGGGGGGGAGCTTGATGGGTCAAACAAAATCAACCTAAACTCATTCAGCTGAGTGTGAATTTCCAACAGGAGCTTAAGCCTTAGTTACAACAGTTCCTGTACTACTTTTTGAATGGATGTTTGCAGAAACAGCTTCTTAAGTGGAAACAAAACCTTGACTACAGTTGTATAAACTGTTTGTAAGCAGTTTTGGCTGTGTAGTTTATCAAACTGACTGGGGGTGGGGGGGGAATTTATTGAATTCCTATGGTTTTAACAAACTGGCTTTTGAACAAGTAAGTTTAAAAACCTCAGTGAGGTTTGTGGTGTGTGGTGGTCTTAGTTTTGGTTTGTTTTTTGTTTTTTTTTTTTAATATAGCACTTTAAATTCAGCCCCAAATTTCCAAGAATGGTTTCAGGAGTGGCTTCCATTTTGGCTCTCTGATTTTGAACTGTCACAAAAGTCTGATCTTTAGACTTTGTATAAGAAACCTTGAATTTGGCACTTAAAATCACCAGAATTCTTTGAAAATGAAAGTTTTTTAATTTCAAGAACAACTATGAAAAGCTTCTTGAACGCTAAAAAGCGTTCCTTTACTACTGGAGAGATTTCTGAGGCATTTTCCATCTTCCCCTCCCCCTGTCGTTACAGGTTGAGTATAAACTGGGATTTCAGGTAGATAATCCCATGACCATGGCGATGCCCCAGGCCAACATTTCCCTCCAAGGAGAAGTTCCTCGCACCCTTTCAGGTAAACGCCCCACCGCTCAAAAATGTGCAGCAAGTGCCGATGCCAGAAATGCTTTCTGGTGGTACGCTGTTTTTTTCCAAAACGTGTGTTGTGTTGTGTAGGAGCGGAATTTTTCCTCTGTTAAACATATTTACTGGCCTTCTGCAGCAGTTATGACATTGATAGAATGGTATTATAGATTGAGATTATTAGTCTGAGAGTATTATTTTTTTCCCCCTGTTTAGTGGAGGATAGATATTTTCCTGGAAGGGAAGGGTGATTTTTTTGATATGTATGTACACATGCAAGGTTCCTGTTCCCTTTCAACAGTAATCATTTGCAATTGTGTGGATTTTTAAAATCCACCCCCTTTTAATTTCTCCAGCCTGTAGAGATGACATTTCAAGTTGTGTGGGAGTTGTTTACACTAAGTTTAAACCTGAGAAAGCTCTTTTGAATATATATTAGCTTCTCCATGGAATTTATACTAGAAACGATGTTATTTGTTTCAGAAAGGTGCAAGTGATCGTGGTTTCTTGGTCATTCAACTGTGGTTCATTGTACTCTGTTAGATATTCATGAATAATAAATAAAATATGCATAAATAATACTGGTATATAAGCTAGAAGAAAAATAATGTCATATTAGTTTAAGCTTTGATTCCAGTCAGGTTTGCAGAGACCAAAATATTCAAACTTAACCGTTGAGAAAAAGGCCAGCCTCCGATAGTATTTGAAAAAGAGACAAGAAAAACTAAATTTTCTCCTTTTCTGTGATAATGGAGGCTTTTGTTGTGGCAGTACTTCAACTCCAGAGCTGATGGAAGGCTAATAGTCATTTATCCATGGATATAATTCCAGTAATGTGTAAGCTTTTATTATAACTCACATAAATACATTTAAAATCTACATTAAGAAATGCCATTTTAGCCTTCACGCCTTGTAATTTCAGAGAACTATTAAAGCACTAAAGGGCATAGATGTTAAAGAACACTATTAAGAACATTGTTTAGAAAGACCCTTATTTAAATATTCTTTTATCACAGTGCCTGAAAAGAGCTCGAACTGAATTGTAATTGTTTGTCTGTTCGCAGTATTTCGTGTCGAACTCTCCTGCACCGGCAGACTCGACTCTGAGGTCACAATACTAATGCAGCTCAACCTGACAATAAATTCATCCAAAAACATCACAGTTTTAAATTTCAAACGAAGGAAAATGTGCTACAAAAGTAAGACATTAAGTTTCACTTATTAACAAGCTTTTAGTGTTAAAGTACGATAGGAAAAAGAGTGGGAAGGTATATGATCCAGGACAGGAGTAACAGTCCCCCAGGGTGAATGTTGGGGAGCATAGGAAGAAACCAGGTAAAATTTTGCCGTTTGGAGACGAGAGGGGACTTTTGGTCTAAGCAGAAGCTGATGGATGAACAAATTCCTGAAGTGTTCTGCTGCACTAGCTGATCTTTTCACATACAGAGCAAAACCCACTTTCTCTGTTGTACTTGGAAGGAAGAAACAAGTTTCCTCAAAACTGCAGCACTCTGAGCATTCAAATTCTTTTAAGCATTAACAACTGCATCTACTTAGTTTATAAAGTGAGATTAAGTTTAAAGTTGGCTATGTAATGAACTGAAGCAGGTGTTAGTCTTTCAGACTCAGAGTGCAAGATGATCTTGGTGCAGACTTCCGAAATCCCAAATCCTCTGTGTTTTGATTTAGGAATCATCCAGCACACTTTATTCTTGGCTAGCAGCGGCTATCTCCTGTTACTGCTTCCCAGAAGTATTTTCATAGGCATCAGAAGAAAATTATTTTGGGGAATCCCAAGAACTGTACCCTCCTGAGAAGTGGCTGTGGTATGCTGGGCAGCATTTGGGGATGGCCACCTCTCTACGTGTGCCTCCTGGTACTGTTCGGTTTACTTGGAGCTTTTGAGGACAATTGTTGGCTTTTCAGGGGGAGTTTGTCACTTGTCTTGATTACGAATGTCCAAGGATGAACTTCTGGAAGGTGTTATCTGGGTGTGTGAGCACGCCACTTCCGAAGTCACGCCAGTGTGATTCTTACAAAGATCGTGTTTCTGTGGGTTCATGGAAAAGTCAGCGACTCTTTTTGATGTGTGTTGAATTGATACAGAGCATCCAGGGATTTCTGATTTAAACAGTGCAGAAGTTAAAAATATGTAGGATCATTTGCTCGAGGCATTTGTAATGGTTCCTCCTAAAGTTTAAAAAGGGAAGGGGGAAAAAAAACAACCCAAAGAAAAATTGTCAGACTTTCCCTCCTCCTTCCCTGGGTTACTTTTTTCCGAAGGGGCTGTGTGGGGAGGACGCAGCTCCCCACAGCTTGGAGCAGGAAGGGGGACACACAAGAGGGACCGAGCCTCTGCAGCCACACAAATCCCGTATTGCCTCAGCGCATGCAGAGCCTCAGCAAGGCCCATCTCCACAGCCTGCTTTCCCTCGCTTTGCACCGCTCCTCTGAGTGGCCAGACTCACAGTGAGCTTAAACAAGACTTAGATACCCGATCTATAGGACTACCTTCACACACAAACCTGAGTGTTGTCCTTAGGCCTTCTGTGCTGTTTTTCTGAGTATTTAAGTGGGCGTTACCGTTTCCATCCTTCATTTTTAAGCCTGTAGCGTCAGCCGAGAAGGCCCAGCGCCCAAGGCTTCATCTCAAACTCTTTCCTAGGATGAGTAGCATTAGAATTTCTGCCAAAAGATCGGTGGAGCATTGACTGAACATTCAAGAAATTGCTTCCTCTCCTGTAGTAACTGATTGTGTGAGGTCTTTGCTGTTCAGTGACTTAGCATACACTCACATGCTCTGCACCTCCTCTTTCTACTGTCTGCTGCTTTGGACTCTGGACAAGCCGGAGGGTTTTTTGAGGTAGGTAGATTCAGGGGGTTCATGGCCTCAATGGGCGTATGTACTGGTGATGAAATATATCTGACCTGTGTGTCTTAAGAAGTGTGATTTTTTTTTTTTTTATATATTTTTTTTATTACACAGTGGTTAGGTACTTAAAATGGCAATCTAGGGATAACTGTAGTCCTGGAGTCAACTTGCTGATCTGGAAAAGCAGATTTGTGTTTTTGTTAAAGGAGGCAATTGATTTCCTGGGCAGGATTGTGGTGATAAACGTGTACCAAGCTTAATGGGTTTCTCTCGTCTGTTTAGAGCTTGAACCAGAAGTAAAATCTCCAACGTCTGACAAAAACAGCAGCAAGGCTATCTGTAAGTAATTCTGAGTGTGCAGTTTCGGGTGTAAAAAATGAAAAACTTGCTTCTGCAGCATTCCCAATGAGAACACTCCCCAGGTAGTCTGTACTGTGCCCGATATTTTAGTGGGCTGTCTTGGTATTTCATTATTTTAACTGGGAATATATACTGGCAAAGAGGAAAGAAACCTATTCCAAGTCTCCTAACAACTGCATTTTAATGGCTTCTTAAGGGCTCTGGTTTCTGTACGTGACTCTGATCTATTTTCTTGACTTCAGGACCTGCGGGGTTTGCTGTTTTGATTTGTCAGTACTGAATAAATTGGATGAAGTAGTTTCTTTTCCTCAGTCCTCTTCTAGCTGGAAATAGCATCGACTGACTGTGCTTAGCCTCCGTGGCACCCAAAACGTAAACAGTTTTGCCAAAATGCTTTCTGAAAGCAGTGGAGCACGTTGCTCGGTTTTCTTTTTACCACCTCCTGTCTCTTCGAGGGCAATTGTTCTTCATGATCCATCATTTCAAACTGGGGATGTGTAGGGCTGCTGCCTCTTCCTGCCTCCAGTCCCTCTGCCCGTGTTGCTTTTAGCACTGGCTGAAGGCTGGTGCAGCAGACAGCCCTCTGCTGCCAAGGTGCGACAGCAAAATTTTGCCCTAAATTATTGCAATTGAGATTCTTTTGGGAAAGAGGATTAACTGGGGGGCATCAAGAAAAGCGTGGCCAGCAGGTTGAGGAAGGTTCTCCTCCCCCTCTGCTCTTCCCTGGTGACACCACAGCTGGAGTTCTGTGTCCAGTGCTGGGCTCCCCAGTTCAAGACAGACTGGGAACTACTGGGGAGAGTCCAGCGGAGGGCTGTGAGGATGATGAGGGGGCTGGAGCATCTCTCATCTGAGGAAGGGCTGAGAGAGCTGGGGCTGTTCAACCTGGGGAAGAGCAGCCTGAGAGGGGATCTGATCAACGCTGATCAGTATCTACAGGGTGGGTGCCTGGAGGAAGGGGCCAGACTCTGCCCAGTGGTGCCCAGGGACAGGACAAGGGGCACCGGGCACAAACTGGGACACGGGAAGTTCCACCTGAGCATGAGGAAAAACTTCTTCCCTCTGCGGGTGCCGGAGCCCTGGGCCAGGCTGCCCAGAGAGGGTGTGGGGTCTCCTTCTCTGGAGAGATCCCAGCCCCGCCTGGACGTGATCCTGTGCACCCTGCTGGGGGTGCCCCTGCTCTGGCAGGGGGTTGGGCTGGATGATCTCCAGAGGGCCCCTCGTACCCCAACTAGTCTGTGAATCTGTTAGCGCTGCTGAATTAAGGTGCAGGTCAGGGGGCTGTAACCCACCCATCGAACCCTAAAATCAGGAGGAGAAGCTGAAGCGGTGTGCTGGGACACATCTGGTCAGTGTGTAAGCACTGCCAACACCCCGCATCTAGGTGTTAGTCTCATTTATTTACTGTATTGGTGTGTGTCCCGGTGTGACTCCTGCTCTTCCAGCCCTGGTCTGTGCCACTGCTGTGCCGGAGGTTGGGTTTGTCCAGGCTCCCGCTGCGTTTGCAGCATGGGACCCATGGAGGAGAGAGAGTCGAGGGGTTCTGCGAGATAGAACCAGCAAGACCAACAAGACCATTTTGGGAGATTCCTGGTTAGCTCTTATCCCTCCCTAGGAACCCTCCTTTTGTCCCAGTTAGGGTGGCTTGCTGGGCCCTGCCCTGCTTTGCTGCAGCAGGAACTGTGGTGCCCACTTCTCTGGGAGTTACCAAGGTCTGCCTCTACGGGCTGGCTCCTGCTGCCAGCTCCTGCCAGATACGGGTGGCAGGGCACTGGGGGCAAGTCTGGGGACAGCAGCACTGCCCTCCTGACGTACCAGCCTGCTGGGAACTAAGAAAAATGTAATTTGCAGGTTTTGGGGGCTTTTTTGGGGAAGGTTCAGTAACTTTTCACTTTTCTATTTCAGTCGATCCTGTAAATGCAGCTCCCACCACTTCTACCCGTGTGTTTTATATCAGCGTAGGCGTGTGCTGTGCCGTTATATTCCTGGTGGCAATAATATTAGCTGTCTTGCATCTCCACAGCATGAAAAGGATAGAGTTGGATGACAGGTATGTGTTCAGGCTTTTCAAGTGCACTTTTGGGACACGTTTACTCAGGTTTGTGGGAGTTGTGGTCTCAGAATGAGCTCTCTGTAGGTGCTTGCACTTTCTGCTCTTGGTGTCAAGCTATAGCAATTACCGCAAGTCTACACAGTTAGTAGGTAAGTGCTGTACTGCAGAAAGCACTGTTTCTGGGGTGGGAGGGTTGTGCCATCATAGTTGTGTGGAGGGGACACACTGGGGAAGTTTGGACAGAATCAGGATTGCCAGGATTGAAGGAAGATTGACAGGGATTATCAGGAGTGAAGAATAATTTGATAGATACCTGGGCAACTGAAAATATTTGGTTTTGTCTGACTCTTACAGGAGATTGAATTTCAACTTTCTCTATTTTGATTGATTTACCAGTATTCACTTTGACCTCAGGGTAAAATCTGGGGCTTACAACCGGTTGGTTATAAAGCTGAAAATGTGACGCGCCCCTGAATGTATTTTCAATCCAGAAAAACCAAATTGGCACGTGCGTGCGAAAGAGGCCTTGTAACGCAAACGCAGGGGCAGTACGGTCAGCTGAGCGGGGGTTAAACCTCGGGGCGGAGCAGGGGGCGCTGCAAGAGCAGGTGGATCGCGGCTCTGCCGAGGCTCTGCGGACAAACGGCGTCCGATGCAACTGTTCGGAAGCAGACGCTTTAGAAACCGAATACTTTAGAAAACAGTCGGGCCCGTGGGTGGTCACCCCTGTTGGAAGGATACCTTGAGCTGTGTGTGTTCCTGCCTGCAGCCTCTCGGAGTGGCTCTGTCTCTTCATCTCTCTCTCTCTGGCTTGCTTTCTGCCGTTTACTCCTCTAGTGTCCCCAGCAGACCACTTGGTTTGCAGGGAGTGCTGTCGTAGGAAGTAGTAATGGTTTCACAGTGCCTGATTATCTAACTGAATGACTTGCCAGCTTTCTCAATTAATTTGTGCCTAATTGTTTGCTGAGGCTTTTTCATCAATAGAAAGTGGTAAAGGACGTGCAGCTTGCTTTACTCCAAAAAAGCGGAGCATGACATTTCTAGAGTGTGTGAGCGGCGGCGTCTGTGAGGCTTTGAGACGCTGTCTCAGCCTAGCAGTGTGATCAAATGTCCTTTCATCCCCTCCGTCGTGCTTGATTTCTGGGGAGGTACAAGCTAAAAATTCATCTAATGTTAATGCTCCGTGGTTTGCAGGTCTTAAAGAATTTGCTGTAAATCAGTTCGTGGCCTTCTGATTGTTTCGGTGAAGTTTGCGCAGATGGAGGGACTTAGTTCTTTAGAGAGCCAGGTGATGGCTTGTTTTTTGAGCCCAAAGGTGCATGACCTGACCAAACCTCGTGGCAAAGGTGTAACGGAGGCAAAAGGTGCCTGAAAATGGGGATCTGCCAAGATTTGTTTTCAGAACGGGTGGTGTGTGCAGGAGCCAGCAAAGAGGCTGCGAGGCGATGTTTCCGTGCTTGCTTGAGAAACTGGTTCAGTGTTACAATTGAGCCTCGATATTATGGGCTGGCATTACGGGTGATCAGTGACTGCCTGATGTAGCAACCAGTCGAGGAGCTGGTGATAGAAGAAACAACTTTTGATTTGGCTCAAAATGTTACTGTAAAGGAGTTCTAAATCTAAGATGACGTCATTAGGGTTAACGACCTCCCAGGAGCAGCAGAGGCTGGAAAACCCACTGCTGTTGCTCTTAATTTCAAAACCCAGAACTAAATAAAAGTGAGGAAGGCTGTTAAATAGCAGCTAAAACCAGGCAGCTGAGTTTACAGGCTGCACATGGACTATTTAAGAACATTGTATTGAAAGTTCAGAGCAAATGCTTGCATACCTCCCGTCAAAGGCACTTGAAAAAGTGCCAAAGAAAGTTGGCATGGCTTACCAGCAGGATAATGGAGGTTATTAAAAGCAAGAAGGCATCGTTCAAAAAGCTGATGTAGAATGCAAGTGAGAAAACTAAGAAAGCTCAGAAACATGAGCAAGTTAAACCTAAAAAACAGAATGAAGCCAACCAAGGAGGTAGTTTTTTCAAGCTTGCAACAGGCATAAAAAGAATAATTCCTTTTCCAAGCTTGCCTGCAGCAGGGAGCCAGCAGCCGAAGGAATCCGTCGGGCTAGTAGGTGATCAAGTTACAGGAGGAGTTTCCAGCCATAGCAGGAAAGCGAAATGCAAGTTCCGCATCGGTGTTTAATGCAGTGATCGTGCCAGGACGCTTCTTTCCAGGGAGCTCGCTGCAGAGTGGATTGTGTTGAAGCAGCTTGTAGATGCAGCAGTGCAAACAGTTGAAATAAGCAGTCATACGTTGCTAACCCCAGAGAATATTCATTCAAAAACTCTCAAGGAAGTTAAAGTGAAGTAGCAGACCACCAGTGTGGCTTTTAACCTCGTGCTTATGCTGGAACCCTACACCTGGAAGGCAGTTAATGTGGGAATAACTTTGAAAAAGGTTTCCAGAGAGAGACTGAGGCCAGCTAAAAATCAGTAACCCTGATGTTTGTCTTGTGAGAATTAATAGATTCTATTCTAAAGGAAAAAACCCTCAGTAGGTGCGTCTGTGATTATGGTATAATGGAGAAGAGTTGACTTAACTTTCTTCTTTTAAAGGAGATCTTGTTTCAAAGCTAACAGTGGCCCTTGAGGGCATTGCCGAGCATGTCTAAAAAGCCTGCAGGGGTGGCTTGCACTGCTTGGTCAGTGCTCAATAGCAACCCAAGAAGCAAATGGAACATGGATTGTTTGGCAAGGCAGTGGGTTATACCCAGAAACAATCTCTTCTTTGTTCTCCTGATACAGTCAGCAGAAGTGGAGAAGCTTTTAAGTTTCAAAAAAGGGGAGAATGTTTGTGTGTGTTTGGGAGAGAGATCAAAAAATGCTTCTTCCAGGCCCTGCTATCCGAGCTAGTAACAGGTACTGCCCTTGCCTGCAGGCTTTCTCACACTTGTTCTTAGGCCATGGTAGCTACAACAACTCTTCTTTGTAGGATGTTTGTGAGGATAAGACAGAAAACCACCTGCTATGGGTTAAGCTATAGTTGGCCTGGACAGGCTGGAGAGCTGGGCAGAGAGGAACCCAATGAAATTCAACAAGGGCAAGGGGAGGGTCCTGCACCCCGGGAAGAACAACCCCAGCACCAGTACAGGTGAGGGGTGACCTGCTGGGAAGCAGCACTGTGGAGGAGGACTGGCAGTCCTGGTGGACAACAAGCTCTCCATGTCCAGCCACTTGCCCTTGTGGCCAAGAAGGCCAATGGTGTCCTAGGGGGCATCAAGAAGAGTGTGGCCACCAGGTCGAGGGAGGGTCTTCTTCCCCTCTGCTCTGCCCTGGTGAGGCCACAGCTGGAATCTGATCAGTGCTTATCAGTATCTAAAGGAAGGGGCCAGGCTTTTCTCAGTGGTGCCCAGGGACAGGCCAGGGGGCACCGGGCACAAACTGGGACACAGGAAGTTCCACCTGAGCATGAGGAAAAACTTCTTCCTGCTGTGGGTGGGGGAGCCCTGGGCCAGGCTGCCCAGAGAGGGTGTGGGGTCTCCTTCTCTGGAGAGATCCCAGCCCCCCCTGGACGTGATCCTGTGCACCCTGCTGGGGGTGCCCCTGCTCTGGGGGGGGTTGGGCTGGGTGATCTCCAGAGGGCCCTGCCAACCCCAACCAGTCTGGGATTCTGTTTGCTTGTCTTTTGCATACTATGTGCAGCTATGGTCCTTCTACCCAAAGAAAATATCCCCAGAGCTCATTATCGGTGACCTTGGAAGGGGCAACAAGTATCTGTAAATGATTATTTACGCATTTATTATCCGTAAATTCCTCTACTGGCAAAGTAGGCTCAGGCTGTAAAAGAGCCGCAGGTACAGCGGTACAGGGCAAACATCTGTTTGCAGCACTCAGCTAGGGAATACTTTTTTGCTATTTGCTCCAGCACAGGAGCCGAAGGGCAGCAGACAGAGCTCCATCTGGCGTGGCCAGAGCAAGCACGAGGAGATCAGAGATCGCTCCGGCTGAAAGAGCTGGTTCAGCTTCGCAGGGTGTTACTGCGGGTGCCTCTGCGTTTGGCTCGGGCGTCTGCTTTCAGGCTTCGGTGGTCGTTGCTGATTCTCAGTGGGCTGTTGGTACCATAACACTAATGTGTACGAGTCTGCTCTGGAGTGCAGTAGTTGTGATGTTTCTGGTATGAGAGGGTGGGTCTTGCAAGAAATGTTTTGTCACCTTGATTTTTTTTTTTTTTTCAAAAGTCAGGGGAGAATACTGGAAAATCAAGCAAATTCTGTGGAACAAATAGGAGGGAGCTGTTCACGCTCCAAAGACAGGAGTGCTGAGATTTGAGTTACCTGCAATACATTTTAATGTGTGAGAGACACTAAAAATGCCATTCTTTCCAAGTCTAGCCGGGAATATCTTCTGGTTTTAACTTTGATACGTTGATTTTGAGTTGACTACGGTGGCACGCGCTCATGTTTCATGTCCGCTTTTTGTTTTAAAACAGCATTAGTGACAGCAGCAGCTCTCAGGGTTTGTCGCAGCCCTCCACACAGACGACGCAGTACCTGCGAGCTGACACGCCAAACAATGCAACGCCAGTAACCAGTAAGTGTTAATCTAATTACAGACCCTCCTGGATGCGGCCCGAGTATTTGGTGGTAGGGGTCACGCCGATGAGTCTTTTCATCTTGTTGCTGCAGCCTGTAAAGGAAATGAATAAGGGGAAAGGGGTGATATATTCATGATTTCCTTCTGTTTACAGCTTTGCTTGAAAGAATGTTAAATAGTTAAGAAGAGCAGGGAACGAAGGGGAAGGGTGGTGGTTTTATATATTTGGTGGTAGACTGGTCAGTGCTCATTCTGTGATCACTGGAGGTATTTGATATCTGCAGAGTGTTTACTCCTCCAATTATTGTCTGCCTTCATTAGTGGAGGGATATCCCATCCAGCATCGCTCCAGGGAAGGGACTGTTCAGGTCCAGGGACACACTTGGTGTGCTGTTCCTTGGCAGTGAGGTCTCGTGGGACTGACCCTGAGCTTTTCCCTTCTGCTGGCACTCACGCTGCTTGGTTGCAAGATAATTCAGCCCCAAACTGACCGCTTTTGTAGACCGATGGGTTTCTGGTTGACTCGAGTCTCTGAACCTGCTTGTAAGACTCTCTGAGCACCAGTCTTGGTGTAGAAAAATGGGGGAGCCCAGCCAGAGGAACAGACCATCTCTCTGTTAAACTGAAATTGCTGTTTTTTCTCAATGGAGTGGGAACTGCCAAGCTGAAATAGTGCCCTGGTGCTCCTGACCTTTGCAGAAAGTGTAAATTAAACAGCTCCTGTTTTCAGCTGCTGCCACCAGTGATTTTTCTCTTCTGCAATGCTCTGTGGAATCATAGAATCACTTAAGTTGGAAAAGACCTTTAAGATCATCAAGTTTTGCATTAATTGTCTGAAGAGACTTCGTTCAGCGATTTAATGAGTAGGAAAGTCAATGTAGATGTGTTATTTAGAGCTTAGGTAAAAATAATGATTAATGACTTGATTGTCTTTTTTTTTTTTAAAGCACCTGATAAGACCCAAACCTCTCCCATTTTCTTCTGATCGCATGTCATAGCGATACGGACCATCCCAATTCACGAGGGAGCACTGCAGAAATGTTGTGATTCTGCTTCAGCCCTACTGTGTTTTCTTGTTTCCTCCTCATGTGTGGAGTCAGAGATTTACCTAAGATTGAACTCCTGTGACTTTGGGAAGGTTTTGGCTTTCTTCTAAATTGTAGTATACCTGAGTTCATCTTCCCTTGCAAAAAGCTGCCTTTAAATTTCATTTAGTAGAAAATAGTAGGTTTAAAAGTCCTTCGCACGGAATTTGGGAGAGACCTTAGCGTGCAACTAATTCTGGAGCTGATTTTCCCCTCTTGCCAGCTGAAGTCCCTCCCCAGGCTTTCTATTTTCCATCTCTTATCCCAGATGACATTCTGCTGTTGATGTCCTCTCCATCCCAGGTTTTTAGGTTGGCCCTCTATGTGACGGCATTTGGTTCATTTGAACATGACCCTGAAAACTTATTACTGAGCCTCTGGCAAAAGAGGAGAAGAGGACTTGCCATGATGTTGGCCTACAAACCAAGCCCATGGTGATGATTAAACCCTCCTCACCCTGACGAGCATGGTAGCCACCGTGCCTAAATGGCACCCGTTTGCTGTGTTCAGTCCATGTTGTTTCACAGTGTCTCTTACTGGTTTTGGGGCAGCCCTGATGAAGCAGTGCAAACGAACATAAAAAAAATGTTGAACGTACAAAACAAAGAGGAAGAACGTTCTTAGTCCTTCTGCAATCAGATTAACCTTGTTTTCAGTCATAAATCATTGAAGTGCTTATCAAGATGTTTCTCTAGTGATTCATAAACTTGTACAAAATATTCAGGCCTTTCTGACTAATTAGTTTATCTAGGTGTCTGCAAGTGCCAGGAGAGGGCACTGGTAGCTCTGGTTATGTCCTGCCGGGGTAAGGCATCTTCCTCACTCCAAGTCTGCTGACAGTCTCGACCCACCGTGATCTTTATTTCCTTGTTGTCAGGGAAGTGCAGTGTCATGTTAATTGGTTTCAGTTCATAAGAAGGTGTTTTATTTACTTGGTGTTAATAATGAGGCTTGATTGCATGACAATGTTGAAGTCCTCAGATTTTATTTTTTTTTTCCTCACAGGTTATTATATTCCCATGACTTCCCTTGAGTGTGTTGTTTAATACTGTAATCTTCTTAGGGTTAATACATAATGGGTTTGAGTACGTGCTGCCTGCATGTCTTCATGCCTGTAGGTGGTGCTGAGGTGAAGCGATGTGCTTGTGTTCGCATTATAAGGGTATTTATATCTGTTTGTTTGGCTCTGCTGGCTCCTCAGGTTATCCTACGTTACGGATAGAGAAGAATGATCTTAAAAGTGTCACTCTAATGGAAGCAAAAGCTAAAGTGAAGGACATAGCCATCTCCAGGGAGAGGATAACTCTAAAAGATGTGCTTCAAGAAGGTATTTACAGGGCTCAGACACTTGTGGCTGCAGTGTGGTGTGTGTATGTGTGTGTGTGTATATATATATATATATATAAATAAACTTCTATTTTGTTTTATAGCTAGATTCTTCCGAAATTCTTTATGGATGACATTTCTAATCTTTACCTTCAGAGAAGGAGAAGAAAGATGACTGATGTTTGCATTTGGGGTGTGGGGAAAGCAGTTTCCAGAATTCACAGGAATGGGGGAGCGACTAATTGTGCTCAGTAAATCATTCAGCTTGTCTGTCTTAATAATCGGGTCCTTTAAATAAAGGAAAGGGTTAGATGGCTAAGGAATGAGCTCATCGCTTGGGGCTGTAAGTGATAAAGGAACTCACTTGTGCAAGTGACTGCAGGAGAGCTTCTCTTAACAAAAAGAAATAATCAAGAAATAATTCCCAGGGATGCAGCTTAAATGATGGTTGAAGGCAATGCGGGCCCAGTTAGTACTGGGATCTTGGTTTTTAGTGTCGAGTTGGTACTTGAGTCTGTCAGAACCTTCAAAAGTTAGTCAGAGGACTAGAAGACAGATCCTGATGAACAATCATCAGGTTTAGTTTGGGATTGTAGCAGGGTTGAGCTTCTGTCATGAGGTTTCAGAGGGGAAGAAGCATAAAACTTGGAGTTCCTACGTGCTGCAAATAGAATGTAAAGGTATTTTACAAGTCTTGACCAGAGATTTCTTATAAATTTCAAGAAGCTTCCATAATTTAACCTACTTCAACATTTTATACATTTAGGGATTATGATTCTGCTGTGTAACCAGCTGGAAAATACAAAGCACCAGGGTTTGAGTGTGTGCAAAGGAAGAGGGATCTGTGTCTCGCTGGGCTCACGCGGCACCTGATTCTGAACCTGTATCAAGCTCTCATAGTGCTGGATGTAAGGCAAAAATGGAGGTGTCTTAAAAAAGAAAAAAAAGAGGTGGTTTTGGACAGAACAGCTACGCTTTAGCAAAGGGAGAGCCAATGTTAACAGTAAATGGCCCTTTACCATTTTCTGGTGAAGTAGAGAAATTACTTCGACATCCAGCCTGGAATATAAACAGCCTAATCCACCAAAAGCCCGGAGGAGAGTGAGGCAGAAGTAGCGCCTTCACAGTACTGTCTCTAAACGATGCAGTACACCGGTGCCGCACAATTCCTGCTAGGATAGGAGTCTTTCAGGGTACCCTTAAGCCCAAACTTTGGACCATGCAGGCATGCTGCATTAACATCTTATGATGTCTAGATACTGGATGGCATGAAAATTATTTTCTAGTCATAACTGCTTTTGCATGCTTCCCCATTCTTTATTTCCAGCATTTAAAAATGGATAATTTGATACATATTTCAGTACAAGATGCTATCTTCCCTTTACTTTTACATATTTCCAATATACAGATATATGTATTTAAGTTGCTTTCTTGATGTCATTAAGAACCAAGATAGGAGGGGTAGTTAACTGTTAAATAATTCATGTTGTATATGTCTGGTTGCCTTGCCTTCGTAGTTAAATGGCTTCGTAGTGAGATTACAATTTGAAGACCCCTGTCTTGCAGGATTTACTTGCGGTCCCAGAGTAGATGATTGAAATGTTATTGAATCATAGAATCACAAACTGGTTTGGGTTGGAAGGGACCTCAAAGCCCACCCAGTGCCACCCCCTGCCATGGGCAGGGACACCCCCCACCAGCCCAGGCTGCCCAAAGCCCCATCCAGCCTGGCCTTGGGCACTGCCAGGGAGCCAGGGGTAGCCACAGCTTCTCAGGGCACCCTGTGCCAGGGCCTCAGCACCCTCCCAGGGAAGGATTGCTGCCTCCCAGCTCAGCTCCAGCTCCCCTCCTGCAGCTTCAGGCCCTTTCCCTTGGCCTGGCCCCCCCTGCCCTGCAACCAGCCCCTCTCCAGCTTTCCTGCAGCCCCTGCAGGCACTGGGAGGGGCTCCAAGGGCTCCCCGCAGCCTTCTCTGCTCCAGGCTGGACAAGCCCAGCTCCCTCAGCCTGTCCCCAGAGCAGAGGGGCTCCAGCCCTTGGATCAACAACGTTGATGCGATCAACAATGATGTTGCACTCTCCCTGTTAAGTATTTAGAAACCAAATGAAACCCACACCTTGTGCCAGGATACGTACAGCCAGGCGAAGGCCATCCCTAGCAAAGTTATTTCAACCCAGTCAGGCAGGATGGATCACTGCGAGGGGGACGTAACATACTGACAGCAAAGTATCGCCAACCTGAGTTATACAAAACGTTAATTCTCCGTGTGTCACCGCGCTGCAATTGTTCTCACTCCGGCTGTTCAGTGTAACTCCTCTTCCTGCCATAGCTCCGTTAAAATTTTGTGAATGGCAAAATGTTGGAGAAGCTGGAAAAAAAACCAACCACAAACCCAACACCTTCCAGCTGAGGCAAAACGTTTGAATAATGTGATACTGGTTTTTTCAAACTGTTCCGTGTGTACTGGTTGGCTGAAACCAGTACTTCCCTGTGAAAGTTTAAAAAAATCAAATAAATCTTTATGAAATGGCGAATTCCAGACTGGCTGGATGAGAAGAGGACAGAGCCGGAGGCTTTAGTGCAGACAGCTGACAAAGGTGGAACTGGCGCAAACAAGCCAGTCACCAGGACTGACAGTTAATGTACCTGGATTCCGTTGCTATTCTTCCCCTGAGCTTTAGTTATCTAAAACTTTGGGCAGTTACTGTGTATAGTTCTGATCCCGCCTCCTGCTGGAGGGGCGGTTGGGTTAAATATTGTCAGTAGTTTAGTTGATTGAATAGAGCTTGCAGGACTTCTGCCGTAACTGCCATCGTTCCTCATTTTCTGCTCTGGCTGTATACCTATTAGAAGAATTTAATACCTTATTTTCTTCAAGTTATTGGTGTATTTTAACCAGAAAATGCTTACTAATTATGTGCTCTCTTCATAGGCACGTTTGGGCGCATTTTCCATGGGATTCTAATAGAAGAAAAAGACCCTAGTAAGGAAAAACAAGTTTTTGTCAAGACTGTTAAAGGTACGTTTAGACAAAGGGGGGGGTTGTCCAGCTGTTTGGATGGCGGTGCGTGCTGAGCGTATCGGATCTGTCTTTAAAACCAACCCCCGCCTCCCCGAGACACGCAAATGGCTACTGCTGAAAAACCAAAAGCAATTTGGATGCTGCCTTCAGCCAGAGAGAACAGAAATCTTATATGGAAGAAAAATGCGTGTGTTTTCCACCAGTGCCTTCAGTTGCTGCGTCCTGAATACTTTCCCTGCTTATTCTTCGAAGTAAAACCCATATTTGTTGTTTTCCCCTCCCATATGTCATTGTTCTTTCCATCCACAGCCTTTCCCCTGCACATTGCTGAAAAAACCCCCTGTAATGCATCTTTGGGGCGTAGCTTCTGCGATCCTTAAACTTTGCTACCGAAGCATGAGATTTACCATTTAGAGCTTAATTTGTGCAAATACTGCACCTTTGTTCAAGAAATATGTTGTCAGAGTGATTTAAATCGTGATAGGTAGACATAAGAAATAACAACGTAAGTATAGATGACAACCATATTACTGATATCCTACATATATCCCTTCTACACTCCTCACTGTAAGGTGACCTCTAGGAGCTCACAGCAGGTTTGCCGAATTCCCTGGGCGGTAGTTGCTTCACCAGTTATTTTTGGCATTTCAAACTGGGTGTGTTTTTGCCTTTTTCATTCCTCAACTTCTTTAATTCTTTCCTTTTTTTTTTTTTTTTTAAAAAAAAGACCTCTATCAGAATTTCATCTTGGTTTAATTTTTTACTTTTTTTTTGTGCCTGGCTAGTGATTTTTAAAAATACTGATTTTCAAGAGGAAGGTGGAAATTGGTGAAGCTGCTAAACTTTGTTGTTGTATCTTTCTGGTACCCGTTTATTCAGAAGCATTTGAAAGAAATCTGTTGCTTAAAGAAAGCAATCTATTCTTGGTACGTTTCTCACGCAATCAGATGTGTGCTTGTAATAATAATAATGATGAAAATAAAAAGGTTAGGTGGAAAGCCACTTGGTGAGTGAGCAATCAACACGGGCAGTGTGGAATTAGCCTCCTTTCCTGCTTAATAAATCCTTCCCTCCTCCTGAGCCTGGTAAGGCTGAGCTGTAAGGTGGGATGGGTACCAACAGTGTCAAGTAGTGCTTTGTGGGCAGCAGGAGGGCAACCTGCGAGTAAATCTGTCTCAGCATCGACTCCTGCACGTCCTTGTGAGCATTCCTAGGTTGCTTCCATTATTTCCTCAGGATTGCCTCTGAGACCGTGGGCTTTTGTTCTGTAACGCTCTTCCTCCCTGTTGTATCCAGAGGGGGGTTCTGAAGAGTCAGTGTGCTGTCCCTCTGGAAGGCGTCGGTAGTTACGGTTAGCATGGTGGTGGTAGTCAGAACTCTCTGTCTCTGCTGAAGTAGTCACCACCTTAACAAAAGTGCTGGTTCTTTTATACGAAGGCAAGTATTTTCTTGTACTGACGGCTAGCAAGAAGCAAAGGAAGGTCCTCAATCTAAAACAAGAATAGAAATACTTCTTCCCAGTATTTTGGGAACTTTTCCTGAATTCTGCTGTCTTACATTGCCCCTCCCTGCCAAGCAGTTCTGTCATTTTGCTTTTATTTGATCCAGTTTCCAGAAGCCTTATCCCGCATCCCGCGAGCCTGGTGCTCCTCTCTGTATGACGAGGACATCTAACTTGGGGCATCATTCAGCACCGTTACCCTGACCTGCGATCCCCTTTGCTGTGTTATTTGGTGGTTCTCTGCCCCGATTCAGAACCAGCAAACGCCACGAGCCCCAAAATTGTCGTGAGCTAGGGCAGTTTGACATCTGTAGGGCACTACTCAAGCGTGCTTACTCCTTACGGCATCGGATGAAGTGAGGAGACAGCGCGTGTGAGAACGTGTCGGAATTTAGCTGCCTCCCACCACCGCTTATCTATTGGCTTGACTGAAACGGGCCTTCCAGTCGGCTCTCAAAGCCGTGTTTCTTCTCCCTTGCCGTGCCTCGTATCATTGACACAATAAGCATCTTGATTTCTTCAGCCCTTCCCTTTGCAGGGAAAGATTTGCTGGCTGCGGTGAACTGAAGCGTAGTCTTAAGGGAGTAATGGTATTCGCATAATTGTCTGTAGAGAATTTCTCAGCTTTAAAAAGGATCTATATGGACAAAGTTTATAATAGGTTTTGCTGATACTCGTCTGTGAAATAGTACTATTTGGGCAGCAGAACCGTTGCTAGGAAAATAACTATAAACATGCCCCCTTCTCCCAACAGCGGTTCATTTGCAGCGCTAATATTAAGCAGCTTCATCTTCATACCCTGGCTGCGATAGCTGTGTGTGCAGCTGGGTCATGTAATGGGCTGGGAATTTGATCTGCTCGGGGGAAAAAAAAAGAATAACCTGCAAAAATTCTCTCTTCACCAGACTTTTTCCTTGATCTCGTTCTTTCTGTGACCACACACACACTGCTCTTTTGGCACAAACACCAGGAGTAGGGCAGGACCACAAAAGCAAGGTGGGTAGGAGGACTATTAAACTGACTTAAGTATCTCTGTTGCTGAAGGCAGGAAAGGAGCCTGAAGCTCCTGGAAAAGAAATGAGGGGAAAAAGGCTTTGTATAGCCTTGTTTTAACTGTCTTGTTTTACCCAGTGGTGCACTGATAAAATAAAGTCCCGTGGTACCCTGAATGACAGAAAGTAAGGGGAAGGGGGTGTGGGGTGTTCTGGATCTTTGGAAAAATGTGAACTGAAAGTCTTTCAGCAGGTGCTGAGGTTTACCTTGAGGAGAAACACCTCTTTCTTCTCATCAGGATCGGAGCTTGAGAAACTCGAGACATTAGGGTAGTTGCCACAGCTTTAAATCCAGAATTGTCAATAGAAGAAACCCTTCGAAAGGAGAGCACCTGGCCACGGCAAATATGAGCAGTGCACTTCTGAGCTAGAATTTCTTCTTAGAATCATTGTTTGGATTGGAAGGGACCTTTAAGAACAATCTAGTCCTGCCCCCCTGCCATGGGCAGGGACACCCCCCACCAGCCCAGGCTGCCCAAAGCCCCATCCAACCTGGCCTTGGGCACTGCCAGGGAGCCAGGGGCAGCCACAGCTTCTCGGGGCACCCTGTGACAGGGCCTCAGCACCCTCGCTGTAAATCATTTCTTCTTTCTATCTCATCTAACCCTCCCCGTTTTCATGTTAAAACTGTTGCCCCTGTTTCTGTCCCTGCAGGCCCTAGTAAAATGTCTCTCTCCATCTCTTTATAAACCCCCTTTATATATTGAAAGGCTGCTGTAAGGTCTCCCCGCAGCCTTCTCTGCTCCAGGCTGGACAAGCCCAGCTCCCTCAGCCTGTCCCCAGAGCAGAGGGGCTCCAGCCCTCGCAGCATCTCCAGGGCCTCCTCTGGCCTCGCTCCAGCAGCTCCGTGTCCTTCCTGCCCTGGGGCCCCCCAAGCTGGAGGTAGCACTGCAGGGGGGTCTGGGCAGAGCTGGGCAGAGGGGCAGAATCCCCTCCCTCGCCCTGGAAACTTTGTCTGGATGTGATTTTAGTTGGTGCAGTTGTTTCTTGTGCCCCTGGCTACCAGCCCTCACCCCTGCAGAGTCACGCCAGAGTACTGCCATACAAATGACTTTGAGTTAGGTGCTACCATTGCAAGCTACGCTGATCGTAGCAAGTTTGCATTGGGCAGAGCGTTAAAGCTTATTGGATTAAGTGATTATCTGCTAGATGTGCCCAAGAGAGTACTAGTAGTATTCATGGGACTGCAAGTCTTCCTTGAGCCATGGGCAGCTCCTGTACGTTGGCTTTTAGGAGAAGACCGCAGCTATAGTGAGGATGGTGCCAAGAAAAGGGTTATTGTGCCATTTAGGTAATGGTCTGAGTACTGCTCTTCAGGAAAAGCTGTGAAGGTAGGTCACGTCACAGATGTAAGAGGAGGTGCATGTTGTGATGGATCTCTTCTTCAGTTCCTCCTTCAGTTGTTGGTGTATTATAGGATCCATAACCTTTCAAGACAGGTTATTTCTAATAATGTGGACAGAGGAGAATGTGCTGTTGGTTTTCTCATTTCATATCCTGAAGATGATGAGTGTTGTGGCCAGCGTGCTCATCAGACGGTGTTTGGATCTGAGTATTTCCTGCTCCGAAGGGAGTGTGTTGGCAGCGTTGTCGATGTGCCTCTCTGCTGTCTTCTTGCCACTCCCTGGGGTTGATCCTTCTCCCCAAAGGATCAAAAAGCAAAGATAGTTGGCTGTCGTGGCAGTAACTGCAGCGGCCCTTCCCGCTTCCCCTCCCTGGTGTTCTCTACCCTTCTGGTAAGATGTTGAGCGTTTCTATAAACCAGCAGAGCGTTGACTGAAATCAAGCAGCCCTGATATTATTTTTTTTTTTCTGAACTCAATACTCGTTCTCCCTTTTGAAGTGATGTGCTGTTAAAGGAATCGGTAATCCATAAAACCTGGGGACGCCTGGACCCGCCTGCCTTTGTCCTGAGAAACTCTGCGAGTGAAAGAGGCCATTCAGAGAGCGTGTGAGACTAGTTTCCAGGAATGTATTGTATTCCTCATTTTCTCATGCTAGGATTGACCTATTAGGTCAGACTTTCAAAGGTCAAGTTTGATCCTAATAAAGCAACATCAGTGCAGGAGAAAAACAGATTGGAGTTCGCTTGTTTAGTGTTGTTTGACTAGTTTCTCCTACGCCACAGAATTTGTCTGAGGTTTTTCATCTGAACCGTTCAATAAGTCGCTGAAATGCTTTTCGACCAATTCAGTGTTTACTTGTTCCATAGCTTGTAAATTGATATGACTGAAAAGTTGGAGGCACTTCTCTCTCAATCTCAGCACCACATCTTTCAGACAGTCTGAAGGCAGAATTCATCCCTGAGTGCCAGAAGTTCGCTCCAGCTCCCTCAGAGGTGTGTTTTTTTAATTTCACCTAACTGTAGTGCGCTTCAGAGAAAAGTTGTAACATGCCCTGGGTAGTGACAGAGCTTCTACCTGCATGTTCATAAAATACATTAATTTATAATGGGTTTTTTTAATGCTGTATTATCTAGCACTTTAGAGTGCGTCTGGCTGCTCGAGTCTTCCATTATGTGCGGTGCTGCGTGCCAAGGAGGAGAGCTTAAAAGAAAAAACAAAAAAAGAGTATCGGTTGGCAAAATTAGAGGTAGCTTTCTGGAAGCTCTAACAACTTTGGGAGTACAAAGATCACGAGCCCTGGGCAAAAGGTGTCACTTGTTGGTGCTTTCTGTAGATCCTCCCTGTTGGCCATCCGGTTGGTCTGTTTGGTTTGCGGTTCCGCTGTGTATTCATTTGCTGGTTATTCTCATAAAAGTTTTAGCTTCTTTCACACTTAGATTTTTCTGTGAATAATTTGCCTTCGTTCTTTCTTTAAATGGACATTGCTGAAGATTCAGAATAAGTCTCGTTACCAGTAAGAACAAGACTCTGTTATCTATATTTGGGGTATTGCAATCCGTGAACCAACACGCCCTGAGTAAGTCCTTTGTTAGAAAGGCGAGAGGCTTCGCTGGCATTCGTGTTCCTCGTGCTGTTTCTCGCGCTGCGGTGGAATTGTTTTATGCGGTTGTAATGCCTCGCTTTCCGATAGGAGGTTCCTAATCGCTCTCAGCTTTGGGAAGTGTTTCTCAAAGCTGGCACCGCGTCTCTTGCCGCTGACTGACAGATCTCTTCTGCCTTTATATGGTGTGAAAGAGACTTTCTCGTGGATCTTTGAGATCCTCTTATGTCAGAAGAGGAACAAAATGTGCAGTTTTCACCTTTGATTTAAAGAACTTATTGTTTAACAGTGCTTTTCCTGTGAACGAGAAAATTCTTTGCAGAACAAATGGAATTGTATTATTCCAGGAACATACGCGGCGAGTTTGAGTTGTGCTGAGCCCTGACTCATGTAGTGCGTTCTAGCCAAGGTACGTTTTTTGTTAAAAACAACCAATTATGCCATTCGAGATAACCTGACTGCCTCCATTTCATTTTCTAACCACTTAAAATTTTTTCATGTGTACAAGGAAGGAGTGTTTGAAAACAAGCCACCCGTGAAAAGCACTGGAAACAAAAGTCATGACGTGAGTGAAGATTAACTCTCAAGACTTTGTCGCTTTAACAAAGCTTTGAGTTTTGTTCGTATCGTCATAGGTGACTAAAGGGCCCTTTCAGCTCTCTTGGCTACCTCCAATATTACGCTTTTAAAAGTTTTTATTTATTGTTAATCTAAGAGGAGATGCTCAAAGCGTGCCCACAGACACAATCAGGATTGCGGTGCTGTAACAGGAGCTGTGGAGAAGGACCTTATCGTGAATTCGGCTGCAGCAACTCAGCGCTGCAGCTGCCTGCCGAGTGTTTGTAGGACACAAGACTCTTCCAGGCTGAGTCCAAACAGGACCGCAGCGCGAGGCTGCGGTACAGATAAGAGGAAGCCCATTTGCTGTTAAATGCTGTACACTAAAACGATTGTGACTTCGCTGTCCTTCCTTCCTGTGACGAAAGAAGAAAGCTTATGACAAAAAAAAATTCAGGATAAGAGCTGCTTTTAGTCTGAGCTAAATTCTTAGATGTCTTCATAAAGGCAGATACTTGAATTTAAGCAATTAGGGAGAAGTAGAAAACTCCTGAATGTCAGCTTAAAAACGCGCTGTGTTTCTCACACAACCCTAGTTCATTATGAACAGTACAATATACGTTTAAAAAATACTGAGGTGCAACTCTGAGGTTGATGTCCAAAGTACTGTACTTCTTAATTAAGATTTGCTATTCCATATGCTTCTGCAGGGGAAAAATCAAAACCAGTGTGGCCAGCAGGGTGAGGGAGGGGATTCTGCCCCGCTCTGCTGAGACCCCCCTGCAGTGCTGCCTCCAGCTCGGGGTTCCCAGTACGGGAAAAACACGGAGCTGCTGGAGCGAGTCCAGAGGAGGCCACAAAGTTGATCAGAGGGCTGGAGCCCCTCTGCTCTGGGGACAGGCTGAGGGAGTTGGGCTTGTTCAGCCTGGAGAAGAGAAGGTTCTGGGGAGACCTAATTGTGGCCTTCCAATACCTAAAGGGCACCCACAGGAAAGCTGGAGAGGGGCTGGTTCTGAGGGAGTGCAGTGACAGGACAAGGGCGATGGGTTTAAACTAAACGAGGGGGGATTTAGATTGGACATTAGGAAGAAATCCTTCCCTGGGAGGGTGCTGAGGCCCTGGCACAGGGTGCCCCGAGAAGCTGTGGCTGCCCCTGGCTCCCTGGCAGTGCCCAAGGCCAGGTTGGATGGGGCTTTGGGCAGCCTGGGCTGGTGGGGGGTGTCCCTGCCCATGCTGGACGGGTTGAAACTAGATGATCCTTGTGGTCCCTTCCAACCCTATGAAAAAAATCATAGTCTACAGTGCCCCTTCACTTACATACAGTTAAAATCAGTTGTTGCTATTTGCTGCTGCTGCTTGGATTCCAGTATTGTTGTTATGTAGGGAAGCGGCACTGTCCCCAGATCACACTTTTCTCTGCCCTTTTCTGTGGTTTAAAACTGCGTGTGCGTTCGTAACGTAGGGAAACCAGAACAGCATTCCCTGTTCTAGCGGTGTCATGTTGAATCACTTCCAGAATAGATTAAAATTAGGCTTGAATTTGAAAATGTGAACTGCCTTGCTTTGGAAAATAAACTTGGGCGGCTGTGGTGTGGAAACAAACATTTCGATATAAATAACCTTGGTAGTAAGATTGGAGGTGAAATCCTGCTCTAGTGGAATTTTTACGAGACTAAGCGTAGAACCACAGAACCTTTCAGGTTGGCAAAGCCCTCTGAGATCATGGAGTCCAACCGCCAGCCCCCCCCGCCTGTCCCGCAGTGCCACGGCCACACGCTGTTTGAACCCCCC
>VWZZ01008027.1:82388-104331 GCA_013399095.1 Psophia crepitans | reverse complement strand
TGGCCACCCCATCCCTGATACCAGCCAGTGTGCTGGCGGCCCCCTTGGCCACCTGGGCACACCACCAGCTCATGTCCAGCCGCTGTCACCCAGCACCCCCAGGGCCTTTTCCTCCAGGCCCTTTCCAGCCACCCTGCCCCTGGCCCGTAGCACTGCCTGGGGTTGCTGTGACCCAAGGGCAGGACCCGGCACTTGGCCTTGTTGAACCTCACACAGTTGCCTCGGCCCGTTGACCCAGCCTGGCCAGGTCCCTCTGCAGAGCCTTCCTGCTCTCCAACAGATCAACAGTCCCACCCAGCTTGGTGTCATCTGCAGACTGACTGAGGGTGCACTCAATCCCCTCATCCAGATCATTGATAAAGATATTTAGTAAGACCAGCCCCAAGACCGAACTCTGGGGAACGCTGCTCGTGACCGGCTGCCAGTTGGATTTAGCTCCATTCACCACAACTCTCTGGTTGTTGAACCTTCTGGTTGTTGAACCTTCCAACCAGTTTCTTAAAGAGTGTGCCCATTAAGCCATGAGCCGCCAGCTTCTCTAGGAGAATGCTGTGGGAGACCATGTCCTTACATTGTCATTTGTGTGTGTCCTAACCTATGGAAGATTTGAATCCTGTAGGATGTGTGGTTGCATTCTAAGGCAGAGAGATGTGGATGCCTGGAAGCATAGCAGTTACCTGAACACCTCCGTCTCTGTCTAGACTTGCAAACGCAGTAGAGCGGCTAACCAAGGTGGTTGTCCTTCGCTTCTCTGGTAGGCAGAAAGCCATCAGATGCGCTGTTGGCTTCCATGGTAACTCATCACTGTTGTAGAGTAAGTATTTTTGTGTATGTACTTCCCCTTCTACCTATGAAAAAGTAGATTGGATCATGACTACTTGTATTCCTTGAGCAGTTCCTCCTCCTCTTGAAGGAAAGTTCTGATAGTGTCCGCTAGCAGCGTTAGAAACGTCATGTACAGCAGATGTGAACTCGGGATAGTCTTCAAGCGCTGAGTTTCTTCCAAAAAGCCAAAGACTTGTGTAGAAGGGTTAAAGCAGTATTCAGGCAGGCATTCTCTTTGAACTGGGATTGAATTCTGCCTTGGGAGGAATTTTGCATACGGAATTGTGCTAGAGAAGCAGCAGTAATTAAAAAGGATGAGTTGATACTAGGAGCGTTTCCTACCCAAAGCTGAACATTTAGGGCAGTCCTAGTACTACGCTTTTGGTTCCTGTGGGCGCAGAATCGGTGACTGTCGTGCCTGCCTGTATGCTTTTCACCCTTCAGTAACTTCAGCTTGTGGACTTTGTCGCAGTGTATTTGTCAGAGCCCACAAGTATGAAAGATAATAAGGGTAATGCAAGCTTTGAAAACAGCTAGCCGTGTAGAAAACGAGTTGTAGAAGTGTTCTGGTGCTGGGGAATATTAGCTTGCAATATGAAGCAGAAGGAAGTTTGTAGGGGAACAGGACGTTACAAATGGTCCAAAGGTTAGAAAAACTTTGGGTAAAACATCTTTTTCGGTGTTGTCAGGAAACGTGTTTATCAGAAGCCTTAGGCTTCCTAGCTGTAGTGTTTGCAGAGCTGCTCCTGATAGGAGCGCTGAAAGAAATTGCTGTGTGCTACTGCCAGTAGTCAGCTATGAAAGGGCTCTGGAAGGACTTATTTCAGTTTTGAAACCTTTTAAGTTTCTGCTTTGCCTTCTGTCTGAAGAAACAGGTCTCAGTGACCACGCTACAGTCTAAAGGCTTTAGCTTCTAATGCTGAGCTTTGCTGTTCGGAGATTCTAGGAGGTCTGCCTTCAAATGTTATTCTTGAAAACTCTCCAGCTAATCGGGTAACCCACTCCAATTCCAGCTAATTGCTGCTTTTCATCTCTGGTAAGTAAGTCGAGGTGTGGAGTGACTCTTTTCCCACCTACTACCGCCTAGCGAAGGTAGAGCATGACGCCCGGCGGTTGTTACGAGCGCCCAGTCTCACAGCAAGCAAATTGCCGCAGCGTTGATGTCGCTGCAAAACTTCGCAGAGGTTTTTCTCACCTGAGCGTCGCGGTGATTCGTGTGACCGAGCGATGGTAAACAAAGCTTGAAAGTGCAGTTTTGCAGATGACCTTTTAGAAGCTGGTAAAAATCAAGCAGGCGGGTGTTTTGCCCATGAACCAGGAAGGGCCTCGGCACATGCAACCCTTGCCAGAATTGTGTGGAGAGATTAGACTCCTACATAAAAATAGTAGTGCCAGGAGCCCCATTGTGCCTGGCTAGATACAAATAACGTAATATCATGAGATAAACTTGCAGCCGTATCAAAGCTTCTTGAAATCCTGGCTGGTTCTTGCTCTGTGCCTTAGGGTCTTGGCATAGAAAGGGTAAATCCGGTGTTTTAAAAGCATCTTCCTAGTTCTGGAATCACAGAATCACAAGGGTTGGAAGGGACCTCGAAAGATCATCTAGTCCAACCCCCCCCGCCAAGGCAGGGCCACCTAGAGCACATCACTCAGGAACACGTCCAGTCGGGTTTTGAATGTCTCCAGAGAAGGAGACTCCACAACCTCTCTGGGCAGCCTGTCCCAGTGCTCTGTCACCCTCACGGTGAAAAGGTTTTTCCTTACATTAACCCGGAACCTCCTATGCTCCAATTTGCACCCGTTGCCCCTTGTCCTATCGCTTAGTGAGGCCAAGAAGAGCCTGGCTCCATCTTCCCGACACTCACCCTTAACATATTTATAAACATTGATGAGGTCACCCCTCAGCCTCCTCTTCTCCAAGCTAAAGAGACCCAGCTCCCTCAGCCTTTCCTCATAAGGGAGATGTTCCACTCCCTTGATCATCTTTGTGGCTCTGCGCTGGACTCTCTCTAGCAGTTCCCTGTCCTTCTTGAGCTGAGGGGCCCAGAACTGGACGCAATACTCCAGATGCGGCCTCACCAATGCAGAATAGAGGGGGAGAAGGACCTCCCTCGACCTACTGACCACAGCCCTTCTAATGCACCCCAGGGTGCCATTGGCCTTCCTGGCCACCAGGGCACATTGCTGGCTCATGGTCATCCCTCCGTCCACCAGGACCCCCAGGTCCCTTTCCCCTACACTGCTCTCCAGCAGGTCAGTCCCCAACCTGTACTGGCACATGGGATTCTTCCTTCCCAGGTGCAAGACCTTACACTTGTCCTTGTTAAATCTCATCAGGTTCCTCCCCGCCCAGCTCTCCAGCCTATCTAGGAATGCATTTACATCTATCTCAAATAGTCTGGTTTTAAGTGTCTTCTGAAAGTTGAATCTCTTTGGTCCTAATTGAACATCTAGAATTACTACTGGATCTTTATTAAATCTTCCCCTAAACTCGCGTGACCTGAAGTCTTTGCTGTTAGTTACTCAGCTGCTGGTGCGTGGTAGCCTCGTGGAAATGGGCGATGCTCTTTCAGGTCGAAGAAGCTACACCTCATGATGGCGAACGGTTGAGCACTGACATACTCTCAATCACAAGCAGCGTTAATATCTCAGGGGGAAGTTGGGCTTTTTTCAGGGCTTTGAAGAACTTGTGCAACAGGCCCTTGTTGCCTTGCCCTGGAGCGTTTGACTTAAGTTTGAGGCTGTTTCCTGATGCACATATTTAATATATAGGAGACTGTGGCCTGCTCTGTCGGGGCTTTAAGTTGCTATTCTGATGTAAGAGGTTTCTGGCTCTATGGGAGGCTTCCCCCCTCCCCCCCCACCCCATTCTCTTTAGCTGCGTGTGTGGCTGCGTTCATATCAAATGACTTCACAGATCCGGTACAGCAAAAACGAGCCGCGAAAGCCCGTGGGCGTGCTTCTGTGTTTGACAAGATCGTTGCCCAAGTCTCATTTTGTGTGGCCACGCAAACAATTCTGTGAATAAAATGCCCACGTGTGCGTGTGCGCTTACATGTAGCACTTAGAGATGTGATGTATGGTTTCGGCACAGGACTATACTTTGGCCCAGGCAGGAAAATGAAATCTATAGGATTCTCCATAGTATGTCCTTGTAAAAACATCTCACCAAGCTGGAATCGCTGGGTCACAGCTGTCACTGACTCTGTCCTGGGACTGTGTGTTTCTCCTGTCAAAGCCAGAAATCACATGGATTTTCTGGCTTCGGTGCGGGATGGTCGGGTTCACCAGGTCCTCCACAATAAAATGTTTTATTACCAATACCACCGTCTTTGTAATCCATAAAGTCCTGCCCATTGGATGCTTGAAAGTGGTTATAATCATCTAGATGTGACTGAGAGTTTGGTTAAATGCACCTTTTTGTTGGGTGACTAAAGAAAATGGCTATAAAAGGAAGTCTAACTGCAATGGGGACTGTTGCAGTAGCGTTATTTTGGTAGTTTTTTTTTACCCCCTTTTGACTAGAATCCCTCAAAGTGGTGGTTTACATTCTATTTGGAGTTATATCTGGCACAAAACCACAATAATCAAATTGTTTGGTGGTTTTAAATTGGCACAGGTCTAAGCTGGAGGAGGATTAGCCTTGTACTGCTATTGTTTGTTCTGAGCGTGTTGAATTTGTCGGTGTTGTGTAAGTTTTTTTCTGTACAGAAAACAAGGAAATAATATCGATAAGCAAACACAATGCGGATGCTGGGACTGTTTCACGAGATAAGATTTAGATTTCCCTATATACTTGAACGGGAGTCAATCGTCCTGTTGGGTGCTCAGCCACCGTCGCGTAGCGTCTCGGAGCTGAAAGGAAAGAATGAAACGGAACGGTGACCTGAAAAACACCCTGCGTGATGGAAAGGGAAAGGCATCGGCAGAAGAGCGTCGGCCCTTGCAGCATTAACGTGATGAGATGAATAGGTGCATTGTCCGAACCTGATTAACTCGTTCTGTACACTTTTAAAGCCCGTCTTAAATAATCTCTGATTTTGAGCTTTAAATTATTATGTGACGGCTATTATAATTAAAAGCAAACCAGTTAAGCGAGCACAGGGCCAAAGAGCGTGTAAGTGAGGTAATCGGCTTAAACTCACACCTAGTAATCTCTTTTCTTTCCTTGTCATATGCTGAGTTGAAGAGATTGTAGTCTTTGAGTTCTAGTAATTAATGAATTTAAACCTGAAGTTGTCTCCTAGTAGCCTCCTTACATTGTGCTTTTACACCTATTTTAATGCTTCTTGCCCTTCATAGCTGTTGGATGATTCAGCCATTCATGCCTATATGGCTTCATTTCGATGCAGTATCTTGATTTTTCTTACTTGTTTAGAAGCCTTTTGAATTCTGTCTCCTACGTATCAGCAGTCAAGGGGTTTGTACGTGGCGGGTTATAGCTGTGCAGTAGGGAGGACCTTCTCTTTCTCGTGCCTCTGTGTGCTGGAGGGCAAACTAGAGGCTTCAGCTGGCTGTTACTTCAATGTCTCCTGCACCGCAAGGATCTGTTCATAGCCCCGCATAGGTACTTGTCATCATGTGGATGGAAATGCACATTAATGGTGCATCTAACACCTGGACTTCTCTGGAGCACCGTGGTTTGGCTTTCGGTGGTCTTGGTCCTTCCAGTCTGGACAGAATCTAGGCAGCGATGCTGCTTAGGGGCTTCCAAAGCGTGCTCAGGGTTCAGTGCCTCTGCCTGGGACCGGTGTCTGCATTTATAACTGCCATTTCCTGATGATCCCCCTCTTTTTTTAGGAGATCATCTGCTGTATGCTTTTTGGGAAGGCATGCCTCCTTTTTAATCTCCCCTGAGCTGAGGTGGTAAAGCAGCCTTTGAAGTAGTTTGCCTTGGGATAGCATTCCTTTTCCCTGGCTTCAGGAACTTTCTCAATCCAGCCGATGTTTTGTGGCTCACAGGTTCTTGAGTTGCATGATTTCTCTTTTGATGAACCCTTTTTAGGCAGGAACCGTGTTGTGCTGTGCCTGAAGCCGTCTCTGCCTTCCAGCAGATCTGGAAAGCTTAAATGCCAATTTGTGTATTATGGTTAGAGCCTTATCTATTTACCTTTGCCATGAGGGGGAGGCCGTGCTCTCCCTCTGGGCTCTGTGCTTGCCTTTCCTACCTTGTCCTCGTCTCCACTGACCACGGTCACCGCTCTTAACTCAATTAAAAGTCACATTTTCTTTTGCGGGGTCAGAGTTTAATTAGGAAAGGATGTCAGAGCTGGTAAGGGGAGGAGGGTAAGACCTTGAAGAAGGAAAAAAGAGCAGAGAGTTCTTTTGTCTTCTTCCTCCCAGGGCAGTAAAATGTTGGTTTGACTCATCTGTAATATGTAAATTCATCCTAATTCAGCAAGGAAAGCTAATTGGCCTTTGCTGGGCTCTCTCCTGTGCTAGCTTGCTGCCTAGACACACCAGTACTAGTTCTAGCACGAAGCAGGGACAGAAAATGCACCCAGGTATGAGGAGAGTGGGACGGTGAGAGCTGGCTTCCATCGCGTTAAGCTTCCCTGTTCCTCCCTGTCACCAGAGGGGGGAAGGAAGAGAAATCCTAAACACAAAAATATTTGGGGCGAAGGGGTTGCAGACAACGCTTCTGCTTCTGCCCGGTAGGTGTTCTGATGGCTGTGGGTTACTGGAGCTATCACAGATGCTTGAATTTTAGCTGACAACTGATTTTTTGGGGAGTTTTGTTGTTTTTTTTTCCCTTTGAAAGCTGGGAAGAGAATAGCAAACATTTCTAAGGTTACCAAGAGTCAAGTGTTTCAAGTAGAGAGCAAGTAAATAAGTAAAATAAAGGGTCCCCATTGATATGGAGACTGCAGAAGCCTTTACTGGTAATTCAGCAGAGAACCGGAGTCTTCTGAGCACTGCAGCGCTTCTGGAAAACGCAGGGCGTGCTCCCCCTCTTCCAGCAGCACCGGCCCCAGATGCAGGATGCGACCCACGCTGCCCAGCGCAGGCAGCGCGTGCCTGCCCGGGGTCTGTCAGGAAGTGGCAGTAAGCACAGTCTGTCAGCACCTGGAGCGTGTTTTATTTCCTTTTTCGGCTTCACTCTGTTTGTTTAAGCAGAAATACGTCCTCGAACTTGGCTTGCTCGTTTGGGGTTTTTAAACTCCATTTTTAAAAAGCAGGCAAACAAGTTCTGTTTGTGCACAGATGACCTTAACTGACACGCGAATCTGGACCAAATTTTAATGAATATGTTGGTTTGTTTCCAAAGTTCTATCTGTGGTTCCTTTATTTTATTATATTTTTTCGTTAGATCAAGCCTCAGAGGTGCAGGTGACAATGATGCTGACTGAAAGCTGTAAACTCAGAGGACTTCATCACAGGTAAGCTAAGCAGTGTTTAGAAGCAAAACTATATCTGTGCCAGCTGAAAATACTTGTGCTTAAAGCTTCCTAGGATGAGAGGAAACCATTTTTATTTTTTTTTCAGAATTCAGCCACATTTTGTACACGTGAAGTTGGTTGGGGTTTTTTTAAGCTGTGAACAGCTGAAACTATTTTTGTGTCACTTCAAAATACAGAATGCTAGATGTGCTTTTTATTGGAAAGAGTGCTTATAAGCTTTTTTCCTAGCTGCACAGTCAATAAAATCAGATGTTAGCAGCGTGTGGGGGAAATGGGGAAAGTCTTTGGTTTGGTGTTCCAAGCCTCGCAGTGGAATGTGGGTAAATATTGCTATTGTGTATTCTTAAAGGTGCTGCAGGCATGTGTTGGTTTATGCTGGTTCTTGCACAGGCTGGTTGTTAAATACGGTGGGGTCTTAGTGATGATGGGAGTAAGTATCACAGAGTATCCTGGGTTGGCAGGGCCCCCTAAGGCCCACCAGCCCAACCCCTGGCCCCACACAGGCCCAGCCCAACCACAGCAGATGGCTGAGAGCGTTGGCCAGACGCTGCCTGAACTCAGCCCAGCTCGGGGCGGTGACCACTGCCCTGGGGAGCCTGTGCCAGGGCCCCACCACCCTCTGGGGGAAGAACCTTCTCCTGATCCCCACCCTAACCCTCCCCTGGGGCAGCTCCAGGCCGTTCCCTGGGGTTCTGTCGCTGGGCCCCAGAGGGAGGAGATCAGCGCCTGCCCCTTGGCTCCCCCTCGGGAGGAAGCTGGAGGCCCCATGAGCTCTGCCCTCAGCCTCCTCTTCTCCAGGCTGAACCAGCCCAGGGCCTTCAGCCTCTCCTCACACGCCTGCCCCTCCAGACCCTTCCCCGCCTTTGTTCCCTCCTCTGGACACTCCCCAACAATTTTATACCCTTTTTGTGCTGTGGTGCCCAAACCTGCCCCCAGCACTGGAGGTGAGGCTGCCCCAGCGCAGGGCAGAGTGGGACCATCCCGTCCCTGGCCCGGCTGGCAATGCCGGGCTTGGTGCCCCCCCAGGACACGGTTGCCCTTCCTGGCAGCCTGGGCACACTGCTGGCTCATGTCCCACTTGCTGTCGCCCAGGACCCCCCAGTCCCTCCCAGCACGGCTGCTCTCCAGCGTCTCCCCCCCCAGGCTGGGGTACAGCCAGGGCTGCCCCTGCCCAGGGCAGGATCCGGCACTTGCTCCTGTTAAATTCCATGTGGTTGGTGACTGCCCGGGTCTCTGATCTGCCCAGGTCTCTCTGCAAGGCCTCGCCACCCTCAATGGAGTCGACATCTCCTCCCAATGTGGTGTCATCTGCAAACTTGCTCACGACACCTTCTCATCCTATATCCATGTCCTTTATGAAGACGTTAAAAAGACCTGGCCCTAAAACGGAGCCTTAGGGAACCCCACTGGTCACTGGCCACCAGCCTGATGTCACCCCGTTTACCAGAGCTCTTTGGGCCTGACCCCTCCGCCAGTTGCTCACCCATCGCAGTGTGTGTCTGTCAAACTCTGTGCTGGCCGTTTTGTCAGGAGGTTACTGTGGGAGAGTATCGAAAGCTTTACTGAAATGCAAAAAAATTACATCAACTGGCCTCCCTTGGCCAGCCGAATGGGTGGCCTTGTCATAAAAGGAAACCCAGTTTGTTAAACAGGACCAGTTTATGCTGAGTATGTGTGCCGGTGGATTGTCAGTTAGCTCATTGAGCAGTCTGGTTTGTGTTGTCATTTTCTACACAAAGTCCCGGCACTAGGTACCCTCCCACGTGGAGACGAGCAAATAATTTTTAGGACTCTCGCACACGTGTTGTCCCTGTACAGCATTGTAACATCACTGATGGCATTTCTGCCCTTAATTCTTACAAACCAGGTTTTTGGGGCGATGGGTTAAGTTTTTAAATTGGTGCTCCAAAGACCTTAATTTAGTGGTAGTTTTTCAACTTGGATTAAAGGCTGAAATTGGACTCAAAAGTCTTTGTTCCTGGCAAGGATGCAGGTAAGAAGAGACCTGCGCTCATCATCAAGTCCCCAGATTGACCATTGGTCTGGTCTTTTTTTTTTTTTTGCTGGTAATGTGAAGGAAACAAAAAACAGTACAAGCAGAATTCGTAGTTCTACAGCGCATTAAAAACTTGCTTTTCTGAGAGCTGCTATAGGTAAGACCTTGCAGTGAGAGGAATAGCAGCTTCTTGGGGAAACAAAATTAAAACCAAATGAAACAATCCCCCCAACACATTCCGAATCAGCTTTTTTTCTGTACAGTGCCTGTAGAGCTGGGGCCTTTATGTTCATCGAAGGCAGAGCTCTGTGGGTACGGAAACCTCAGGGGTGTGACACCTGAGTAGCAGACTTCAAGTACGAAGAGGAAATTTCGAAGTTCCCTTTTAAAAAGTCATTCTAACTCACTGAAGATTTCTTACTATGTTTTCAATAGAATTCACAGTTCTGTAAAAATTGAAACTAGAGAATTTGTTTCAAGTTTCTGCACATCCCTACGTTGATATTACAGGAAGATGTTTAAGCTGGGGGTTATCTGAGCCGTGAGGAGGAGTAAGAAGAACTGAGATACTTCTGCATTTAGAGTGCAATTTAACGTTTGGTTAAGTCAAACCTACAAGTTTCTCTTCTGTCATTTTGAGGTGAATCCAACAGGATGTTTTGACTTTTAAACCACAGAGCTATATCTTTTATATCTGTAGTTGCCTTTAGAATGATACACTTCCAAGTTGAGCATGTATTACTGTTTAATATAAATAAAACCCTGTATTTGCAGAAATTTATTTCAGCCCTTTTGGATCAAGTGAAAACTTCTCAATAGGAAAGTACTCAAACATATATATATATATATATATATTTTTTAAATGTCTAGAGCTTCAATTATTTGGAGACCATTTCCTCTGCAATTCATAATGCAAGATTAATTTCTTCAACATTGAATTACTTGAGTTTGGGGATAGAGAAGAAGTTTCTCACATTGCATTTTTATAAAATTAGGAATTTCTTGCCCTGTCTCCCAGGAATCTGCTACCTATCACTCACGTCTGTATAGAAGAGGGAGAGAAACCCATGGTGCTGCTGCCGTACATGAACTGGGGGAACCTTAAACTATTCTTGCGACAGTGCAAGCTGGTAGAGGCCAACAATCCTCAGGTACACTCGGAAATCTGTGTATTCTTACCCGTTAAACTCAGGCTTGGTTTGTCATCTCTGTTATGTGCCTTAAAAGAAATAGTTGTGGTATTCACCTGCTCGGCTGGGACAAGGGAAGAATTGGTAAGCAGGTTCCATTGTAAGTGTTTGTCTTGATTCATACAAGGGAAACATTCCTGGCTGCATTGCTACAGGCATTAGGAGATCGTGAAGTTGAGTTAAACTCTGCTTAGGGTAGTAGCCAGTACTTCTTAAAAAAAAGCATTCAACAAAACTTTAAAAAAAATAGAGAAAATTATATATGATTGAGGATTGAAGTCAGAATACACAGGAGAAAATGGTGTATGGAGAAAATTCAGATTTACTGATTATTTTTTGTGTAATTAATAGATTATCCCTTTACTTACTGTAGCTCTTAATTGTTCAACAGTAAGCGTAAAGCACATCTGTTAAACTTGTAAGGTGCTGCTGTAGGCTTGCTATTAGTGAAACAACTGGATTTATTTAACTTTAGATACTAAAAGAAGTGATCTCTTATTTTTTACGCTGCTGCGGGTGCTCTGCAGCATTCATAACTACTGTGTTTCAATGGAACTTGTTGTGTCATGTTTCATGAGAAATGAGAAAATATTCCTGGATGAGAACATACTTTACTTATTTTTTCAAAATCTCAATGCTTAGTGATGGATGTGTATGTTTAGTATCCCTCTTGTTAGGATTACCTTGTCTTTTCTTCACCTTGTTTTGGCTTCTAGACTAAATGAAGCACCAAATGAAATCCTGTTCCCAAGGTCAGCATTTGTCCTGTTACGTACCAGATTTCAAACTAGCCAGGGCCACCTACTTCTGCTAATTTACAAGTTGCAAGAAGCTGCTACGATCCTGCATCTTGATTTTTACTTTATTGTTTAATCTGAGTTATAAATCCCCGTGCAACGCAGTAATATCCCTTTCCAAGAATTTAATCAGAAATTGTATTTATCATCTGTGATATGTCAGACAGGAGTTGCAGCATAGTAGCTAGGTATGACCATACCTTAACTATCAAAAACCAGAACATTTGGTGTCCTTGATACTTACTTTAAAATGGAGCTCTCCCACAAATACCTAAAGCAAACTCTTGTGTTTTCTGAAGTAATACATGGCTACTGTTCTTAATAACAACCTCTTAACGAAGAAGCTGGTTTATTACTGTTTCAGTTTAGTATTTGGTTTATTTTAACCCCAATCTTGCAACTTCAGTGTGTCCACCTACGTACTGCGGTTTCTGAAACGCTGTAGAAATGAAAGAGCGAACCTGGGGTATAAATACGTGCCAGGGTTTAATTTATAGTGGGTTGTGAAGTTGTAAAAGATGGAGCAATAGCCCGTGATACTAGTGTTCAGCAATAGACAGCAACAACAACTTTGCAGTTTGTGCTCTGCTGCCTCAAAATGAATTGGTTTCAAGAGAAGCAGAGTGGAAAAAAATGAGGTAAGAAGGGTAAGATTGACCATTTTTGCCTACGTTCACCCCTACTCAAAGGAAAAGCTCTGTGGCAGGCAGTTGCAAATTGGAAACATTTGCCTCCAGCGTATGAAAACAAAAGAAAAAGTTAAAATTTAGAATAAAGAGTCTCTAAGCTTTTGACGGGTGGTAGTGTCTACAATAAGGTACTAGATAGGCCCAGCCACTCCCCAGCGGGGAGGGGACACTGGGATATAACAAAATTGCCAACCTAGCAGGCACTGGGCTCGGAGTCTTGCAATAATTGTTCTTCTGTCCTCTTGCAGGCAATTTCCCAGCAGGATCTTGTACATATGGCTATTCAGATTGCCTGCGGAATGAGTTACTTGGCCAGACGGGAGGTCATTCACAAAGACCTGGCTGCTAGAAACTGTGTGTAAGTACTAACGGGGAGAGAGTCCTCATGCAGGCAGTGTTAGGTCAGTAGCTAGGGCTGGGAAGGGCTTTCTGCCATTGATCTGATCTCTACTTCAAAATATACCACTGTTGAGATGGAGTTTTCCAAATTTTTGAGTAAATATTCTTGTCAGCGAAGTTGTTTTCCTCTACCCATAGGGTGAACCAAAAAGCATGGTTTTCAAGAAAGCAGGATATCCTCATCTTCAATACATTTGCTTCGTTTTGTCTAACCTTATTTTTCTTCAAAATCTTGAAAAATATTAAAGCTTCACTTACACCTTAAAAAAAAAAAAATTGGATTATTTTTGGCTCTTTACCAATGGATAGATTTTTGTCAGAAGTTGGTTTGAAAATGGCTTTGATTGCTGATAGATTTCTTAGTTGTCAAATGATGGGTAGGTAGGAATGTGCTCTGTAAATGGGAGGCATGCCGAAGTAGGGTTTGAGACCACCTTCTGACTGGAGCATGCCCTCAAAATGTAGCAGTTGAGGTGTTTGGTGGATTCTATAAACCAAATCATTTGGAGACCACCAACTGTGCTCGTTCTTCACCTGTTTTCATAGAATCATAGAATGACAGACTGGTTTGGGTTGGAAGGGACCTCAAAGATCTTCCAGTTCCAACCCCCCCAAAAACAGGACAAGTACTGGTTTATGAATGAACTAGAAATGAAAGAAAAGGAGAAAGAACCAATGTCTGGGTTAGAGCCCAGAGCTGTGTCCAAATCGTTGGTCAGTGAAGTAAGTTCTGCTGATGAATATAAAGTCTTTAATGTGAAATTAGAGATGATCTTGAGCTTTGAGCTCTGCTTTTATGGTAAATAATTTCATTAATGAAACACTATATCATCATTGCGTCACGTGGGATGAACACACATCTTGTATTCCTTCAGTTACAATGCTTCGTTTAGTTTTGGAAGAAAATGCCTCATGGTCTAGTCATTTGCTTGATTCTTCTTGTGTCTGTTTTAGGAAAATAATACTGATAAATTAGTTAACTTCTCAGAATTGCTGCCCACATCTTGCATTACGTGTAACCTGAGAGGCTTTTTGCCTTAACATCTACAGGGTTTTCCCAGGCCCTGTCTTCTGCAGGTGCAAGAGTGTAAAGTCTGGAGCGTGCTCCCAAATCTTCAGGTTTCTGGGTTGCCCGGGCAGGAGGAGTGACTGGGTGACTGTCTCTGTTCTTTGGCTTCCTTCTCTTTCAACGTTTTGCCACCGTTGTGTTTTTCCTTTTTTTTGCCAACGTGTTTTCCGATACACCCTTGAAAATACCTCCTAGGGTCCCACGGCATCAGTCCCTCCAGTATCTTCAAGGCAAAGTTGTGGAACCACCTCGTTGTTCCCCTTTTTGACTGGGGGTTTGCTTTGATCGTTCCCACGCTGTCCTGGAAGTGGAAGCCCTATTTCTGTCTCTGCACCTTCTCATGGACAGCATGCCTTCTAGTGTATGGTCTGCCTTGGGGCCACGTCACTGCTGTCCATTAGAGCTCTGAACGTCTGGCTCAGCAGTTAATAATAAAATGTGGGTGACGTTTCCAACACCAGGATGGGCCCTGCTCCTGAAACTGGGGCTGACTTCCCTGCCTAGCCCCACTCCGCCCTCCTGGGTGCAGTCTACCACCCAGTTCTTCAGACATCCCAACCAGAGCCAACAGAGCTGCTGACCTTGCATCCCAGGGGCTAAGAGAAAAAGCTGGGGGATGCTTAAGCACTCATGCTTGTCCTGGGATATTCTTTTATCCACTGCACCAGTTGTACTGGCATCAGGCACTGTTGGTGTAGTGAATGCTGGGACAGGGAGAGATCCATCCCTTGTGCTTTTAAACTGGTACCACCAAGCTGGTCCAGCAGAGTCTTTCCTGGCTCTTGTGCTACGTAAAGGAACTGCACCAAGCATCCTTAGCAACTCTTTTCCTAATTCCTGTTGCTTTTCCTCTCTGGTGAACATGTCGATGACACGAAGTGGTACAACAGAAGGCAAAGACCATAAACAGTGCTCTGGGGAAATTACCTTGTGACGACCTCTCATTTCTGTGCAGTCACTTAATTGCCTCGTGCCCTTGCTGTGCGAAGGGTCGGCAGTCCGGACAGCTTGACTCCCCACCCTCCTGGGGCAAAGTCTGGCTTCGTTGTAGTTGCCATACGTGTGATCTGGAGTTGCTGTCAGTAAAAAAATCAGTTCATAGTGCACCTGGCACTACTTCTTCATGAGAAACCAGGGCAGGAGCTGAGCATCTGCTGCCCTGTGCTGCCATACAATAAATCCTGGGCTAGCCTAAAGAGGAAGAGATAGCCAGGACAGAGAATTCAGTAGCCAGAATTCCTTGAAGGGCTTCACTCCTCTGCCACCTCTTTATTGCCCAGGTCTATTCCTGTACCTTGAAAGACTGGGAGGAGTTGGTATGAAGTGTCAGACCTATGCACCTCTGCCTTCATTTTGGAAAGGGAGCGAGGATCATGGTGGTCTTGGCAGGTTTGCGAAGAGGAGAAATATCTTGGTCTCAAATGCTCGTGACGCAGCTGGTCCCGGTTAGAGTGGACATACAGATTAGAGGAGTTGGAGCTCTCTAGTCACTGGAAAATCACCCGTTGTATCGTGTTTGTTTATAGACAGGTCATCTAGGAATTTCTAGGCGTGATTAGATACGAAGATTTCCTGGTTATAAATTTTGAAGGCAATGAGCTGACCTGAAAGTGCATAGAAATGGGATAAATGGGAAGGTGCTTGATCATTTGTGTTTCCCACATCACTGAGCTTTTCTAGTTAATTTTTCCCTATCAAAATAAATACTCGAGGAAACAAAAAGACAGCAAACACCATTTTGCTACAACCCTCCCAGTCAGACCGTATTTCTTTTTCTCATAAGATGTTAAAGCCAACATCTTAGCCATGTTCTGAGGCCAGCTGTTTTTGAGAACACTCAAACTATATTCCATGCTTTAAGTTCACAAGAATGTGAACTAATGTTCTGTGGGGCAGTGGTGGGGGAAATTAGCAGGCTGCATGTGCTTTTTTGCATCCTCTTATTCATTAAAAGTAAGTTTCCCTTAGCCAGTATCCTATTTCTGACAACAGTCAGAATGAATTATCTCATGTTGAGGAGAATAAATAATATCTTAGGAGATTGCTTGATTAGAGACAAGTTTTAAGGCTACAAATAATAGTGGTTGCTTTAAGAGATGAGATCTTACCGTGCTTAAATCTTTGGCTTATTATTGCTACAGAGGTACTATAGCTAAAATTTGTTTAATGGGGATCTCCAAGGGAGCAGGAATAATTAAGGGAGTTGTTTGTGTGCTTTAACTGTGTTTTTTTGCACTTGTAAGTGTTTGATTTTATTTAATCAAAGTCTGCTGATTTTTCTAGTGCTTATCTGTTAACACAGAATAAATTTTCTTTGATAATATTTGATAATCACAGAATAAGGGTGTCTTGATCTAGAAGAATTCTAGTCCTTTGAAACGTTGGTAGTGTGATTAGTGTTCCCCAGTTAAATCCTGAGCCTGAAACTTAAGGTTGAGCGTAAATATTTTCTGTAAAACTGTAATGCCAAGTTTGCTAAATCCTTCTGTTCTTTTAAATCAGCATTGACGATGCACTTCAGGTTAAGATAACAGACAACGCGCTATCTCGAGACCTATTTCCTATGGACTACCATTGCCTGGGAGATAATGAAAACAGACCCGTTCGATGGATGGCTCTTGAAAGCCTGGTTAACAATGAATTTTCCAGTGCGAGTGATGTGGTAAGTTGTTTGTTGATTGGGGGTGGGGGAGAGGGATTCCCCTCTTACGTTTTGTAAATGTATTTTGTTGACATTTTCCCCCTTTTTCAGCCATTGGAAAATGATGGCACTGAACAAATAAGTGAGTTGCCCGGGACAGCATCTATACACCTGCTTCCTGCACTCGCTGCTCGTGGCAGCTAGCTCTAAGGTCAGGCAGGCCCTTCTGGCACGGCACCCTGTTCTCAGTCACGTTAGCAGAAAAGGCAATTAAATTCAGTGAGCAATCTGTATTGGGACCTGTCTGCTGTTCGAACGAACGCGATCCAGAGTCCGCAGCAGTGTTTCAGTTGCGGTCTCAAGGATAGAGAAGGGAAGGATGGCTTCCCTTGGCCTGCTGGCTACGCTGACGCCAACACAGCGCAGAACGGAGCTGGCTGCTTTTGCTTCGAGGGCTCCCCAGCCAGTCCTGCCACATGGAGCTTTCCCTCACCCAGATGCAGGACTTAACGTTTGCTTTCCATGAAATTTGAGCTTCCTATCATCCCGTTTCTCCAGCTTCTTGGGGTCCTTCTGCAGAACCCTGTCTTCTCTGCCCAGATTTAGTATCATCCCCGAGCTTCCTGAGTCCAGGCTGTTACTGAAGATAGAACAGCACTGGTTCCTGGGCAATGCCGCTGGTAGCCAGCTGCTACTTGGGCTACTGCTGCTGGTGACAGCAGGTTGAGTGCAGCAGCGCAGCCACTTCAATGTCAGCATCTCACTATGGTACAAGGATGCTGTGGGAGATAATGTCAAAGGCCTTGCCATCAAGAGGGGACCTTTTGTCCAGTTGTCAGCAACCTCCCCCAGTTCTGGTGACCTTTCAGAGATGATGAGAGCAGCGTTGTAATGACATCACCCTACTCAGAACAAGAGCCTCACTACAAGAAGACATTGAGGTGCTTGGAGTATGTCCAGAGAAGGGGAAGGGTCTGAAGCACCGGTCTGATGGGAGTGGCTGAGGGACCTGGGGGGGGGTCACTCTGGAGAAGAGGAGGCTGAGGGCAGAGCTGGTCGCTCTCTGCAGCTCCCTGACAGGAGGGGTGGNGGGGTTCAAACAGCGTGTGGCCGTGGCACTGCAGGACAGGGGTTGAGTTGGTGGTTGAACTTGATGATGCTAGAGGTCTTTTCCAACCTTAATGATTCTGTGATTTTATGTTCCTCCAGCACTCTGGAACGTGTCCTGTCTGGTACGGTGTGCTGGTGCACACACTTGGCTTCACTGCAGCCTAAATGGTTTCTTCTGTGGGCGTTCTTGGTAGTTTGAGCTTTGTGTTTTCCAATCTCCATCCCCGCATCATAATGTGTTCTCATTGTATCCCTCAAGTAGCCATCTCCTGCTTCCACCCTCTCTTTCCTGCCTTAGTGAGGAGGTCTCTGTGCTAGTGCTCAAGCCATGTAAACAAAAACAAACAAAAAAAAAAAGGGGGGGAAGGGAAGGAGTGAGCTCTGCTCCAGAAATACTTCTGTACTCGTTGGAAAATACGTGGGGTTTCATGTTATACCGAACTTGAAGACAGAACAGGAAATAGAAGTTGCCCGTAAAGCCTAGTTTTGTAATACTAAATGGGATTGATTAAATGTTGGTTTCTTAAAATTCAGAACACGAGGGTTCACTGTTCATGAAAACTGGACTTGGAAATAAAAGCTTCCTTAACACCGGCGTTGAAACGCAGAACTTTATTAGGATGAAGGCACCTCGGTACCGGAACCGTTCCAGAAAACTCCAGCGCAGATCAGTCCACGCTAGTTTAACACAGAACTCCTGTTCGCTTTATGTAGGGATAAATGCAACTCTGCTTCTAACACACGGTTCTTAACTTTGTGTACCTAGCTAGCCGAGCTTGGCAGCGTGCAAAAATGGACAGTTTTTCTGGGCGTAGAAAACACAATCTGCCCTAAAAACCATCTTTGCATTTACCTGCCTGCTTTTCACCAACGTGGCGTAGCGTGGTTCCGTCTGCTTGCTAGGAGCAGATCTCGTTATCAGTGGCACGTAACTCTGTCGGTGGGGAAGCCCTTCACACAGGGTTTCGGTGGTGTCTGCTGAGATGCAGTTGGCACGTGCTCCAGGCTTGCTTTTTGGATGTATTTCTTTAAAAACGGTTTTGCTGGCTTGAAACGTTCCTAATGTGTTCCTCCTCTGCCAGCAGCTAATCAGTCAGCCAAAGCGCAGGAAAACAAAACATCTGAATTTTAATTCCTTGGCATTTTTTTTTTTCCTCTCTGTTGGACCTGAAGCTCTGCACCTCTTTTCAATGCAGCTCCCTCTGGATTAGAAATAGCTGTATTCTCAAAGTCGTTTTTCTTGAATCGCCCTTTATTCTCGTGTTCTCGCTGCACCTCGGCATTTTTCTTAGCTGCAGGTAGAGGTGTCCTTCCCTGCCTTCCCACGCTGCTAACGGGCGGCTCTTCAGCGCGGGGCCACGTCCCTGCCCCTGCCGTTCTCCAGCTCTGAGCTTCCCGTCGGCGTGCGCCGGCAGCGTCCCTTACTTCAGGCTTTGCTCCAGAGGTTTCTTTTGATTCGAACCAAGAATCTTTCGAGGCTTGCAGAATTCCGCCCCTGCTTAATAAATCGTGGTGTTTTCAGCACTTGTAACCTCAGCGGTGAATCATCGCTGTGCAGTATCAGCACCATCTATGTTTTGTCTCTTGATACCAGCTGGTAAATCGTTTTACGTGTGCTTGCACATGGATTCATTGATTGATTGATATTTTTTTTTTCATCACCTTAAGCTCCTTTTGGCCAAGTATTGTTGGCTGAATGATGTGCTGAATGCTGATCCAGCTGTCAGGTTTACTTAGATGGAATCTTTTTCGTGTGAGTCCTGCTTCTGAGCATCTACTCAAACTGTACAGATAACTTTGATTTTAAAAAAACGATGGTTTCATTCTGGCTGCTCTTCTGAACCTTTGAATTTCACAGACCTTTGAGGAATTTCGTGTAGCGTTTTGAAGAGGTAAAATGTCATATAAAATTGCTATTTTTTTCAAAACAGGTTAGTGCTTAATATTCCTTAGACTCGTTGTTTTGAAATGTCATACTGGAAGAATGCAGGAAATACATGAATTACTTTTTTTAGCACTTCAAGCTTCGTGCACTAAGATTCTAATCTTAGTTCAACTTAACACCCGTTCTGTGATGCGTAATTGTCCCTGTTCAAGGCCAAGTATTGTCGTGTTGAACCTGGCTGTATGGGACGCTTCTGTAAAGCCTTCTTACTCTGTGTATTCCTCCTCGTGACTGATCTGTGGGATGTCTGAAGGAGCTCTCAAAGGCAGCGTGCTCCGTTAATGCCGTAACGCTGTTTCTTTTTAGTGGGCCTTCGGAGTAACGCTGTGGGAGCTGATGACTTTGGGACAGACTCCGTATGTCGACATCGACCCCTTCGAGATGGCTGCTTATCTAAAGGACGGCTATCGAATAGCTCAGCCCATCAACTGCCCTGATGAACTGTAAGTGTTTTTTGGAGAGGGGATAGTTCTGTAAGCAGCACGTTAAGCCAGACTGAGTGATGAAAGAGCGGCGTTTGCCTTCCCCTGCCTGTTTATTCTGCTTTTTAGGCTGAGCCTTGTGTAAGTATTTGTGTGGCTTCAGTGTCTTACATGTAGGCACTTGGGCTAAAATTAAACGTGCTTTTTTTTTTGTTGTTGCTGTCTAGTTTCACTTAATCCTGGCCCAGCTCTTTCCCTGTTCTGACACATGGGAGAAATGGGGTTGATCAGCAGGACGGGAGGAGGGAGGCAAAGGGGCTGGCGGGTCTTCAGCTCAGTGTTTGGGGGCTGCAGCGTAGGAGCCGCTAGGTTTGTAGGCAGAGGGACTGTCCGTTCTCTCAGCAAGACTGCGGAGAAGTGCTGTGTGTACCGGAGTTAAATTGGCAGCCCTGGAGGTGCTTATTCATAATCCTGATGGTACAGGAGAACACAAGTGCACAGCCGCTACCTTCTGCCTCACGTGTTCCTCCAAACCCCCTTCCCGTAAAGCTGCCACGGAAACGCTTTGAGCTGTGCTTTTACAAGAGTTGAGCAATTTCCAATGAACTGTGTATTGCTTCCTCCTGGATCGCCTCTGACTCGTACCCTAAATCAAACCAGCCCTTCCAGTCGCAGCACGTCCATTGATCATTCCAGGTGTCTGCCTTCCGAAGGAGTTGTTGGGCATCGTCTAACAGATGCAGGGTTCCTTTCTCTCTCGGATCCGCAGGTTTTCTAGCGGCAAATGCTGGGGGGTTTTTTCAGGCTGGGAGGGTGGTCACTTGGCTTCCGCTCTCATGTTTTCCGTTTGTCTCTGTCTTGCAGGTTTGCTGTGATGGCCTGCTGTTGGGCCCTAGATCCTGAAGAAAGACCCAAGTTTCAGCAGCTGGTGCAATGTTTAACTGAATTTCATGCAGCATTGGGAGCCTACGTCTGAAACTGCAGAAGATTCGATTCACTGATTGGGAGAAGGCATGGCATACACCTGCAGCTCCACGTGTCGCTCGGACTCACACATGTGATGTGTATAAAGCAACACCAAAGGGAGAAAGCACTTCTTCCAAAACACTGTGCCTTAGAAATGCTTTAGTAGTCTGAAGTTTTTTTGTAAGACCTCTTGATGTTGAATATTTTCTAGATATCACTTTTGCTAAGTTAAATCAAGACCTTTTTATTTGCCATCAGGATTTTCAAGTAAAGTGTAGTGATAGTGAACTTAAACACGAGATTTGGATGGACTATTGCACTCTTACAACAGACACATGAGGTTTGGTTTTTTTGAAGGGTATATGGAACTGGTAAAAAAAAAAAAAAATGAGGGTAGGGGAAATTAATGCAAAAGCCACAGAGCAGAAAATTTTCCCTGCTTTTTAAAAATGTTGAAACTGAATCTTTCTGACCAGCTCTAGTGTTTGTACTTGTATGTATCTGGAATAGCTTTTTAGTATCAACCTCTTCTATTTTGAGACAACAGCACATTGTGGTTGGATCCACAAGCGGCATCTTACTTTTTTTTTTTTTTAAAAAACCCATTCACGAATGTTTTTTGGAAAAGCTGGTCTTCAGGATACAATATCCCCTTTTTTAAAGCAGTAAGTGATTATGTAAAAGTGATTCCAGTTTACCTCATACAGAGAGTAGTAAAGGTGGGGTAAAAATGGTGCCCCTCCTTGCAGATAAAAGGCTGATGTGATTTTTTTTTTTTTAAGATGGTTTTATGTGCTAAATAGAGGCCTTCAGAGAAGCGCCAGAGCAGCCCTTGTGTGGGAGTCTTTCACCTCAGACTTCGGGATCGCAGTTTCTCTTGTTTCAAAAGGTACTGGTTGTTTTTTATGGGCTTTTATGGCCTGAAAGGGGCTTAAATATATAAATATATATTTGTAAAGACACTTGCAGAGTAAAGAATGTTTTTCTATTACTTCTAATGTGAAAGCTTGGTCCCTCACATTGCCCTGTGTGTTGAACCTGCAGATCGGTGGTGGTGGTTGAGCTGGAGGTGGTACAAAGACAAGGTGGGTGGCCTGCTTCCCTCCCTGCGCAACCAGTCCCTGAGATGTAATGTGTTGCCCTGCTGCCTTCCTGAACCCCAGATCCATTCCACCCCTGGTTACTTTGAGTTGAACGTTACTTAAGAGGACTGAACAAGGTATTTCGGGAAAATGTGTGGTGATCCATTGGTTCACCCTCAGTAAATTTCATGTCCTATATATAAAAAAGTTATTTGTAGAATAACTTCCAGTTCTCCAAGTGAACTGTAGGTTGTGTCCTCTGCGTGGTGGCACCGTGAGGCAGGTTGCACTTCAGCATGGTGTGAAACGTGAAAAAATTGCCTTTTGCCTTACACCATCTTCAGGACTACGCAACTCCAGGCTGGGTGGGGAACGGATGGGGAGCAGCCCGGAGGACTTCGGGTGTTGGGG
>VWZZ01008027.1:27235-74880 GCA_013399095.1 Psophia crepitans | reverse complement strand
TTTCTTCTCACTTGCTTTAAAACTCTCCTTGTCCTTGAAGAGGAGGGTTTTGAGTGGGAACAAAGTGCCGGCAGCTGATGGGTGAGCTGTTCCCTCCGTTGCGGCGTTCAGGCTCCCGGGAAGCAGCAGTGACTAAGGACAAGCTGGTGGTGTAAACATNTGATTTATTTTTTATTTATTGATTGATTTTTTTATTTTTTATTTATTTTTTGATTTATTTTTTTAATTTTTTAAAATTTATTTTTTAAATTTATTTTTTAAATTTATTTTGCATAATGAAGGAAAAGAAGCGGGCAGCTGAGGCCTCCCTGCCGAAGGATGTATAGGAGCGGGGAGGGCGGCGGCGTACCGAGGCAGCCGGGGCCGTACAGCCAAAGTCGAAGGGCAGAGCTGGCACAAAGCGCATCAGCAATAAAACGGCTGCTCGGGCGGGGGAAACCAGCTAACCTGCAGTTTAGAGACCTAGATTGGTTTAGCCACTCTGCTTCACCCTTCTGCCACGTGAAGTAGCTCGCTCGGGTGCTTGAGACTTCGGTTTGCGCCGGGCTGTGCCGCGGGGGTGTTGTGTGCAGGGAAAAACCGAAGACGACCGGTAGTCGCTCGCAGCTTCTGAGTGGGCAGAGCTGTCGGGTCATGGCACAGGGGAGGTAAAACGGTGACGGGGGAATCGCTGGCCGCTCCTTCGGGACTGGTGCGAGGGGGAAAACCCGTGCCCGAGCTGCCGTCATCCGTTAACTCCCCAACTGTGCCTCCGAGACGACGGGTGGGTTATTGAAGGGACTGAGGAGACAGAGACCGTTGGCCTCGAGCTCTTGTAACAGCACACCGGGATGATGAAAACCCACTGCAGAAAGGGCAAGTGAAACTGTTTTCGTGTGAGTCCACCCTCTCCGCAGGCAGGATGATGCTGGCAGCTGAGTTACGGTCCTGAGCCGCTCTCAGGAAACGGGCGTGAGCGTTGGCGGCAGCTTGGGTGTGAGTCGAGGCCATCTCCATCAGAACAAAGAAAAAGGTGCTTTCGGTGGCAGTACATCCGACAGAAATCCCAGCTGCTTGTAGCTGCTGGTTTTGGGGGGCAAGTTAAAGTTCAGGTCGGCTGCCCGCCCTTCCCTGGGTCAGAACAAACTGCCCTCACGTTAACGTGGCAGCTTCAGGAGCGGCTTCGCTTGGGGTAGGACCCTCGGCGCCGTATCGTCCGCGTGAATTTGGGTTTTAATTGGGCGGTGGTGCTGTGGGGCTGTGCGCGTTCCGCCCTCCCGGCGGGGCTGTGCCTGCTCGCCCTCCCCAGGTGCTTTGGTGCTTTCCCTGGAGGATATTCCTTTCATCCCCTGGCGTTAGCGAGCGAATTGTACCAACCCCACCAGGATATGTGAGGAATCTTGGTGAAAGAGCAGGCTACGTCTTTTGGGAGAACTCGGTGATAAAAATGCGCCTTTCCACTCTGACCTATCACAGTTCCGATATTTATCTTGGCCGAGTGATGAAGTTCAGGCTGTTGTCCTGCTCCTTTTATTGACTTCACGTACCGAACACGATGCCATTCCCGCGTACGTTAAACTTTACTGCCCAAGTTAAAGATTTCAAGCAGCCGCACTGGGCTGGGGGTCGATCGAGGGTCCTGGGCTTCTCCCCAGCCACGGTCAAAGCGGATGCCTGGAGAGGAGGAGGAGCAGGGCAGGCTCGTGCAACGCGTCCCTTCGAGTCCTCCTGCAGCCTCCAGCCCTTTCCAGCCCGGCTGATTTCCCAAGCCAAATGACGCTTCTGTCTCCTCGGACAAGAGAAACTCGGGTCTTGTCTTCCCTTGACGCCCCGTGGGTGTCTAACATCCCCGGCAGCGAGCAGCTCCGCGCTCAGCGTTGAGTGAGGAACCTTCTCCTATCTTCGTGCGTCTCGCCTCTTTTTTTCGCTCCCACCCTGCCTTCTCCTCTCCTTTGACTGTGAACGCAGTCACCTCTCGAGGGCGAAGAGCTCGGCATCACGCTGGACGTCACCCACTTTGCGGGGTGGCATAAAACGTGCCGTAAGTCCTGCTCTGGGTAAACCACGGATGTACCTAGCAGCGTCATGAAACTCTATTTTATCCTTATTTTTTTTCCTTTCTGCGGACCTCACGCTCGGTTTCCCGCTAAGGAGCGAGCTGAGGTTTTTGTGGAGCGTTGGAGGTTCATGAAGCCTTTGGGGGGATGAATTCGAACGCTGTTTCTGCCACCCGGTTGCAGAGCTGCAGTTAGGGTTACCCTTTTTGCTCGGGTAACCCATGTGAAGCACCTCCCCGTGAACAATTAGCTGTGCTGGAAAGCTTCAGTATGACTCCCCAGCAAATGTTTAAAAAAATTAAATTAAAAAAATAACAATAATGATCAAAAGCTTAATGGACCTTGGTTGTACACGCAGAGCTCCAAGTTCTTCAACAAGAAGAGACTTGTGGATATTGTCTCTGAGCCTACAGAAACACATAACTCTCTCAAAGCTCCTTTGTTCCTTTGGAGAGCGAGAGCCGTTCTGGGTGTGTTTCTCTAATCTTGAAATCTGTGAGCTTTAAGGAGGGGGGGAAAAAAAAAGGGGGGGAGAAAATTAAGAAATTAAGTTAATTAAAACAATTTTTACATGTATTCTTAGGCGGCGCTTCTGAGCGTGGTACCAGACTGCTTGGCTGGCTGCGGAACCCCCAGTTTCTGCCCATGCCTAGAGAGCGCTTCAAAAAGAAAAAACCAAACCAACCAAAAAAAAAAGCAGAAATCTGGTTGATCTCTGCTTAATTTGGAGCAGGGCAGTTTGAAACTCCCGTGTTTAGCTCGTGGTGGATCAATATCCTCTTTCTCAGCACGGCTGCTCGGTAGATGCCGAACCCCAGGGGGAGATGCCGGGGCCGTGGGAAGGAGAGGTGGGTGGGAGCGCGCGTCGAGCAGTCCTCCCTCCCCCAGGAAGCTTGAGTGCTGCCCCCTTTTTTTTTTTCCTTTATTTTATCTTATTTTTAATCTCGTTCCTCTGTCCTGGCAAACTCCATCCAAGGTTTAATGGTGTCGGGCTGCCGGCTGGGTGAACTGGGCTGTGACAGCCCACCGCAGCATCTGTGGGAGCTCTGCAGAGAGCAGAAAGGAAGCTACAAAGCATCAAACAGCCAAATAATGCTTTTTATTTTCCCCCCTCACATCTGCTTTCCTCAGAACTCCGAGCGCTGGAGTCGTGTCCTTACGTGAACATCTCTGCAAGGTACCACAGCGAGTTTCCAGCCCTGAAGAACTGAAAAGTGAAAGCGAATGGGCTGTAAGAGGGGAAATGTCTTAATGCCACCCTGGCATAAAAAGCCTTTAATTTGGGGGTTTTCCGTGTTAGAGGAAAGGTGTTTTCAGCCGTGCACGGTGTAGGTACCGGTAACGCGTAAATCCTTTAACATCGCCCCGGCTGCTTGGACAGCGGGCAGCAGGACATTGTTTCTGCTCAGTGTTCGGCCCCAAAACTCCTGTAACCTTTTGGGTACCGTTTGGTGGAGGAAGTGGTTTCAAGTGCTGATTAATTGCTCAGATTTATTATTATTTTTTTCCCTAGTCTTGAACATTTAATTTCCCAATCTCAGGTTTTCATTCTCTTTCCCCATACGAGACACTTTTCCCCAGTCCCCACCCTNCCCTCCTGTCAGGGAGCTGCAGAGAGCGATCAGGTCTGCCCTCAGCCTCCTCTTCTCCAGACTGACCCCCCCAGGTCCCTCAGCCGCCCCCCCAGACTGGTGCTCCAGCCCCTTCCCCTGTCCCTTTGGGAGTTCCACCCCAGGGTGCTTCAGGCTTGCTGTGCCATGGGAAGGGGACGCCCTGCGGCAGCTCAGCATGGCTGTGCCTTGCAAAGCAAAGCCCTCGTTCCCCGGCTGGGGGTGGGTGATGCTCCAAGCAGTCTCTAACGATAAATGAGGGGGGCAGAAGGCTGGACAGGGTTCCCCTTTCTCCCACCTGCCCTGTGGAAGCAGGTTGCCCAGCAAAGGGCACAGGGAGGGGGTGGCGCGCACGGTCCCCACGCCTGAATCCTGCTTGGGGGGTGGTGCGAAGTGATGTCTCGTCTCTTCTTGACGCTGTGAATCCCCCGCAGGACTGGGCTGTGGGCATCCCACCCGCCCTGGGATTTGCTTCATCAGGGTAAATTATTTTGTAACTGAGCCCCACAAAGCTGTCAGATGAGTTGTAAACGCTTTTTCCTCGTGTGGGCTCCTGGTTCCTCCTCCACCCCAAAGAGATCCAAAATTTTCCAAGCCCGTTGGCTGCCCTCTGGGGAAGGCAGGGACAGGGGATGCCCATGTTGCCCAGAGAGGGTGTGGAGTCTCCTTCTCTGGAGACATTCAAACCCTGACTGGACACGTTCCTGAGTGATGTGCTCTAGGTGGCCCTGCCTTGGCAGGGGGGTTGGACTAGATGATCTTTCGAGGTCCCTTCCAACCTCTACGATTCTGTGATGTCCTCACATACCTTGTGCTCCCCTGGGGCCACGCAGGGCACTTCTGCCCTGCTGGGCTGCGTCCTGGTCCTGGTGGAAGGTTTAGTGCCACCAAAGGCGTCTCAGCTTGCTTGATGTCTTCAGAAATTGCTTCCCTCCTGCGGTTTGTGCCGAGCAGCCGTCCCTTCGGGTGACGTGTGCCGGCGCGGCAGGCTCCAGCCCCGCAAAGCCTCCCTTGTTTAAACAAGGGCGGGTGGCTGACGCAGTCGGTGGAGGAAGCGTTGGTGGTGCTCAGAGGGCAGCCCAGAGAAGACAAAAGGGATGGGAGCTGTAACCTTCACGGTAAGGGCCTCCAGAGACAGAGCAGTTTGCTCGCAGGTCCGAAGCTTGGGCAGGTCCTTGAGTGATGTCGGAGGAGCTGCCGCACCTCCAGCAGCCCACGGGGCAGTTCCCCCACGCCCGGAGGATGGTGCCACGTGCCCTGGCCAAACAAAGCACCGCCTGCACGGCAGCGTCTGAGGTCACGGACCTCAGGGCAGGAGGCTGAAGGCACCTCTTTTCTGTGGGCGATCGTGCCCAGGAGCACAGCTTGTCTTGGGCTCCCCTCAGTTTGCCCCCAGCAGAGGCGTGGGAGCCCCCGGAGATGATACCTGGCTTTGCTTCCTTAGCATCCCCCCAGCTTCCAGCGCAGCGCTGGGTACCCTGCGAGAGAGGAGGGGGCGGTGGGAGCCACCCCGCGCTCCCCCACCGCGCAGAGCGGGCAGCAGCTTTCCTGCAGGCAGAGGGATGCTCCGGCCCAGCAGCGTTGAGCGCAGTCAGGTCTGGGCTAGGAAAAACTGGCAGATGGCAACTGCGGCGCCGGTGCAGGGGATCTCCTCACAGCGACGTGGTCCTGCGGAGGCGGGTAGCGTGAGATGCTGCGTCCTCCCGGCGTCCCTGCGGGGTGGCGATGGGGCTCGCGCCGGTGGGGTGGTTCCCTCCGTGCTCGGGGGTACGGGAGAGCTGCAGAACGTCTTCCCCCTTAAATTGTTTGGCGGCTGCTTCCTCTGTTTGCTGACGAAGAGAAGCGTAGCGTGAGCTCACCGGCGCGGAGACGTTGCTGCGCACGTGGTGTTCCCGAGAACGTCGGCGTCGCGCAACTGCTGGGTGCCTGGGAACAAACTGTGTTCCTTCCTCTTTCCTTCGTCCCTGACCACGCAGTGGAAACGCTCTCTGCGTGTGTTTATTCATATTTTTTGGCTAAAGTCAGTGTTGCCGCAGACTGTCGATGGAGCGCTTTCCTGGAAAGCTGTGTGCTTGGAAGAGGAGGAGTGCGCGGTGAAGGCTCGGGCTCTGCGCCGCTGCTTCAGACCAGGTAACGGTGGTATGTGCTGACCAGGGCTGCAACAGGTCCATCTCCTGGGGCCAGCAGCCAAACCTCAGCCTAGGAGACGGAGGAAAACTTGGAGGAGCGCAGAACGCTTGTAGATGTATTTTTTTAAGGATGGCAAACCCAGTGGGGGAGCACACGAGGGGGGTGCGGAGTTGGAGCTGGGAGAAATTCAGGCAGGGCCGGGGGAGCCGGGGAGCAGCTGACGTCTGGCCCGAGCGCCGCGGCGCCGGGGTTGGGGCGGCTGTTTGCCACCTGCCTGCACCACGCCCCGGGGAGGGACCCGGGCGATTGCTGAAGGGATGGGTCAGGATGGGTCCCTGCTCTCCCCCGCTCCGTCCTTACACAGGGAGGGGTCCTCCCTGCTGGGATGGTGATGGTGGAAGATGGTCTCCTGGGGTGCCGAAGAGCGTGCGATGACCCGCAGCCCAGCCGGGAGGGCGGAGCTGGGCTCTGCGTGGTGGCGCAGTGGGTCTTGCCCGCAGCTCTGCCCTGGGGATGGGTTGGCACGTTCGCTGCATCTTTCTCCTGTGAAAGTCTCACGCTGGGCTTTTGGTGGCGGCTGCTGCTCTTCCCTGCGGCAGAGGTACTGTGACCTGCAGGCCTGGGGCTCCTGCGTCGTTTTTCCCCTGTCACCGGGCCCCTGTTTATGGCCCCGTTGAGTTTTCTCACTTGTGGCCAGCTCTGGCCGCCCGTGCCTTGCCGTGCTGCTGGCAGCGACGTCCTTATTGTGCACGTTGTCGGTGGTCACCTGCTCCTGGTGGACTAGCACCTCAGGAGATGCGTGGTGCTCCTTCGCACCGCTTCTGTGGCTGGCGGAGGAGCTGGCAGCTGTAACGGTGTCAGCAGCTCTGCTCCTCTGCTGCTGTCCCCCGCCCACCGCTGGCTTTGGTGGCCAGCAGCTCTGGCGATGCTCCTGCAGAGGGGAGGGCCCAGCTGTTGACTTGGCATTGTCCGTCCCTGTCGCCATCCCACCTCCTGGGGGGGGCCTGATGGGGCAGATCGGCCATGGCGCAGTACTGTTGGGCCCTGGGAGAGGAGGAGGGCAGCACCACGCGGTTACAGCAGCCGGGGTTGAGTATTGACGCTGCCGTTTGGTTGTCTCGGCAAAGCCCTGAGGACATTCCTGGCACAGGGTGGAAACGTCGTGACTGAGAAGCACGGGACAAAAAAACGTGGTGTCAAACCTGCCATCTGCATGGTCTGCAGAACGTTCTTGTTGGAGCCCTTTCTGCTGGGATGGTGGCAGCCGGGGTGGGGGAGCGTGGCTGGCAGAGGTTTGGCCATCTGCCTGCCAGCGCGTGCCGAGATGCCGCAGGCCACCGCGGGGTGACAAGGGCAGTCCGACCCGTTGGTGTCTGGGGCACAGCAGAGCTCCGTGCAGGGTCGCTCCAGCACCATCTCTGTTGAACGCCAGCTCTTGAAAAGCACCATTCCTGATGAAGAGTCTGCTGGGATGGGTCCTAGAGGGCAAATACAAGGATTTTGGGTTGGGTTTGGGGTTTTTTTTTTCTCTTAGTGGAAGTGATATGAAGCATTTAAGGTGTCTCATCAGCCATGGGCAGATACTCCAGGCAGGCGGGCGAGGTGTGGTCGTGGTTGTCTGGACTTTGGGCTGCTTGTTCCTCTCTGGTCAGACCTTTCTTCTCGAGTGGTTGCCTTCAGCACAGCCCCTCCTAACGTGAGCCGTGCTGGATGCCCTTGCCTGATGAAAATAGAACAATGACCTTAAGGGTTTTCCTTTGAAAAGCGTCTTGAGGGAGAACAAATGGGAAGGACCTGAGCAGGCCATCTGCTCCCCTCCCATCCGGCCATGCTGGGCCAGGCCCTGTGATAAGGTTGGGTGAAAGGCAAAGCGTGCCAGGAGATTTGGCTGGAAGGGCGTGAGAAGGTGCAGCATGCAGGGTAGGGTCCTCTTCTGTCCCACCAGACCAGGGACCGGTCCTGGGGAACAGAAGTCAATGGAGCCCATGAGAAACTGCTGTCCGTCCCAGCTACTGCCACTGGAGCAGCTCCTGCCCTGGGCACCTCTGCCTTCTGCTCTTGGTGGACCTCCTGAAGCCCATCCTGGCTGGGCTGGGCTGTAGGGCAAGGAATCACGGAAATGTGGCCAGTTTGGATTGGGCCTGACCTGCCTGTCTTGGTCCCTGGAGCTGGGGAAGGCAAGCTGGGGAGAGGGGTGCGTCCCCTGAGACCCACGGATCAGCTGAGCCAGCTCGTGGAGAGCAGAGAGCCACCGACTGATGGCTTCTCCAAGCTGTGCACCTCATTAAGCCCTGAGGTGTGAGGGCACTGTGGCATTCAGGACTTCTTGAAGGGCATGTCCTCCTCCATAAGAGCCTGGGGACTTCAGGGCAGGATGCTCTGGGTTTGGTCCAGCTGAGCTGCTATGGGCTGTGCCCTGCCATCCTTCCCTCCTCCTCCTCCCTGGGGATGCGTGGGCCAGCCTGCGTCACTCTGCGAGGTCACCGTCATTAGTGGCAGGGACCTCATCAAAGGGTGTTCCTGTGGGTACGTGAGTTATGGGAGCCCTGCCCAGCGCAAGCAAGGAGACACAGCAGCCTGGCTCTCCTGCCCCTGCCCCAGGGTTTGGGGGTTCAGAGCACAGGATCATAGGCAGGGGGCAGAACCTGGACAGCAGCTGTCCATGTCCCTGGACATGCCGCGTTTGTCCTCCGCCAGCCACGCGTGTGTCTCCTGGGTGAGCCGGGCGCTTTCCTTGTGCGAGACGCAGCTTGTCGGTGGGCTCCTGCCGCTGGAGCGGGCGCACCTCCTGTGTGCAGGCACACCGACCTGGGAGAGCTTCCCAGCAAGCAGGGCACCAGCCCAGCAGGATTTGTACTTCATGCTGGAACTGTCAAATCCTTGTGTGTTCATATCTCCGGGCGCTGTAGATCGTGTTTCTTTAACCTCAGGTGCCCTCCTGGGTTTGGTTAGGAGTTAAGGTCAGGAGGAAGGCTGGTGCTCTGCCCTTCGGTTTGGGTTCAGCTTTGGTTACAAGGATGTTTCTGCCCGTCCCCTGTCCCAGCCACCCAGGACTCCCAGCCAGGTCCAGGTCAAGCCCGGCCTGGGAGCGGGGTGGTAAGGAGAGGAGTTACCACGGGTGGTGCTGGGTGACCTCTGCGTTTGCAGTTTCCCCATCTTTATTTTGGCAAAATACAGATCCTGGCAGCCCTGCCGGCAGGAGCGGGAGGGTTGGCGTGCAAAGCCAGGACCATGCGGTGGTCAAGCACAACAGCTAGGAGCAGCTTCCATCCCATCTTCAAGGCTCCGCTGCGTCCTGTGCCTTCCCCGATGCCCGGGCTCTTGCTGTGGGTCAGGACTGCAGGTCCTGCAGACATCCCTCAGCCCTGATCCAGACCCCCGGGGCTGAACCTCTTGAGGTCTGGGTGGAGCGAGGACTTGGCTTGGGCTGAGCCGCACCTCTGCAAGAGGCAGCATGTCATCGCCTCTGTCCCTGCGCCGGGCAGAACAGGGAGGGATCGTGCCCCGGGCCTGTTCCCGGCGCTGTACGTCTCTTGGCACGCAGGCTAACCTTTTACGTGGGCTGGAGTCACGAGCAGCCAGGGCTCTGCTTCTTCCCAGCCATGTGCGGGGCGAGGGCACCCTCGCCCCGGGGGGGGTCCCGCTGGGCATGCATGGCGGCGGTGGGGGGACCACCGAGCTGCCTGGGCATGACTTGGCCGCTGCCCGGGATCAGGTTGGGTCTTGTGTCCAGGTGGAGGCAGCCGGGTTGGTGCAATGTGCCTGTTCCTGCTCGGCGGGGAGCGTTGCTCACCTGCCCGGGGAGGCACGCACGCTCGCATGGCTTGGCGCCGCCTGCCAAGCCTTAATCTCCATTGTTTGACAGCTGGCTCTCTGCTGACGTCAATCCCATGGCTCAGGGGGCTTTTTGGGGAGGAATGGGCAAGTCTCCGCATACGCGTGCTTGCAGGCTTAGCAGAAAAACATCACGCCGAAACCGCAGAGGGAGAAGAAGAAGAAAGGGAGAGGGGGCACGGCCCCGAGGGACACTGCTCCTCCGCGGCGTGGCCCAGCCCCAGGAGCTGCTGGCTGACTCACGCCCGGGTCTACCTGGTCAGGCCGCGTCCCTGATGGGGCAAAAAATGTCACCTTACCCATCCGGCTTGCCGAGAAGTGCTGCTTGGCTCCCCTCCCCTGCCGTGCTGAGGGTCCGTACGTGCCCCATAAGCACCTTGCCTGTCCTTCTGATCCCTCTCCCCATCCCCTCCAGCCAGCCGAGGCCACTGATGTGGGCAGCTGGGTGTTGCCTCTGCTGCTGGGTGGCTGTAGCTCTCCTCTCACTCTTGTCTCAAGGCCTAGCGTAGAGCAGCAGCTTTGTCCCTCCCTTTATTATACATCACTGAAGAAGCTGTTCAGCCCATCTGGGTTGCGCCAGCTCCGGCCATCACTGTCCTGCCCCAAGGGCCCACTTCAGGATGCTCCTGGAAGCCGTGCCCAGGTCACTTTGGTCATTAGCCAACTCGTGCTCAGCTCTGCTGCTTGTCTCCTGGAGAATAAGTTACGGGAGCAACGCCCTAGGTCTCCTGTGGACTGACCCCTCCTCCACACATCGGATGTAACGGGTGACCCGCGTTGCGCTCGCTGCTCTGGGCAAAGCTGATCCTCCGTCGTTGCCGCTCGCAGGAACGGTCCAGCTCCTCTGCGTCTGCCTTGCCCCAGCCCCGCTTATCTCTGGAGCCTGGAAAGGGCTCTCTGGGGAGCCTCGGCGTGGAGACCACGGCTTCCAGGCTGAGCCGCTGGCGCTTCTGCTTCCAGTTCTGACCTTAACGACACATCCTGACAGCAATTGTTCTCTGAGCTGGAAATCCTCTCCGCTCTGCTGCGGGGCTTGTGCTCCCAGGCAGCGTGCGGTCTTCGGTCAATGCAGTCAAGCCTTCCTGCAAGGGAAATGACTCTCGCCCCGCTGCTCGGCGGCAGCCAGCTCTCCGGCACAAGCTGCTCCGCTCCCTGGGTTTGGCTGCTCGGCGGCACTAGCTTTAATGTCTTTAAATATTGTTCATTTAAAAAAAACCCACAAAACCAAAAGGCAAACTGGAGAGTGAGGAGACAAAAGAGGAGGAAGCCAGGAGTTACCATAAGTAGATTTGAAAAGATTTTTTATTTTTTCTTTCCTCCTTTTCTGGAGTGGAAACTGTCCTGAAGCTCAACCTGGGTCGTACCTGGGAAGTGGAAACCCTTAGAGCTGTTTCAAGTCCGTGCATAGAGCTGAAAGCCCGTGGCCAGGAGGGTCAAAGGACTCTAAATCTGCTTCTTTGACTTCTCAAACCAAGTTGTTTTCTGTATAGTGTGAAAGCAGAGAAGTAGCCATCAGAGCGAATCACCTCACATCTCGTCTTCGGTTGCCTTTGCCATGTTTGCACCACTGTGTTCCTTCCTGACCACGGATTTTTGAGGCCTTGGAAACCAAGAGCTGGATGATATCCACCAGGCAAGAGTTTTAGCAAAGCATTTGAGTTTTCAGCTCTCCAGGGAAATATATTTGACTATTTCTTGGTCTGGAGGAGGGGAAATAACAGAGGTTGTGCCATGGTGAGTTTTTGTGGAGAAAGTTGGATTCCTGGGTGTGATTAGTCAAATACTATGATTCAGCCCTCCCCCAATAAATGAGGCATCCAGAAGTATGCAGGGAGTTTCTCTTGCTTGAAATTCTGGTCCGGAGGGTACGTTTGGGCTGTATAACTCAAATTTTTCGTTGTAGACGTAAAATCTGCACTTGATCACCAAAAATACTCCTTTGATCGCTTTCCTTAAAACAGGTAGACATTAAGAAAAATAGCACACAAGTTCACAGCCCTAAGGACAGCAGGAGCCCACAGCATCTGCCTGTGTATCGCTACCTTCTCGCCCAACTCCCGTGCGTTGTCTGGTACCCCAGGGGTCAGTGGCAAAACCAGCATTTTCAGGTAATATGATTTTTGTAAATAGTTTTGGGCTGCCCACAAAGCAGCGTTGGGGTGATGGTCCCCAGCACTCTCTGGTTGTGGGTACACGAGGTGGGATAGCCCAGCAGGCTGTCATGGAGATGCTGTGGGATAAAGAACATTCCCAGAGGACCCATCTCCAAAGCAGTATGGACATCGCACCCACGCCAAGGCTGTAGCCGGGGGTGGGGGTGGTGTGAATGCTGCGTGTAGGACATGCTCCAGCTAGGCTCTAGGCTTCAGACACCCATGATCATGTAGAAAGCAGTTTGATGAATATCTCAGCCTAATTAACAAATTGGAAGAAATGATCAGAAGTGTGCCGGAAGCTTCCCGCGAACCTAAACTGAGAGGAATCATGGGAAGTTATTTACCTCTGGGGGAAACTGCAGAAGATGAGCTCAGGTCCTCCTCCCACGCTCCTTTCCTAGGTGCTCCTCTTCACAGAGGAGGGACCGCGGTGCTCTGCCCCCAGAAGTGATTGCCTCTTCCTCTGTGAACTTGTGTGTTCTTCTCTTGAACCCCTGTGAGCCCCGCTGTCCGTTTAGACGTGGGATCTGTGCTTTGAGTTTTCCTTTTTGGCTCATCTTTTGAAACCTTCTTGAACGTTACAGGGGATAAGTTGCTGCTGGTGCAGCCAGGTTTGCAGAAGCTGAGGGGCTCCTGGGCCGTTCGCTCTCCAAAACACCCCCCAGCCTGGGTTTGGGCTGAGCCTACACCTTCCCCAGGAGGGTTGCCAGTCTTGGCTTGATCATGTGGGAAGGAGAATTTGATCTGGGGTCTTTTTTTAGGATTTGGCTTCCTCTCCAAGTGACAGTGGCAGATGCTGTTTCCTTGATGGCCAGGGACTTGGCAGTCCTGAACCCCTCTTTGAAATGCTGGCTGCCCAAAAGCTGTTTAAGATGCTCTCAGCTGTGCTCACAGAGGAGCTCCCATCGCTTTGCTGGCCCCAGGAGCCAGGCAGTGTCTGGCTAAGGGTGACTGGGATTCAGGGTGCCAGCATGGAGGGTGCTTGCCAAGGTAGGCAAGCCGCTGGGCCCCACAATGCGTGATGGCCGGCCAAGCCTCCCCTGCCTTGGAAGAAGCCTCCTCAGCAGGTCTGCAGGCCATGCTCGGCAGCGCAGCTGATGGAGGACCCTCAGTGAGGACCTGGTTCACGCGGTGTGGGCGAGATGCTGTGCGGGGCGAGGCTGGGTCCCTGTTTGTAAAACCAGTCCTATTGAGGGGACCTTGTTTCTAACAGCTGAGGTATGGTGGAAAAATGATGTTCTGCTTTGCCAGCTGCTTACAATGCCCGTTTGGCCATGGAGGGTGCCAGACCCACAGATTTAGCAGGTACTTGGGGCAGATCTCCACCAGGAATGAGGTCCTAGTCTTGCTTAAGGGCTGCTCAGGCGCCAAGGATGGGAAGAGGTGGTGGACAGACCCCAAAAAGAGGTTTGGACTGGCTATTCCATCAGGAGCTCCCTCGCTTTTCAACGATACGACAGCCAGCCCAGGGAAGGGACTGAAAGCCTTTGACTGCCAGACGGGAGTGCTTGTCTTTTGCAACAGTGTTAGAAACCTGATTATTTTTTGTCATTTTCACCCAATTTTAACAGGGTTTTGTCAGAAGCAAGCCAGCGTGAAGTCTTACTCTTTTTTGCTCCAAGCAAGAGGAAGACGAGGCTTCGCCTGCGCAGGGCTGTTGTGAAGCCTCCAGGAACAGACAAGGAGTAACCTGCGGGGGACTGGCCATGGTTTGGGTGGTTTCTAAGGCCCGAGAGGGTTCTCGTGCCTGGGGTGGGATCAGATGGGTAGGAGCAGGCAGTGGCTGCAGGGACAGTGGAAGGGGGTGCAGATGGGAACGGGACTGGTGTGGCTGGAGACCTCTGGAAAAGTGGGGCCACGGGTGTTGGGGCAGTGGGGATTTTGGTCTTATTTCAATTAACAGTTGTTATGGAAGGTGGATTGTGAAAAGCCTGAGATCTGAGGATCTGCAGGTTTCAGTTCCTCTGCCGCTCACCCCGGTCCCGGGAGTCTCGCTGGGCAAAGCCTGGCCAAGGTCAGGTTGCTCTCTGGTGTGCTCTGCCCATGTCCTCCAGCAGTTTCGCAACATGCAATTCCTTTTTCTCATTATTTCAGCTCTGGGAAGAGCATGGTTGGTCCCGAGAACCCAGTCCAGCCCTTCCCCTCACGGCTTCCTCCTTTTCGGGCAGCCCTGGAGCCTGCACAGGCAGTTTCCCCTCTCCTCTGCCCACGCTGCCAGGCTTGGCAGCGCCAACCCCACCACGCCACGCTTGCCCTTCCCATCTGCTGTCAAGAGATCCCCTTGAATGAGTCGCAAAGGGCCCGGAGGGGATAATCCAGCTTCCCAGAGCTGAGCGGAGGACTAGAGGGAAGAGGTGGAGAAGCATCCCGAGGCTGATCTCCCCGTGCTGCCTGGACCACCCACTGCTGCCAGTCGCTGGCTGCATGTCCCTGCTCCCGAGCCGGGCATCGCCGGGACAGAGCTGCGGGACGGTGGAGGAGGAAAGGAATGTATATAAACACGGATTCGCTGGAAACCAAGCTGCTTAATCTTCCTAATAACTAAAAGCTTAGCTCGGTGCTCATCTGTTTCTGCAGACCAGGGGCTGACAGTTCCTTGGCCTTTTGCTTCTGAGAAATGGCCTTCCCTGTAAACCGAGATCATCCGGTAAAACCTACTGATTGAGTCAAAACGACTTCGCTGCGGCTTGTTGTTTGTACGCCCGCATGGGTTTGGAGTTGCTGTAGCAGAGAACGGGTCTTGGGAAGAATCGACTTATTCTAAAAATACTCCACCCCCAAATCCAGCAGCTTTCAGGGGAAAAACAGAATGTGGGGATGAAGCTGCACCCCTCACTCTACCCACGTGTTTCCTAAGCCCATGAAACTGGGTGGGGAAGGCAGTTCCTTAGCCCAAAAAAAAACCCCAAACATGGGATCAGGTTGGTTGTGCAGACTCTTTTCCACGCTGGTGATCGTCAGCAGGCGGTGCATGAAAAGCCTGGACGAGAAGCTCCAGCCACCCCAGTAACCGACATGAGAACCTGCCTCTGGAAAAAGTACTTTCTTCCTGCCTTTTAATAGCCAACTGCAGGGTGTTCCTGGTGGAGCACAAATATTTTCAACAGGCTAAATAATTATGTTTAATTAGTTTTCATTAAGGTGATGCCAATCCACCCCTCTATTTGGAAACTCGCTTCGCTTCTGAAATGGCTTGGAAACAATGAAGCAGGGAAGATATCCTACTCGCACCTCGCTCGTTTCCACCCGTCACGGAAAAGAAAGGGACCACCAGACTCGCTGGGCTGCGCAGCGGCTTTCCTGACTTGGCAAGAGAGGCTGGAGCGGGTTTAAAATAGTCCGTATCCGTGATATGTTTTCATTTGACTTCCCAAAGCAAAAAAAAATAATGCTGGGATTGCTGCAGTCCCTCGCTTCCCAGAGGCAGCAGCATCACAGCACCGGTCCTTCGGGGATGTCTTCTCCCGGGACAGGTTCCTGCAGTGGCCCGTGGCCATCGGGGCCACTGCCGGTGGCAGAGGCGCGCCCAGAGCAGCAGCAGAGGAGCCTGCACCTCCTCCCTCGCTAACGGCATGCCGGCATTTCTTATCGCATCCCTGTGCGTCTTCCCGGCCCTGGCCTGTTCGGTAAGCGGAGGAAGGATGGGGGGGTGATCTGCCCGCGGTCTGCGATGGGTGCCAGCACAGATAACAGCCTGGTACCAGCGGGTTTGCTGCTCGGGCAGGCAAGGCTGAAGCCGTACGTGACATGAGCGTTTCCAACAGCAGCGTGTAATTGCCCCGTGCGCAACGCTTAACCGAAAACGCGGTGACGTCTCTATCGCTCCATCTCTACGTCAGGAGCGCACGCCCTTGTGCATCCCCTGCGTGTTCTCTGCTTGCCTGGGGTTGGGCCAGCTGGATAGGATACAGGCAGGAGCAGGCCGGACCGGGTCCAGGATCACATTTTTGGATGGGGCCACCACGATCTGACACTGGGAGGCAGGACCAGAAAGCGCTGGTCCCACCATGGTTACCCTGCTTGTGGATGGGGCTGTCCCTTTGGGCTTTGCTGTCCCATGGTGGGACAGAGGGGATCTGTGTTACGCTGCCTGCCCCATCGTGCTGTCACAAACACAACTGTGGTGGTAGATCCCCGGTACTTGCTTGCTCTGCTTCTGGGTCATTGGTTTCCATCCCAATCCTCCTCGCTTGAATCCACAGCCTTGTTTCCAGGCTACGTGTACTCACATTGACTTCCTCTAAGTTCTGCCTTTTTATTTTTCGGTCCCATTTCTGCAGTTTTCCATTGCGCTGCAGCTCAGCACGTTCCCATTCAACTGGGGAATTAAACTGGGGGGCAAATGGGAGCCTCTTCGGACCTGCTTTTACCTGGGTGCACCCTTGGTTTCGTATCTCCGCTGCGATCACGGATGTTTTGTCCCGTGTGCCGAATCCCTCCCGAGGAGCACCCTTCTCGTGAGTGTTTACTGTACACGAGTATTGGTGGGAGGAAACAAACCCCAGCACCCAGGTGCCTACCTCCAGCTCTGGTAGCCAACCTGGCAGCGCACAGCCACCTCTTCGTCTGGTCCCGCTCCAAACCCTGTCAGCGATAAGGGGAAATTCCCCAGCCAGACAAACAGAGGAAACCATACCAGCATTCCAGTCATCCCTACCAAAATATTTTTTCACGAAGGGCACACACCCTCTGTTCGAGCCCGACGAGTGTCCTGTTTACCTTTCTTCTTGGACTCGGCAGGCTGCAGGAGAAGGTGGGAGATGTCCCGGCATCACCTGGCCCGAGGAAAAGGGGAGTTACTCTGGGAAGGCTTGAGGTGAGACCCTGTCCTGGCACTTTGCTGAGCCGAGAAGATGCCAGCAGCACAGGTGAGGCTTCCTGGGATGGAGGTTGCGAAAGAGGGTAAGAAACATCTGAGACTTGGCACTGTGCGGTGGGGAAGGCTCTGCTGTAACGAGCTACAGCTCTGCTTTCCCTCTCCTCGCCCTGCGTATGTCGGGTTTACTCTCTGTCGCATGAAGATGCTGCTTCTGTAAATAGTCGTGTTGTCTAGTAAGCGGAAAGGGACTCCGTGCTGCAGAGGGGAATGTTGGCCTGGGGAACCCATCGGAGATACCTCCTGGCCAGTATGGCAAGAGCAGGAAAGGGGCTGGATTTGCTGGGGCACACTGCTGTGCACTGTATGAGAAATTGCTCGTAAAAGGACCTTGTCGCACACAAATGTTGAGTAAATGAAATCAAACCGCACGTCACACTGCAGGTCTTACATCCACGCTGTCCCTGTGCGATTCCTGGCGGCGCTTGCAAGGTCAAGCTGGTAGCCGATGCGCAGCGTCCTGCATGCTCCTTAACCCGTCTGCAGCGACCCCGGGAAGCTGTAGCTGCACCAAACTCACCCTGTTAAGCACCTTCAGGCTGTCCCAGAGGTGGTCGGAACACCCCATGCTCCAGTGCAACCCCAGCCCAGCACCAAGAAGAAACGCAGTCCCCTACTGTCACAGCTGATGCCCAGGAGATGCCCTCCTCACCACAGGCACAAGGAGGGGGACAACCTGCTGCCCTCCACAAGCGATTTGGGGGTGAAGATGAGGTTTCCATGGCTGGTCCCTCCGGGAGAGATGTTGGCTGTCGCTCAGGTCTCGGCAAATGGCTTAACTTCTTATCTCTGGCGATGGAGGGCTGTGCTGTAGAACAAGGAGTCCCGGGCCAGCTTCCAGCTGGGGATACAAACAGCAGGCTGTTTACGGAACGATTTCTCCCATTTCGGTGCTGCCGGGCTCTCTTGTGAAACGTCCTGGCTGAACCAAGCCTGCGCTGATACGATGAGGGCAGGCTGGAGGAGGAAGGCAAAGGCTGTGGGCTTCTTGCCTGGGGATCAAAGTCCTCTGCAAGAAGGGGAAGCCAGCCTGAAGCCCTGCCCTTCCAACACCTCGTGTGTTGATGACCTGTGAGGAGGATGCTCAGTCTCTCATATCAGGGATACAATGCTTATTTCCCCAAACATCAGTCTCTGGAACGTTACATGGTGGACCAGGGCACACCACCACCCTGTGACTGCAGGAAAAACCAGCTACGTTGTCCATCTGGATGGCACCATCTGCAGCACAGGGAGCCTGCTGCCTGCACCCATCGCAGATGTTTATTCAATGGGTTGTGTTTACACCAGGCTGTAACCTTCCCCCTCTTTCTTCCAGATATAACGAGTTATTAAGGTCTCTCTAGCTTCTGTTTATCCCCAGCTTTGTATGGCATCATTGGTGTCTCCTCTGAGAGCTTCCTGGCTGACAGGACAAGTGAATAACTAGACTGGTTGAGGTGCTTGTCCTTGGGTCTTCTCCCACCTCTTGGAGGGGGAGCAGCATTCAAGGCAAGGCATCGAAGCCTAACCAAAGCCCCGTTCAGGCTCTGGAAGACTGCCCTTTCACATCCCTCAGCTCCTCACAGTGTGGTGTCTGCACCTGCCTCTGCCTGGCGTCTCCACCACCCTGAAGGCTGCTGCTGTTCTGCTGGGCGGCATCAGGATCTCACACTGGCATTCAGAGCATCACAGGGATGGAGGCGGGCACATCGTCTGAAAGATGTGGGGTTTTGCAGCAGCCCAGGGGTGAGTCAGGATTAGTGCTGGCCATCTGGCTCCACCGCTGCCCTGAAAAATCTCGGGGAGCCTTTGGCAGGCGGTGGGGATGATGAAGGCTGGAGAGGAGCTGCTGTTTGTTAGTGGCATGGTGTCTTCTGGCCCTGGGTTCACCTGCACGGCTCTGCTCTCCTCGCTCGTGGGCAGGACTGGAGAAGCAGGTGCTTGGGACCCAGGTGGAGCTCGGCACACACCAGTGGGATGAGACCGTGCGTGTGGTAGCTGGCTGATGCTCTGCAGTCCAGAAACAACAGATGTCTCTTTCAGCAGGGACATTAATCTGAGTGTGTCCTCCCTGCCAGCAGCCAGTGCCAGCAATCTATGCAGGAGTTACTTTTTCTTAATTTGGGTGAGTTAGGAACCTGCTTCCTGCTGCCTGGATGGACCGAGCGGGATGTGGGCTGCTGTTCGTGGAAGCAGAGAGGGACCGGCTTAGTCTTAATTCCTTGTGAGACATCTTCCCCTCCCACCACGGCTACCTTGTTTGTGCCCAGGCTGAGTTTGAGTAGGCGTTGTTCATCTGAGAGCAAATCTCCTGGTGGGACTGGAGAAGCAGATGGGCCTCCAGGTGCCTTTGGCCTGCTCTTGGTACCTGGAGCCATCAAAGAGTGCAGCTTGGGTCCCTGGAAGACCCCAAATGCAAGGGCCTCTGGGGATGGGAGGAGGTAGCCTTACAGCCTGAGTCATGCAAGAGAGGAACTGTTACTGGGCTCCACCTATTCCAGTTATGTTACAACCCCTGCCTCGCTTGGTCTACGGAGGAGACAGCTCAAGCCCAGAGATACCGCCTATAAGCAATGAGTCAGTCATTGTCCAGAGAGTCTCCACGGGACAAACATCATAATATCTTCTTTCCTTGGCTATCTTCTCAGCAACTGCATCCTACAGCTGGGCTGGCTGCTTCTCCTCCTCTTTTGTTTGCTTCCTCCTTGGCCGTGAAGCGCTGTTGCTGGAAGGGGAAGTGTCGATGGTGCCTCTCAGTCTATTCTACCTAAATTTAAACCACTATTTTTGTCTTTGCCATCTCATTGTGTCCTGTTTTAAATTGGGAATAAAAAGTCACGTGAGGAAAGCTGTTGTCCAAAGTTTGGTGCTGGGGTGAGATGAGCCATTGCGTGATGAAGACCTCGTGCCAGAACAGCCTTATCCCACCGCTGGTCATCCTCTTTGCGAGGGACAGGCTTTTGTTTCCTACAGCAGTTCCCCAAAGGAGCAGGGAGGAGCGGGATGGGATGACCCATTTTTCTTCCCAGTTGAATGTTTCCAGTCAAGAGGCTCTTTCAGAAGCATGCCGGCGCACAGATAACACAAATGGACACATTTCAGGAAGCGTTTCCCAGAACTGCCTTGACATTTCTCATTGGTGTGACCTGGACCAACAGTTGTTCTTGCAAAAGAAAGAAAAGCAAAGCCAGGGGTCAAACAACAGGAACAGGCATTGAGGAAACGATCCCTCGCTGAAACTAATGAGCTCCCAAGGATAACATGCCGTTAGGTGTGAGTCAGAGCTCTTCCTTTCGTGGTGCTGAGGGGAGCATGAGGGTGTGGGGTTTCTGGTTTCTCTTGGGCGTCGTGGAGTAGGGAGTCTGGGCCAAATGGGATGAGGACTTCGGTGGCTCCTCACCGAAAGGAGGACAGCACTCAGGAAGGAATGGCTTGACAACCCCCACTGACATCATCCCAAAGGCTTCTCGCGGAGGGCTCAACAGCTGGTCCCAAAAAGTGTATTGCTGTCCATGTAGATTTCCACCATTCTTACCAGGCATTGACCAACCCTGCCAGATGAAGCTACTCCTTCCTAACACCGGCTCTACAAGGACATCTGAAGAAAGAAGGGAAGCATGCCGAAGGACCATGCTCTCCTTAACGTCCCCTTGTGCAGGCTTTGGCCTCTGCCATCCTACCTATATGGTGGTGGTGCGCGGTCCTTCCTTCAGGTGAGGAGCACAAGAGAGTTTCTTCTTTAAAAAACAGCACCTCCTGTACTTCTCCTTTTGTTCAGAGTGTAGGGAAACCATTTGAAATGGCACTTCTAAGGGAAACAGGTAGCTTGCTCCCTGAGCTGTCAGCTCACTCTTGAAATGACTGACTTGGGGTGATTTTCAGCGGACCATCATTAACTACATCATTTTTTATCTTGCGGCCTACTGCCCCTTATGGTTCCTAAAGCTCTCAGCTCTGTGTGGGGATGTCAGAGAGCTGGGAGCGGGTTCTCTGTGCACCCAAGAAGTGTGGCTCCTCTTAGTGGGATCTCAAGCGTGCCTTTTGCTCTGGGGTTGAAACCTCATGGCAGGTCCTTTACCTAACGTTCAGCCACGCCTGTCAGATACAGACGAGGAACACAATGTTCCTCAGTCAAAACAATGAATTTTTAAGGTGAGAAAATTCGGCCCCATCAGGAACATGATATCTGTCTTGGTCAAAGGAGTCCTTTTAGGTAGGAGTGGTCCATTGTGGCTGTCAGAACAATTTACTGATTTCCCCATAAAAAATAAACATTTGTCTTGGGGTTTTTTCAGGGTGAATTTAAGCAGCCATGGCAGAGGCATACCTGACTGAGAAGCCAGTCGTTCATCGGATGGGATGGCTCTGAAGGAAGCACCAGTGAAGTGTGAAGGCATGCTGCGAGGATCATCAGAGCCGACAGCTCTTCACCAGAAGTATTTATTTTTTGATGCTCTGCTTCCTTGTTTGTCCATCAATCGGCGATCATTACTTCTCGGAGTAGCTATAAATAGTCACGTTTCTTCACTGACGTTAAATCTAACCTTGCCTGGTAGTGCTGAAACCCACGAGATAGAGAAATGTTTAAGCTGGACTTGGTCCAAGGATGCGGTGGGTGAGTCGCTCCTTCTGCCAGCACCACCGCAGCAAAGACAGTGGTGGTTTGGGAGGAAAAGCATTTTCTCCATCAGGCAGTTCTCGGACGGATGCAAGAGCATGACTGTGCTCACCGCAGCCAGCATGGTTTTCACGCAAGACTGAGGGCAGCTTCTTCTCAGAGGTACTGAGAACTTCAGATGCTGGCCAAAACCTTGGTCATGTGGTTAGAAAAGGAAAATGAAACCAGGAAAAGAAACCCTGCTGTGTCTTAAATCTATGGTTCTTCGCAAGCGCGCTGAGGAGAGCAGCACGCTGAGGTTCAAGTCCACCACTCCATCAAAGCCCAGCTCTGATCCTCTCCATGGAGTCACACCGTGCTGGGAGGACTGTGTCCTGTCATCGATGTTCACTTAGAGCATCCAGATCGAGAGAAGCTGGTCGCTAAAAGGAGGAAGGTGTTGGCTGTGTGTGAACAGGCTGGGTTTGATCCTGTAGCAATAGCCCCCAACCATCTCCCCAGCTTGAGGCACCTCTGAGAACCCCTTAGTTTGTCCTCACACCATCAAGGAGAACAGGAAAGAAAGGATCCTGTTTCCAGCCCGTTTGAGTGTTAAAGCTTTTTTTTCCTCTTGTATGAGGAGAGGAGAGAAAAGAGGGGAAAAAAAGGAGGCACATTTTGTTTCAAAACCAACTTCATCTTCTTTTAGAATGTGGAAAAAGAAATGTTGTTTCAGAATCATCAGCCCGTTTTTGAGAGGAAGCAGCAGCAGAGTACTTTGCTCCGAAATGATTGTTTAGGAATGTGAGCTAATCCCGTAGCACTGAAAAGGCCATGATCTAAAGGAAATGTTTTGAAATTGTGAAAGGGAAATGTTGCAGCCAACCTCATCTTGAAACTTTCCTCTTTTGATGAAGCTTTTCAAGAATGGGGCTTTTTGTCTGGGTTTTGAGATGGGAGTGGTTTGAGGTTTCTCAAGCTCTCCAGGTACGAGAAATCTGAGACTACAACAAAGCAGGATGCACATTTCTGAATTACTATCTTTTACTTTTTACCCTACTTCTTTCTGGAAAACTGACAAGATTTTTGACGACTTTTCTTTCCATCGCTCTTCCAATACTGGCACAAAAACTCAGACAGGATCTCTCCACCTTTAGCAGCCCTACACCAGTGTCCCCGGACACAGCTCTCGCAGGGACTTGCTCCCACGCTCATCTCCTCCGGCAGCCCGTGGAGGAGCTGCAGAGGCAGAAATGCTTCACTCAGGCAGAAATCAAGAGTTTTCTCACCTATTCCTGGGCCTGCTGTTTACCTGTTTTACAGAATCATAGAATCACTAAGGTTGGAAAGGACCTCTGAGGTCATCAAGTCCAACTGTCAACCTAACACCACCATGCCTGCTAGGACATTCTTATGAATTAAGAAGCCTAGTCACATTTTAGTACCTAGTTTTTTCTTGCTCATAGGCCATCTAGATTATAGGTGGGTTGTTTATTTGTTTGCCTTCCCTCAAGGTCTTATGGCCTCTCTTATAATTAACTCACGCAGACTAAAACAGATCTCACTGGATGTCTTGCCCCTCTGTTTTCCCCATTAAAAAGGGTGTTTTCATGAGCTGTGCCCGTGGTGACTACTTGGATTGCTCTCCGTCACCCTGGGCGTGATGGCTGGATGGCTCTCCATCCCTCTCGGTCCACACCGACGCTGTGCTCAGCGTCTCCTTGGGTCCCTCTGGCTGAAGTGGGAGCGGCTACAGGAGGATGGAAACTGTGATGGGGTGATTCCCGTGTGCATCAGCAGAAACGAAATGTCATTTCCATTGGAAAATATTTCAAGGTGTTTCAGCCTTTCAAGATGAAACAAAATCTTCCCTTGCAAAATGTCAGTTCCAGCCATTGTTCCAGTTCGACTTGCACGTTCCAAGGAAAACAAATACATTTTGACTTGAAATGGCTAATGCTGATACCAGCTCAAAATCAGCCCTTCCCGACCGCACATTCAGAGTTAGGAGAGGATCTTGTCGTGATCAAAAACCTTTTTGCTGTTTTTATTCCAGCTTCTCCAAACACAAAGTTTCCGGCACTTTTTGTACGACGGACAGCGCAGCTTTCCATCCTGCCCTGGGTGACGCCAGAGGATCCCTCAGCCTGCAGCCTGCGATGGAGCTGGAGCTGCCAGCAGCAAGGTATGGCCAAGCCTTCATCTTAATTTGGTGGTTTTGGCTGCTAAATAGCAATGCTGGAGTGAACCCCACGGGAAGAGGCACCCCGCAAAGGTATTTTGCATGGGGACGTGAAGAGCGTGGGGCAGCATCTCTCCTGGGAAAGCCTCTCTGGAGGGTGAGGAGGAGGGGAACGGAGAGATCTGAACTGCTTTGGGCATGCAAAAATGGTTCTGTCAAAACCAATTTACAGTAGAGCTCTACAAAACACGTTGGTGACTGCCAAATCTCAGCGTCTTACTCACAACCGCCCCTGCCTCGCGTCCAGCGCGAGGAGAACCGGTTTTATTGGTTTGTTTTTGGTTTGCTGCTTATTGAAATTCAGGCTGTGTTATTTAGTGGCTTGACCCTTGCACAGTGACAGCCAAACCACATCTGCGCCCTCTCACAGTATCAGGGAAATCTGAAAGACTTAGAAGCAAACAAGGAGTTTTTATGAAAGTCGTTTGGAAAAAGCATATAAAATTAAATGCTTATGCAACTTTGTTGGCACTCTTGTTGCCATCGTCATTAAATAAGTCAATATATAGTATAATAAAAATATTTTGCTGAATATTAGTGGAGACTGAACCATTTTCATTGCAAACACATAACTCTCATTCCATATTTAATGGAGCTTCAGGACTTGCAGTGGTATGAGTACAGTCTTGTGGAATGAGATGTGCTGAATTCACTCGCTTTTATCCTCTTTTTACTGAATTTAACCTTTTTTTTTTTTTTTTTTTCCCAGAGGGAAGCGGACAGGCATCCAAACTTTGTGGTTTAACTGTCCTTTCCACAACTTCAGGAGGGATCAAATCCGAGCCATGATCACCACACAACATTTGGACTGGCTCCTCTCACGTAATGGAGTAATAGGCACTAAACCTTTTTTTTTTTTTTTTTTGTACTTAATTTTTTTAATTTCCTTTTGAATGGTGGCTGCCAGGGCATTCTGAGGTCTTCTAGAGGTGGCAGAACAGCTAAATAAAGTCATGTCCAAGGCAAAAGGTCAACAGTATATCCAACAAACATCAGCTCTTTAGGAAGGTGAAGATTTCCAGTGGGACGTGGTGGAGGTGGGCACGTGGGTCTCCCCATCTCTGAAACCACGAAGACCATCTCAGCCTTTCTGCCCCTTCATGGGGCTTCTATGGAGACTCTGTAGTCACAGATCCCTTGTCAGAGAGCAGAGACTCATCGCCAGGAGTGAATAAGGTAAGAGGGTGCCGCATTGCTCATGGTGATGCATCTCATGCGTCACCAGCCAGACCTTTGCAACAGGAAGAGGAGGAGGATGAGATGTGATCCCTCCATCAGCTCTTCTCCTGGAGAGGCCAGTGCTTCTGGATTGCACCCAACGGAGAGCAGCTGTTGAGGTGGGTGATGCTGAGATGTCATCTCCTCCTTCACTATGCTGGGATGTGCCACCTGCCAGTGTCCTGGGCATGGGATGTCCTTCTGGGTAGGAGCTTCCTTGAGCTGCTCAAGGTCTGATTCTGTCACACAACTTCCCCTCACCCCTTAGGGCGGCATCTCTGTAGACCTGCTACCGGGCCTTTAACAACATATCTGTGAGCAGCGCCAAGGTTTGGTACTGCTGGATGCAATCTTTTTGGTGTGAAATAACAGATTTGCCCTGCAACCGATTTCAAGGCAGAGGAGAGCCTGAAAAAGTCTGTCCTCCTGGGTGTGCAGGTCTGTGGAGGAATCAGAGTTAAGGAACTTTACAGAAATATTTGACTCTCTACCTTCCTAGGCTGCAGAAGCCTTGCTTAGGGGCACTGTTCCCGAAATATTTACCAACTGCAAAGTGTATTGGCAGTGGGCAGAGTTACATTAGACTGTCTCATCGCGATCACTTGAAGCAATTTGAAGGAAATGCAATCCTGCCTTGAATGGCACAGTCAGATCCTTGTCTGCCTCACTTAATTGCTTTTACTACAGGATACTGATGCTTTAGATTGCAAATCCTCTGAGGCAAGCGCTGTCTCTTTGTTCTGGGTTTGCGGAACACATCCTGCAGCGAAGGCCAGGGCTCTGGCCCGACTACAAACATCTGGTTATTTTGAATATTGTGCTTGGAGAGTGCCAGGAGGGCTTTACAGAGGTGGCTGGAGGGTGCGAGGGTTGCGGGGTCCTGGCTGTCCCTGCCCTGCTGTGTGCTGACCCCTGGGATCCACAGCACCCACGTCGCACCGAGTGATGCACGTCATCTTCCATCCCCGCGATCGCTCCTCTTTGTGGGGAGGCAGCATCTGTCGTGCGTGCCAATGGCTAGCTGGGGAAGGTGTGGAATAAACCATCTTCAATTCCGATCGTGTCCTTTTGCCAGCCATCAGTGTTGCTTCTCTGGAATGCGCTGAGCAAAAAGGCCCCAGCATGATGCCTGAGGGCGGGCATCTCTGGAAGCTGTTAGAGAAATGAGGTGGAAAAAGGAATTATGGAGAAAGGAGAGTTGGCTGGTCCAAAGGGGACCCACCAAAATGATCCACACGTCAGGTCACCTCCAGTTGAACTGAAGAGCCTCTGGTATATTACGGCAGGGATTCAGCTGGTGGTGAGACTCAAGTGGCCTCGTTGTAAACAGGACCGACTTAAAACAGAAAAGGCAGAGGCAAAGAGAGTGGCTGTTTGAGACGTGACGCAAGGCACCACCGGTGCTCATTAAAAAGCATTTCCTCCGCTCCCCTGCCCACTTACACCGCTCTTAAAAGTGGAGGAGACTTCTGCTTTCTTCTCTGCTGCTCTTTACAGACTCAGCCTGCCAAAATCACAGCCTCCTAGTTTCCAGGCTCTGCAGCCACCCTCACGGTGCAGTCGCAGCCCGGCAAAGCTCACTTGCCCGTTCGTTCCTCCAGCACGCACCTTTCCCCTGTCACTGCCCTGCGAGAGGCTGGAGCTCTGCGTACGGGATGGAGAGCGCAGCAGGGTTGCTTCACGTAGTTATGAGTCACCAGTGCAGACGAAGATCCTCTGCTTCAGGTTAGCTGGTCGTGGGCAGCCAACCATGGGAGGGATTGTTTAATGCTGACACAGCTCTGCCATCATCTCCAGCACAAATTGCTGGCTCTCCCATCCTGCCTTGACCTCACTCCTAATCTCTGGGCATGGCTGGCTTCCCTGAAGGGCTGGTGGTGGCCTCAGCCAGGGGGTAAGCAGTGTCATGACCCACTCCGGGGCTCGTCCCAAAAACTCCTCTGTATGTGCCTCTCCACCGCGATGCCCACGATGCGCCCTCCCCGAGGGCGGGACCACCTCTTGGGTGCTGGTAAACCACCTTCCCCTCACTCTCCATCCCCAGGAGCAGGTCGGCTATGAGCCAGCCAAGCCTGTTCTTCAGGTACGTCTGTGTACCTCCCTCTGACCAGTATTTCTGCTCCAGATCAAATACACATTGCTGGTAAATTAAACCCAGCCTGTCGTGGTCTGTAATTTCCAACGCAGGAACCGCTGGTGCACGCTGCCCACCCCGTCCCCGCTGCGCCGTACCACCAGCCCCGGCCAATAAACGGGTTTCCGGGGGGTGGGCGTGCTGGTCTGCAAGCCCAGGGACTGGCTCTGGTAGTGACGGGGGGGTGTTTTTTAATCCACATTCCCAGAGCAATGTTTGTACTTGCAAGTCTGAAAACCTCCAGGAGCCTGGGGGCTTCATGTTTGCTCCCGCAGCGGCTTGTGATGTCCCGGTGCTCACGTGCAGCGAGTGAACTGGGGGTCACGCAGCTCCCAGAAGTCTGGTTTTAAGCCGTGTGAGGTTCCTGAGTAAATCCCAGGATCACCTTTCGCTCCCTTCCTAATCCTGCTTGCAGCAGCACTACCCACAAAGCAGGAGACCCAGCACATCTCGGGCAACAACCTCTAGGGCTGCCCGAGATGTAGGGCTCTGACACTGCTTTTGCTCCTTCTTCTCTCTTGCAGAGCCTCCCCGGGTCTTCCCGACACGATGCGTGTCCCTAAGTGTCTGCCTATCCTCACATCTCCTCCCACGGCTGACGTCTGTGGTAGGGTTTTCATTGCTGCTCTATCTGCAAAGACCAGAAGTTTGCTGGGATGACATCTCGCTCCCTTCTTCTGCTGAGCCAAGGGGTCCTGAGGTCCAGCCCCTTCTCCGGCTTCTATTTTTATCCAACAGAGGATTTCCCAGGCTGGGGGCTGCATACAGGCTTGCTATGGGGTTCCCTGCTACTGCTGGATCACATGAAGCCATCAAAGATACTGGAAGGCAGCTGAGTCTTCTGGATCCACACCTTTGGATCTGGTCACTGACAGGGAGGCTGCTGGGAGAGGAGCACCTTTCCTTAAGAAGGATCTGCGGGTCCAGCTTCAAACATAGCAGGGACTGTCCTACTGTGCATGCATAGCACAGCAGGAAATCATCTTCCATGCTGGGATGCGGTGTCTTCTCATCTAGTAACAAGTCATCCCAGGGACCAGGAAGATCTTCCCCGTTAAGTCCCAGTTAGACTCGATGATTCTTATGGGTCCTTTCCAACTTGAGATAATTCTACGATTCAGTGTTGGTGGCTACACACCACCTTTTAAAGCCCAGTGGGCAAATAATCATTGAGAAGAATAGGTTTGGGATACCATGGAGGAAGACTGAGATGCTTCACTTCCTGCCAGATTGAAACCAGGTGGTAAACCAGAGCTAGTGTGGTCCTCACCCCAAAAAAGCATCAGCCCACTGCTTGATAGAAAGAAGTAAGGAGTATGATGTGGGGAAGGAGAAGAGCTGTGCTCATGTGGAAAGAGTTTGACTCAATCTCCTTCCCAGCAGAAGAAAAGTGGCTCTTGAGGGTTCTGATGTTCTGGAAATGAGGTGAGCATCCCCTGGTAGCAGAGAAGGACCTGTGTCTGTTCCTGTGTAGCTACACCGTTCAGTTTGGTCACTTTGCCTATGGGAAACATGCTTGGTGGGCAGGTTTCACTTGATGGCTTGCTTTGGATGAGGAGACATGGCAGGGTAGAGGTTGAACCAGTGGTGTACCTGGAGAGCTGTGGGCCTGATTCAGCTTCGCTGGTTGAAGTAACGCTGGTTCCTTCCAGTTAGCGGCAGTGAGGTCTTCTCCTTCCAGCTGATGTCTTGGCCAGGGGAGTGTGACTGCTGCAGGAGGAACTCATTTCAAAGGCTGAGACTGAAATTCAGCCCCAGGAGCCGTGTTAAATGAGCCAAACCCTGTCGATGTATGATCTTTCCTGCCAGGCGCTTAACATCAACCGTATCGCCCTAACAAAGCACGATGAGAAGAATTTGAAACCAAGCCCTCCTCCCCTTGTCAGCGCTGCCGTAAATCACTTTCCTCCCGTGCACTTGTCTGCAGACTGAACTGTTCCTTGCCAAGGCTGGAACCATGCATGAATGAAAATGCAGCAGAGAATCCTCAAAAAGAGGCAAGTGTCCTATTTTTCTCGTATGCATCTCATTTGGCTGCTCCTGTTGCACAATCTGTTGTCTGAAGTCCTTAATTTAAGAGTGATGTTGGTGTAAGAAAGCTCTAGCTTGTATCTACAGGATCTGAGTATGTGTCCAAGGGCTGGAATTTCTCTCCTAGTGGGATAAAGGCTTGGGAGATGTCAGTAGTGCTCTCCGATGGTCCCATCTGGGTGGACAGAGTCTGCTCAGAACAGCCCTTTGCTTCTGCTGCAAGCTAAAGCGGCTGCACGGGCTACGGGGAAGCTCATGGAGCTGCTGCATCACACCGAGTACTGCATGTGTCCTTCAATTGTGCCTGCCTTTAATAGCTGAAACCACCACGACTGGGCTTTTAAATTTAGATTTGTCAGCTTTTATTGTGTTATTTACTATAGCTGAGATAAGCTGCCAAGGCTTGGGCAACGCTCCTTCCTTGGGAAAAACGTTCACTGGAAGCTGATTCATGGGAGAGTAGACCAAGGCGCCGCATGGCGTGGGTAAGCAAGGTGCGCAGCCCCGCGGGGAGGTCCCCAGCGCTGTAAGTGGCTCACAGCTGGGTGTGATGCAGCTGTTTTCTTGCATTACCCATTGCAAGAGCTGCAGGTTGAGAAACACAATGGCAGCGCGGGTTGCCAGCAGGATTTCTTCCTGCCCTCCAGCCTATCAGCCTCGCTGGCGTATCAGCCCCTTTGTGTCTGAGGTCTACCAGGGGTTTGCTTGGGTGGTCCTGGGGAGCACCGTGCTGCCTGGGGACCCACGTCCTTTGGATCAGAGAACGTCAGTGGCTGCCCCAGCCCCTGTCCCTTCCTTGGCCAGCTGGATGTGTGGTCATTTCCCAGCAAGAACCCACATCCCCGTGGGGCAGTGATGGTCCAGATCATTGGGGTGTTTACCAGAAGCTGCGTACAGAGTGACATGATTCCCCTTTGAATCACCGCAGCCGTTTGCTTCCTCTTGCAGGGGTTATTCACCCCATCAACACGGGGTTCCCAAGCCCATCCACGGGGTGCAGCACCCGGGCAGGGGCGTTTCTGCCCGCTGCCGGGCAGGGCACAGGAATGTTAGGCATTGCGCCTCTTCTCTGGTTCGTTTTGATGCACGGAGAGAAATTTGTACGGAAAAGCTGGAGTTGGAGGCCAAAACAGCTGCTGCACGGAGGTGGTTGTTATAACAAAGTGAGCGTCACGGGTGTCTGCAGAATAAACTGAAAAGACAGGGCCGTCAGCGAGCGGGTCAGGCATGGCCTGAGGAACGAGCTCAGCAGCTCTTCGGCCCCATGGGGAGGATGGGAGATGAGCAGAGGAGATGTTGGTTTGCTTGAGCTTTTCTGTCAGCGAGGTCGACATCCTCTTGCCATCCAACAGCAGATAAAAGGGCTTGGCTAACTCTGGGGGGGGAAGGGGGTCTCTCCGTGTTGGATCCTGACCCCAGATCTAGCAAATCTGGGGATGGGAGTGGAAAAGAGAGGTGGGAAAACAGGATGCTTTTGATTTTTCCCCCCACCCACAGGCCAGTGATACCCACCTGTCCCTGCGAGCGGTGCTCCCTGGGCAGGGTTAGCAAGCCGGGAAGCTGACAGCCCAAAGTAGCTCTTCTTATCTTAGCAACCCTAATTTTCCTGTTGCTTTCAAGCCCAGACCCGTGCTGGACCCCAAAAAATCCCGACCTGGGGGTCCTCTCGCAGAACGGCTCGGGCGAGGCGGGAGGAAGGGAGCGCCCGGGGAGCCTNGCGGGAGGAAGGGCGGGCCCGGGGAGCCGCTCCCATGGGTGCAAGGCCCCCTCTCGTGGCCAGCGGCCACGGTGGGTGCCCAGGCAGGGCATGGGTGCCGGTGGGTGCCCGCTGAGCGGGGCTCAGCTCCTTGGCATCATACTGGGGCGTACATAGGGACCTGCCAGCCCTCCCGTAGGGAAACTGTTCAGGAGCTGGGATTTGTTTTCTCTAGGTTCAGGGCACCCGTTGTTTCCTGCGGGGTCNTTACGCAGGGAAAGGCTATAATTTTGGCAAACCAGTTGAAGCTGGCTTCCCCTCAGCTGGGATCAACCTGCTCTTTTCCTTCCGACACTTTTTCTCCCTGTGAGGAACCTGCAAAATAAATCAGTGCTTTGCATAAACAGAGCCTCGGAGAGAGATTAGTAAAAAACCAGCGCTCGGGAGCGTCACGACTGCAGTGGGAGGAAAGCAGAACTGTTGGGTGGTTGTTCTTTTTTCCTCCATAACCCCTTAATCCAGGGAGGAATTTCTCCATCCGACCACCCAATTTCCCCCCCCTCCCACCACCTGGAAGCCAAATCTCACTTTGCTCGGAGGTGCCTCCCCTTCCTCTCGCCCCTTGGCGGGGGGAGGGAACCTGAAGTAAAACTCCAGTGTGGGAAGGCTGCATTGCCGGTGCCTCGTCCAGCTTCGTCCCGCAGCCTAGGACACGAGCGCAGCAGAGGGGAGCTGCTGCAGGGACAAGCAGCGGGTCGGGGTGCTGGTTATCCCCCGCGGGTGGGTGAGCATCGTCGCACCGTGGCGGTACCTGTCCCCAAACTGGCCAGGGCTCTCTCCCACCTGCTCCCTGCGCGCTGACGTTGGCTTCCTGTGACTTTAAAGTTCCCTCCGCATAAAGGAAAAGAGGGAGGAGAAAGGGTTTCATCATCACTCCGGAGAGCAGACTTATAAAAACTTTGCGCTCAGGCTGTCTGCCTCACTCGCAGGCTTGGAGGATTTTCAGCACGGACCGTGTGTGCTGCCGGCGGCGGGACAGGCCGGAGAGGGACGGGAGCCCACGCACAGCCCAGCTATTTGGGGCTCCCTGGGAAAGCCCCCCACGATGGGAGTCCACCCTGAAGCCGGCAAGTCCCCAGTTGTCGTCCCCAAAAGCTCTGGCACCTGCTCCCGGAGTATCTTCTGCAACATCAAGGTAAGGAGCGGTGCCCTGCCAGGGATGCGCTGCTTCCCCGCCGGGGAGGGAGGAGGATGCTGGTGCGGAGAGCAACCCCAGCCCAGCCCGTGGGTCCCCACATCCCCGATACAAACCGCCGGTGGAACGAAGGGTGTTTGCTAAGATGCAGGCTTCGAAACTGAGCTCCTCTGGCAGTCCTGGCTAACGCTGCTGAGGTCCGTCGCGCTCAGCCCACGGGGAGGGCTGGGAGGCTGGGTGGGTTTCGGAGTGGTACCCTGCGCGGCGGGTGGGTGTTATGGCTCGTGGAAGCAGCAGCGTGGGCAGCTCTTCGTGGGCTGCGGAGCTTACCCACGGCGTCCGGTACGCGGTGTGCTGCTGCTTAGGGAATGATTAACCACATCCTGGTGCGAAAAGAAAACACTGCCCTACAATAACACTGATTTGCTTTAAAAACCTTGGCGAGCAGGGCATTCTGAGTGACAGAAGCAAAATCTCGGTGGGTCGAAGTGGGTTTTCTGGTCTTGGCTGCCCAGTTACTCATCTGCCCATACTAGCAAGACGAGAGCTGTCATCTTAAAGCCAGTCCGTGCCTGAGCTTCAGGCTCTGGAGCTGCCTGCCTGCGTGAGAAAGCACCGGCCACTCTGGCCGCCTCTGGCATTTGGAACCCCGCTGCCCGTCGTGCTTTTACGCCACCCCTCACCCCGTCTTTTTTCGGGCCATTTTTGGAGGAGCACCGAGGCTGCTGCACATGCTGGTTCCCGTCCCCGGGACATCTGCCTGCCTTCCTTCGCCAGGATTTCCCTGGGTGGGGGGGGATTTTCGTGCCTCGCTCGGCAGCACCTCCCGCACATCGGCATCGGAAGCAGCCGGGTGCAGTTCGGGGGGACAGCAGCTCCCAGCAGCACCTGCCCACGGGCAGAGCAGCTTTGGGTGCATGAGAGGGGCCAGGACCAGCAGGACCCCCTTGCACTGGTGCTGTCAGTCGTGTCTGGGGCTGAGGTGTGATTTCCCACTAGTGTTATCGAAGATCGGAGTGTGTTTTTGGGGTGACAGCAGCACTGCGAGGAAGCATTTGTCAGCACTTCCCAGCTAAGAGTGTTTCCAGGACCGTGCAGCGTTGTGGTCCGGGATGGGTTTGGGTTTTATTCGTCACCCGTCTTCCCTCACCCTGCATGGAGGGCAGTACTGCCCACCTGCTTGAGGTTGGTTTCTGGGGAGCAAATGTTGGTTTCTGAGGAGCTTGCTCCCCACACTGGCCCCAGCGTCTCTGTGGGGGTGCTGTGGAGTGCCGTGGGGCTGTTCCAAACAGGCTGCTCTCCTGAGCTGCGTGGTGGGTCAAGCAGCAAAGCTTTGGGCTTGCTGGGGACAGCGGGTGATATGGTGGGGGCTCCCAGGGCTGGAGTCATCACCCCAGATGATTATTTCCAGTCCTGCGTCCCTGGATGTCCCCACTGCCTGGGCTGGGCTATGCCAGCAGGTGACCTGATGACCCTTTCTGGCTGAGAGCCCCAGGAGAAAAAAACTCAAGATTACCCTGGGCAATTTAGAGCCACCTCGGGGCTACTCTGACCTGCCTCTGGTGGGGACTGGTGACCTGATCCCTCATTTAGTGGCAGTGCAAAAGGTGGCCCTAACCCCCTCCAGGCTGCTCCAGTAATGACCATGGCTTGGGCTGAGTAATGTCACCCAAACACAGAGCCCTTCTCGCAGTTCACGCTCTTTCCTGGAAGTACGTGCAGCTCCCTTCAGGTGCGTGCGTGCAAAAATATCCTGGAACCCAAAAAACATCGCCAAACTCGATGCCTTTTTCAGGATGTAAAACTCGAGCTCCAACAAAAAAAAAAAACCACACCCAACCAAAAAAAAAAGCCCAACCAAATGTTAACCCGTTTCCGTATCCCATGGGCAGCCGTAGGATGCGGGCTGCGCGTGCTGCGGGAGTTGGGCTGTGTGCCCAGCACCCCACACACCCAAGGGCACTTGGTCAGGGCTGTGTCTGGGACCTCCTGGGGCGTTTGGCCGCGGGGAGGTGGCACGGGGGTGTCGCTTTGCTGGCAGCAGAAGCTCTGGCTGCTCGGAGGTGCCTGGCCGGCTGCCTGCACCCATCAGCTCGAATCACCCAGCGCCCGGTGCCGGCTGGAGGGCTCGAGTCTTAATTTCAAGATGAGGAAAGAGCCTGGAGCCCCCCCAGCCCGGCCAGGCAGCCACCACTGCGCCAGTCTGGAGGGCCCTAGGGGGTGGTTTTGGAGGGAGAGGTGGTGCTGCAGCACCCGGTGTGGCAACCGTGCGTGGGACCACGTGCAGCATGACACCAGGAGCAGGAGATGCCACCAGAGCCCCCCACCTCCTGCCTGCCCTGGCTGGTGCGAATACAGCCGCACTAAGGGCAAACCAGCAGGTGAAAAGAAGCACTTTTGTTTTAAAACGTCAACTTTTTTTATTATTATTATTATTTTTGGTTTTTCCTAAATTGAGAGGAACCACCCACAGTTTAGCACGGCCCCACGCTGGCACCGTGCGAGCACGTTAAGGAACAGTTCGAGCTCTATCAAAACGTGTTTGTTGGCATCAGACGGACGATAGGGACCGGCCTCTTCTCGCAGATAACCAGTGACAGGACAAGGGGGAACGGCTGCAAGTTGCACCAGGGAAGGTTCAGGTTGGAGATGAGGAGAAAATTCTTCTCAGAAAGGGTGGTCGGGCCTTGGAACGGGTTGCCCAGGGAGGTGGTGGAGTCACCAGCCCTGAGGGTGTTTAAGGAAAGGTTGGATGTGGTACTTAGGGACGTGGTTTAGTGGGTAATAGGGGGTGGGGGGACGGGTGGACTAGATGATCCTTGAGGTCACTTCCAACCTTAATGATTCTATGTTCTATGTTCTATGTCTGGGACGGTGGGGAGTCAGGACACCCATCCCTTGGGTGAAAAGTTCTTGCTTTGAAGAGCAAATGTACATAAATTGACAGACAATGACACCCCCCACTCCTTCCTGACCACTCTCCCGGTGCTGTGACGTTTCTGTAAAAAATGTATATACATTAAAAAAAACCAAAACCTGCTTCGGGGTAGGAGATCACTAGGCTGTACGCAGTCAACAATCCGCTCAGCCCCCCCAAAATTAGTAGAAAATCGAAATATCACAACTGAAGTTCCAGGTTTGGAACCTTCTTTTGTTGTGAGTGGGTCGTCAGCGGGCAGGGCGTGCAGCAGGCGTGTCCCTTTGTCTGGCTTTATAGCTCTTGTTTGTACCGGAGGCTGTCGGTGCTGTGAATAACGCACTACACGCGGTTTTTATCCAGCACCTAATGGTGTGGGAAGCTGCTGGCACGGTCCCGCACAGAGAAAAGTGTTATAAAGGGGTTTAAATGAAGTAGACGCAGTGTCCTCCTGTAAGTGATGGCAATTTCTGACGGGGATGGTATTTCCGACACCAAAAACAAAATTAAAAAATCCCCCTAGTCGTAGCAGGCTCCAAGTCCTAATCACGAAGCTCATATTTATTCCCTAAGGCTCACATACCAGGATCATTTCCAGAGTGTCTTTTGCAGGGCTGAGGCCAAACGTAACAACTTATTTTTTTCCCTGCAAACCGCCTTGCTCCTCCGCGTTCCCCGCGACGGGGACCGCCGGTTCCCAGCGCCGGTTCCCAGCGCTCGCGGGGCGCTTTTCAGCGCCGGCCCTGCTACTGCTGATGTTTGGAGGTACGGGGGAGCGTGACGGGCGTCAGAGAGGGAGAGGTCCTGGCGGAAGGCAGCGGGTTTAATGGTTCTGCAGGGAGCTGAAGATGGGGATGGCGGCTCTGGGGATGGACGGCAGGGAGGCGGCGCTGGGGATGCGGCAGGACCGGTGCAGAAGCGGTCAGGGAGGGAAGCAATGGCCTGTGGATGTGGCCGCTGGCGCGTCCCCGTGCTCTGACACAGCAGGCATTTACAGCTGATCTCTGTACCCTGCGGGAACGTGGATGGTGACAGTTCCTTGTTGCTGCTGTGGAAGTTACTCCCTGTTATATGTGGGTATTAATGACCGTAGCTAAGCCTGCAGTGACACTAAATGATACCCAGGCTCTGTCTGCACTGGTATTTAAGGGGACTGCCTGGCTCTCATATCAGCTGCCATACCTCGTAGCTGGGGTAAACCACTGTGGTTATGGTTTTGGGTGCTCTCTCACAGAATCACAGAATGGTTTGGGGTGGAAGGGACCTCAAAGGTCATCTAGTTCCAACCCCCCCCGCAATGGGCAGGGACACCCTCCACTAGACCAGGTTGCCCAAAGCCCCATCCGCTGGCCTTGATCAGATGTGGCAGGGTTGCTTGAACTCCTCTAGAAGCTGGCTGTTTGTCTTGAATCACCCTGAAGAGAGAAAACAGAATGTGAAAGGCCTTCAGTTTTGTGGGCTGGGAGGCTGCTGCCAAGCACTCTCCCCTACGAGAAGCCTAGAGCATCTCAGTAACCCCACAGCAGTGGTGGAGATGGGTGATGATGAGTGAGGACAGACCCCCTACTTTGAAGTTCACCAGAGCTTCTGGCAGTGCTGACTGGCACTGGGATTTTGGGGGCTTGCAGTTGTGAAGCTTGGCAAATGCAGGGCGAAGCCAACCTTCAGGTGGATGCCAGCACCCGGTGGCACTGGGGACACCGAGGCCCTCACAGCCTGAAGGAACAGAACAAGTTTGAAAGGTGGAGGAGAATTGGATGGTTAGTTCTTTAGATACCCATGCATGGCCATGGGCCCCGTCAGTGACCCCCAGTCCAGAGTGCTAACCGCTGTCTCCAGCCATCGTGCCCATGTCTATCTTGCCCTTCCAGACACCCACTGAAAAAAGGATTATTTCAAAGCCATTATCTATTTGCAGTACTGCAGATGTTTTGGCTTCTTCACCTTTATTGTCTCTTTCGTGGGTTTTGTGCTATTTTAATTGATAGCTAATTGCTTGTTCAGGACCCCCAGAAACAGGACAAGGAGAGCTTTGTAAACACCTTGTTACTTAGCTGAGTTGGACTGGTTTCAGCTGGAAGAGTGTAGAGGAGCAGCGCTGGGTTTTTACCCTGCGGACTGCCGGGCGCACAAAAGGAAGCAGGAGGATAAGAGAGTTATTGTCACTTGTACGTCAGCTGGGGGAATTGCAGGGGGACACTTAAAAGCCTTAAGGGTAGATCTAGGTTGGCTGCTATACTGGAGCAGTCTCAGCGTAAACCTGCTAGGTACGGGGCAGGGTGGGGGGTAGTATGGAAGAGTGTAGAAGAGGGCACAGCAAGGTCCGGAGGGGACTGTGGGCTCTCAGAATGTGAAAAAGCTTTACAGCATCCCAGGGCGAAGATGCTGGGGGCACACGGCGTGCAATGGCTAGGAGCAGGGAGCTAAGGACGCCTTCTGCAGAAGAAACGGGAGCCTTGCCTTGGGGTCTGAGGTCCCGACAGCACCAGGGCGAGGTTTTTGTGCCTTCCTTTAAAGGGACTAAAGGAATTTGCTGAGTGGAGTGTATTCCAGAAGCCTGGAGAGGTAACAGCTGTGCTCTCATATCCTATTGAAAAAGGTTATGAATCGCTTTATTTAGCTGTTAGCCAGGATAGATTTATAAAGTCACAGGTCCGACGCCAGCACGGCCATAGGTTTGCAGAGGGAAGCACCAACAGAAGAAAGTCATTGCTGATCAGGGCCATGGGTTTAAGCAAGAGGATCAAAGGATATTCCAATACTGGGCAGCGTGCAAGGAGAAACGGCGCGTTGGGTGAGCGTTTGGGGCAAAGAAGCAAGCAGGTTCCTCAGGACCAGTGGGGTGGCATGGGGAGAAGGACCCACTGAGGCTGGGGTCGCCCAGCATTCGTGGTGATGGCGCTGGCATCAGAAAGCGAAGGCTGGGTTTGGGGGGGTCCGGCACCGTGTTTATGTCTGGTTTTGGTGGGATCAGGTTTCAAAAGGGAAGAACCGCCGGGCCTTTGCCGGCAACACCAGCAGCAGGATAAGGAAAGAGATGGGGAAGAGCCAGATGGTAAAACGGGTTGGAAAGTTTAATGGGATCAAGGTCTAGGAGACATGAAACAAGATAATTTTATGAGGGGCGAGGTGGTTTAGTGCCCAAACACAACCAAGGAGTGGTCAGCGTAGATAAGATTATCATGAGCAAAATGGGAGAGGAGTGTCGCTGATAGGGAGCACGAGGCACGGCCGGGGCCGCAGGCATGTGAGAGGAGTGTTTACCTACGCGTGTGGACAAAGCCGAGCTGAAGCTACCTTCAAGGAAACCACCATCAGATCCTGATGCACCCTAAAGAAAAGGAACCTTTGGAAAAAAATGGAAGAGTAGCACTGCGCGCTCGGTCCGTTGCAGGAAACTAGAAGGCTGCCTAACCATACGCAGGAGTGTTTTGCGGGCAGGAGTGTTTTCTCGGGGAGCAGCAAACCCTCACACGCTGAGGGTCTCCTCTCAGGACTCCTCCCCAACCAAAAAACTCCTTTCTTCCTGACACCTACCGTGCACGCCCGCACGTTAATGCAGAGGTGTGTTTTCACGTGGCCTGGAGCGCTCCCTTACCGCAACGGAGCCGAGCAGGGCTTGCACGCGCCGTGCCGAGTCACCGGGATACGGCGCAGGGAAATCCCGTGTGTACGCTCGCCGCGAAAAGAGCAAACATTGTCTTTGCACTTGACAACTGGGGGTTGTAAAGCGTGGATTACTCAGCAGCAGCCAGTCATCACCGCAACTAATCATCTGGGCAGCAGCGTGCCTCAGACGTTCCCGAGGTATTTTAATTTTTTTATTAGTTTGTTTTGTTTTTTTTTTTGCAAGGGAAATAAAATGTAGGAGCCAACTTCTGTCATTGGACCATGCCCGGGCTCAGAGGTTTTGTGCTAAGGGACGTGCTGTGGGGTGGGTATTTGATTCCTTCTGTGGAAATGTGTGTCCATATATTTCTCATTCCTAGCCGACATATTTCTTTCGGACTGAGTGATCTCAGTTGTCCCACGGCAGGAGGATCTCTTCGCTTAGTGTTGATCATACACAAGCTCTAAATTAACAGTCTTCTCCCTGACTACTGAAATTTTGGGGATATTACTTCCTAAAGCCCCCGTTGTCGTCACGTCCTGTGTTTCCCCCCCACCCCTTTCTTTTTTCCCCTTGGAAGCTCAGGAGAGTGAAGTGGAAGAAGCCTTCAGAGGTGGGCCGGCTGAGGTCTCCTGCTTTGGGCCATGACTTCCCACTAAGGTCAAACAGTTTTGCTTTGGCCCCCTGGAGCTCTTTCCCTCTGCGTAGCACTAACAGAGCATCCTCATCCTCTCCACACGTTACTCCAGCTAGATTCGTTTTACACCTTCCTGCTCTTGGCCATATCTTACCTCGGCGTCATCATTCTGCTGGGAGCAGTTTGATAGCTTCTGTGAAGATCTCTGCTCCTCTGTACAGCCTCCCAGGAAGCTCTTGCCTCCATATAATGACTTAAGCCCCGACTCTTCCCACCCAAGTGGCTCGTGGCGCTGCCCTGGGAAGGGTGTTGGGCACAGAGGTTAGCACTGGTGCATGCACGTGAGAGCTGGACTCGCAGGGTGAGCTGCACTGTCAACACTTCCACTACAGCATGAAGCTGTGGAAGCAGAGCAAGGAATTAACCCTTAACTCACTCCTCTGGGTGGCCGAGAGGACGGGGCAGTGGCCGTGCCACATGTAGCAGCATCTTCCCAAACCCCTGGTCGCTGTAGAACATAGCCAGGCTCCCACCCGGAGAAGTCTCCTGGCTCCTGGAGGCCCCACAGAGGCAGTTCACTCCTTTGAAACAGACACCTGCATTTTTTTACCTGGCCCTGACTCTGACCCATGTCCGACACATACACACGGAGGTCATCAAGCACGTCATGTTTGGTTTGGGTTTTTTTTTCTTATTTAACTGAACTTGCCAAGCCTTTTGTTGCCTGCCGTAGCGGTCCCCCAACCTGCCCCCAAAAAACCTCTTACAAAACAGTCCACCTTTCATAATAGGCTTTTCTAAAGTCCGGTCTCCGTGTGCCTGGTTGAGGCCAGTGACAGTGCATTGTCTTACATAAGCAACATGGAAAGAGCCAGGAGATAAGGGAACCCAGCTTAGCCACCCCTGTGTGTGACACGGGGCAGTGCAAGCGCCTGCTGCCTACCACCGCTGCCCGCAGCAGTGGCTGCTCCCAGTGCAGGCACCCAGCCCTCGGAGGAGCAACCTCCCTCTGCTCCCAAGAACTCCCACCTCAAGGATGGGTTTACTCCCTGTCTCCGACTTCCTCATCCTTGTCTGCTTTATGGGTTCAGCATGAGGCTGGGAGCCCCCCTCTCTCCTCCCAGAGCCGTATTTTATTCCCTGGGAGCTTCAGGGAAGTGGAAAGGGTGCAAGTGGGTCTTCTGAGGTGGCTGCAAGGGTGGAAATGCCATCTCAGACGTCTCCTAGGAATGGACCAACCACCCTGGCCATATCTGACGTGCCACAGGGACGTCTGGGTGCCAGTGTAGGATCTCAGCCTTGCTGCCACATCCTCATGCCCAGCCTGCCCCTTCCTCAGCCCCACCAGCCCTCCAGGTTGAGTATTTGTTGAACGCATCTCCTCTGAAGGAGGTTTGGGCTGGGATTGACTGAATGGCTGCCCGGTCTCTGCTTTGAACCTGAGAAGTGTTGTCCAGATCATGGAGGGACCAGTCCCCTCTCTTCTCTGCAGCAGGGTGGGCTTCTCTTCCTTCCAAAAAAGCATTGCCCTGGGAGTTGCTAGTCCCCACGAGCTGGGTGGGGGGAGCAGCGTGTTGGCGAGGGACCTTCCCCCAGGCGTTCGCTTCCCTTTCAAATGAAGTTCCTTGGAAAGGAGTCAAGTGTCTTGTGTAAACAGCCTGGAGTCGGGATCGCTCAGGCGCTCTGAAGGAAACTAGGGATGATTAAGAGGGGATGGGGGGGTGGGGAGCGTGGGGTTTTTCCGCGCTACTCCCCGGCTGCCTGTGGTTGCCGCTTGCCTGCAGCTCCAGAAATACACCCAGCCCTGGTGGGAGCATCTGCTCTGCAGGGTCAGTACTACGTATTCAGAGGAGCGTCCCCAGCTCCTTCACCTCTCACCATGCCTTCACCTTCAGTGCCGTTGTGCCTGTTTTGCGTCAGGAAAATCTCCCTTCAAATGAGTTTGGCTCTTCTTTAGAACCTTCTTCTTCATTAAGTGCAATGAAAGATGGACGATAGCTGGTCTGTCCCCTCCTGGGGTTGCTCAGTGGGTGCATGGGACCAGGGCAGCACATTTGGTGTTCTCTACAGCTGGAAGGGACTGGGTCAGTGCTGGTTTCCATGGACCAGCAGCTTGTGGGTGGTCAACGTGGACATGTGGGGATAGGGACGAATGGAGAGAGGGACAGGGATGGTAGACACCCATGAGGACCTGTGAGGGGACATGGGAGAGCAGTGCCCTTCATCTCCTTCATCCTCAGGGTTCTGCTCTTCCCAGCTGGAGCATCTCGGCCGGTGCCAAGGTCAGGTGGTGCACAGGCTCATTTTGGGGGGAGCCCTGCAAGTAAGCCCCTCTCCCAGCTGTTCGCGCTCAGAGCCTTCAAGGTTTGGGCTATCATTATTTTAATTAGAATTGAATCTGCTGAATGCAGGGGAGGTCTTAAATCACGCACATCTCTCACCTCTGGACATTTGCAGCACGTCTGGCCAAGCCAGGCTCCAGCTGCGCAAGTCCTGGAGGAAAGGCTGTTTTGCTTCGCTCCGACTGTTTTGGGTGGCAGCTTCTTCCCAAGCCAAAAAAGAAAAAAAATCTCCTCTGCCCTTCCCCTCCCATCCTCCAGGCGCTCTGCGTCCAAGGGCTGAGGCTGCTGCGTGGTTTCAGCGCCAGCAGCACCCTGGAGCAGGATCGGGTGCCCTGAGCATCCCTCCTGTTCTTCTGCTTTTCCTGCTAGCCCTGCTCACAGGGGCCTGATGAGAAGGACTCATGGGCAGGGGGGAGCAGCCGCACCCCAAAGTCTTTCTTGCCCTTCATTGGTGCTCTCCAGCTGCGTTTCTGCCACCTTGCCTGCCCTCACAGCAGGCAGCCCCCGCTTCCTCCCAGGCATCTCGGGATCCACAGCCCCGTTTTGTCTGTCCCCAGGTCATCAGCAATGCACCAACCCACCTCAGGCCATCTCCTGCCAGCTCTGCCTTTTCCTGCCCGCCCTCTCTGACCACAGCTTGTCCCTCTCATCTCCTGCTCTCCATCCTCTCGTGAAGCAGAGCCAGTGCTGGTTCTCCATGGTCCTTCCATGCCTCTACCTTCTCCCCATCCCCTGCCAACCCCAGGGAGTCAAGCTGCCTCTCCTCCTCGTCTTCCCTCCCCACCAGCATCCTCTCTCTCCGCCACACTTCTCATCTCCCCATCTGCCCTGGGATTAGGCTGACATTTGCTGTGCTAAATTCAGCCTCGGCGATCCACCCTCTTCCCTCCCCGTCGGTAAACAGCTTTGCTAACGCCTCGCACCGGGCTTGCTCTCCCTCCAGCTGCTCTGCGTCTCCGGCGGTCCCAGCCCTCCGCTGTTTAGCCAGCGCTTCCTCATTCGAATCACTTCAGTAGGGTCTGGCCGGAGCTGCAGGAACAAAAAAAAATTAATGTTCTCTGGCAAACAAGATCCCCTCTCCATTTCTCATCCTCACGGGGCTCACCTCTCCGCTCCAGACCGACCCGGCTGCACTAATTACGTGGTGATCCCAGGTCAGGATTGGGGAAGATGAAGGTGGTGGATCCAGCTTGCACCCACAGGATCATGTGCTGGGATGGGTTTTTGGACGTAGGAGTTGGTAGCTGGAGGGTGTAGAGGTCATTCTGCTTCAAGAGTTTGCTTTCAGATGTTTCACTTCCACTTTGTCCCTGGCTGGGAGAGGTTCCCATGTTACACCCCATGTCATTGCTCCGCGGCTTTTTGGCAGGGCCATATCCCAGCCTGGGAGTTTGTCCTCTCCTGCTCAGCTGCCACGGTAGCAGATGGCTGCCTGATGCTAGCCTGTCTGCCGGCACCCCTCCGAGGTGTGGCTGAGGAGTTCATGGTGGCAGCTTCTCCCCGTGACCCTTCTTCCCTCCTTTTTGATGTTTACCTTTCTCCTGCTACTTTCCTGTGGTCTCCAGGGTGTTCCCAGCCTGCCCTCACGCTGCCAGCGCTCCATTTTCTCCTCCTTCATCTCTGTCCTATTCTCTCCCGCTGTCTCTCTGCATCTCTCCCATCTCTCGTGCTTTTAGACACCCCGCTGTGTCTGCTGGCCGGTGCTGTCCTCCCTTGCCGGAGAAGCTTCCAAAGAAGCCATCTTCTCGCCCATCTTCTTCTACCCAAATTCTCTCACTATTCCTCAACCTAGCTCTGCATCCTCTTCTGCTCCCCACCCCCCCAAAAAAAGTCACTCTACCCACCCACAGCATTTGCATCCTCCATGTTGGGTCGACAATTTAGTTCTTTTTCTGGGGTTTTTTTGGGGTTGGGTTTGGTTTGGTTTTTTTCTCTCCGCACAATGGGCCAGGGTTTCTGGGTGCTACCACCATTTCAAATAAATACTAGTAATGAGTATTACTGCTTTCCTAGCCAAGGGCATAAGGAATTTGTCAGCTCTGCAGTACCTTTGATCCCCCATTCATCATCTTGGGCTTCCCGCCGTTATCTTTGTGGGACATGCTTCCGGTATTCAGCAAATATTTGATTTCCTGTGAATTTAAATATAAAGACCTTTTCCCTTTTTTTTTTTTTTTTTAAAAAAAAAGATTTTAAAATACTTTTGGCACCATGCGGTTGCATTCCTTTCCAAGAAAAATAAAGGAAAACTGTTCTGACTAAATATAGATCAAAAGACACTTGTGAGCTGCCTCTTGCATCTCCGGCTGAGAGCGTTTTCCTCTCCCAGGCCACCCGGGCTCTTTCCACCACGTTTCTGCCCTGCCCCGTAAACTCTGTATTCTCTCCCCTGCTCCAGGCAAGCTCTGTCTCCGCTCGGCTTGGTTTCTGGCTCAGCTCACGGCCTGGCTCAAGGGAAAGATGCTGTTTTTAGAGTACTACAGAGGTCTTCCAGTAGCGAGACTACACTGTGCGTATTTCATCCTTTCCCCCCGGGGTTCTTAAAGCCCTTTTTCAAGTTTTTCTTGCACCACCCCTTGGAGCAGGTTCTGTTAATTGGCTTTACAGCTGAGGGAATCCAAGGGGCTGGCAGGAAATCCTGGATCTCAGGTAGCCTAAACCAGCACGGCTGCCTTTCAGCGGCGGCACTGACGTGGTCTCAGGAGCACCCACCGAGTCTACGCAAAGTCACGCTTACCTCATTTATCGTTGTACAACTCCCAGTGCAACGGGTTCTCCTCGGGATGGGGGGTTGCTGCTCTCGAGGGTTGTGCAAGGGTTGCCGCAGTGCAAATACGAACGAGTATCGACAACGGTAAAGCAGAGGAAAGATAAAACCAGAGCTCCCTGTCCACTCTTCTGAACATTGCATCGCTCATCTTGCAATGCTGAGTTAATCAGGGATCCAGGACTGAGCCCGTCAGTAGATCCGTTGCATGTCAGCGGTGCAGCCATGTTGGCCAACTTGACTCCACGTGCGATGACTCTCAATTCCCTCGCGTGGGACGTGGTCACCGGCAGTTACACAGCGGCAGGGCACTAACTGGGAACTAACTGGGATGGCACTTTTTTTTGCCCGCAGGTGTTTGTGCTGTGCCACGGGCTTCTCCAGCTCTCCCAGCTCCTCTACAGCGCCAATTTTAAGAGCAGCCTCACCACCATTGAGAAGCGCTTTGGGCTCTCCAGTCTCTCTTCAGGTTTCATCTCTAGCTTGCATGAGGTAACTGGGTGAGATGCTTGTGTGGGGGTCCTGAGGGGTGGCCAGAACATGAGGGGACCTTACCAGAATGGAGTCTCAGGCTTGTTCACCCTCAGCGTTTCGTTGGCTGTGCCCACATGATGAAGCATCTGTTGCTGTACACACGGACATCTCTTCACACTTCATTTCCGCTGTGCCGTACGCCGGAAGGTTGAATGTAGGCTTATGTGGTGAGGGCATGGCCTTGGAGGGCAGCAGCAGAAGGCAGGTTTCTTCAGAGGAGACCACTCCACCCTGGGATGGCATACATCCCCAGCAGAGACATGACTGAGAGACAGAAAACATGCAATGGGATTTTTCTCACAGTTCTCACAGTTTTTGCGAAGAATGTTTTATTACAAACAGTATCCACACAACTACAGCTCTGAGAGCAATTTCCAGTAAAAGCATCTGTTTCTATAGGTTTCTCATTGGCGTTAGGAATGACCCTGGCTTGAGCTGTTCCAAGCTTTCTTTAAAAGGAGACCCTGGCCAGCAGTCCCTCCAAGATCTAGCCTCTTTCTGCAGTGCTCTCAGCTCCCGATGGCCCTGTGGCAAAGGATTGACTTTCACTGGCATCGTATTGCTGAGCTGGCTGAGGATTTTCTCATGAAGACTTTCTAACCGCTTACTCCTCTGGAATAAGTTTTCTCGTTCTCATTGTCATGAGTTGTATCCCTTCTGGTAGCTCTTCAAGGCCAGCTAGGAAAAGACCTGCTGGCAGAGGCTTTCTTTTGATGGCACAGGCAAAGAAGAGGCTTGGTGGCAGCCCACCTTGCATCCATCTTCTCCCATGGGATCCTCTACCGAGAGACTGAGCACTGGAAATCCTCCTGGGTCCTTGGGGAAGTAGCTGCCCGAGTCTTACCACAACCAGCACATGTGAGGTTAAAAAGACTGTTTCAAAGCCTACCAAGGCCAGTGAAGGACTTCCCGCTGATTGTTTGTGACTAGGTTCAAACCATGCAAAGAAAGAGACCTAGTATGGCCAGTTGTAACATCGGTAATCCTGAACTGGCATAATTAAGCCCTGCAGAGTGTCCCACCACACAGCGGTGACACATCTGCAACCCATATGCTCCTCATCCACTAGAGAAATTACTTATACTTACGAGACTTAGTGCTTGGAAAAGCAGTATCAAAGCAAACATCACGCAGAGCAGCCTGTTACTGCAAGAATGTCAAGGGGGAAGGACTGGACCAAGACACATGCCATGCTGCTAAAGAATAACAGCGTGCGGACAACAGATACATCTTCATTTCTCTGTTTTATGACAGAGATTTCTGTGCTTTGCTCCAGCTCTGCGTGAGCTTCCCTGCCCGTCCAGGACCACAATCTTTGCTCATTGATAGCTGCAGGACTTCCAAGAACAGAAACCGCAGAGAGACAAACAAGGGAGCCCACGTAAACTTAAATACAAAGTGCTCTCAGCCATACGTGCCGAGGTTGAAGTAATGTTTAGCTTGTCCCAAGCTGACGAAGCCCATGTAATGGTGATTTCATGGTGTTCGTTTACTTGCTTGAGTAAGCCGCATGTTTTCATATCTTTTTAGCTCATCATATCTGCAAACATCCAGAGTCACAAACATTTGCAGTGAGCTGGACTTTGTAGCTTGGCTCGCATCTGCTTGGAGTCATGGGAATGGAGGCGATACGCTTCATTTGTTGCTGTATTTGGGGGGACCGTTAGCTGATGCCACATCCTGTGGGGTGGGGGGCACGGGGGGGCGCTGAAAAAAAGCCCCAGCCAGAGCACAGGGAGGTTGTGAAGTCATCCATGACAAGAAGGGATGGTGCAGAGGTGTGACAGAAGCCATGTAGCTGGCCCGCTGGCTTGTGATGAGAAGGAAGCGCTGGCTTGCTGTGAGCATGCAGGGTGAAGGGCTGTCCCCTTCCTGCTCTTGGGAGGGTCAAACACCACCTGATAAGAGAGCTCTCCACCCACCCGGACACAGTCACGGGGGACCAGGGCAGGGCTTGACTGCCTCCATGACGTCTTGTAACGTTCTCCCCATTTACGCTGTGCCCTTTCCAGATCGGCAACGTGGTCCTCATCATCTTCGTCAGCTATTTCGGCAGCCGAGTTCACCGCCCGCGGGTGATCGGCGTGGGGGGGCTGCTGCTGGCGCTGGGAGCGTTCCTGGTTACCCTGCCCCACTTCCTATCAGACCCCTATGAATACACCACGCTTAGCACCGGTAAGTGCTGCCACCCTCACCGCTACGAGCTGTCCCAGCACAAATCCACCTCCCGTTGCTCTGGGCTGGGTTACCCGTGCCTACCCAAAACGAGGGGCTGTATCCAGCACACACACAGTTTAAACCCAGTGTTTGGAGGGAAAGATTTAAGGCAGAGATTTGCTAGTTTAAGCCTGACTTCAGTGTAGTTCAGCAACCCCTTCAGAATACAATAACGACATGTGGCATCCCCTCTGCCTCTCTGGGCACGTCGTCTGAGCCAGGGTTTCAGGTGAGGAGTGCTGTGGTCGTGGTGAAGCACCTGGATTCCCCATGGATGCTCCTGGAGACCTCCAGAGGGAGCAGTCTGTGCTTCAAGCTCAGCAGCCAGGATCTCTCCAGGCTGGCAAGACACCTCTCCATCCCACCAGTGCCCAAGGACCTTGCTGTAGGGCTGAGACCCCTGAGACAGCCATCACCCCACGCGGACGTGCCACCCCAGGAATGTTTGTAAGGAGGATCTGTGTTCATTGAGACAGCATATCCTTCCATGTGGATGCTATAAAATATACTTGAAAACTGTTTAACTAGCTTAATATGTTGGTTTTAATATGCTTCTCTCCTGGCTGTGCACACCCATCTCTCTTCAGATCTCTGCTTTGTGCACGGGCGGTGTGTGTCCTTCCAACCTGCTCCTGAGCATCCTGGAAATAGGTTTGCTTTCTCTGGCACCAGAAGGGCCCCAGCTGCAGCTCCTGGTGCATCACTGGCCAGTGATGACACCATTGTTATTAACGATGACACCATTGTTGTTAACGATGACATGTCATTTAGCTATCCAAAAAGCAAGCCAGGGAGAGAGTGTGAAACCAACTGTGAGCAGAGATCGCTGCTGACGGGGCAGCAGATTTGGGGTAGAAGCCCTGGGCTTGGGGCAGAGTGGCTGG
>VWZZ01008027.1:13068-27163 GCA_013399095.1 Psophia crepitans | reverse complement strand
ATGAGGAGCGGCTGAGGGAACTGGGCTTGTTCAGTCTGGAGAAGAGGAGGCTCAGGGCAGACCTTATTGCCCTCTACAAGTACCTGAAAGGGAGTTGTGGTGAGCTGGGGGTCGGCCTCTTCTCGCAGATAACTAGTGACAGGACAAGGGGGAATGGCTGCAAGTTGGGCCAGGGGAGGGTCAGGTTGGAGATGAGGAGAAATTTCTTCTGGGAAAGGGTGGTCGGGCATTGGAACGGGTTGCCCAGGGAGGTGGTGGAGTCACCGTCCCTGGGGTGTTTCAGAACAGGTTAGATGTGGTACTTAGGGACGTGGTTTAGTGGGTAATAGGTGGTGGGGGGGATGGTTGGATTAGATGATCCTGGAGGTCTCTGCCAACCTGAATGAGTCTGTGATTCTCTGGGATGCAGGAGGTGCTCGATCTGCTGTTGATGCCCTGTGTGACAGTGGACAAATCACTTCACTTCTGGCTAATTTGGGGCACTGGTGCATTTCCCTGGGAGGGCTCAAAGGTTCTGCAGTACCTTGCCACGGATGCTTTGTGCTTTCCTGAATACTGAGCTGCACTCGTACCAGAAGAGTTCTTGCCGTATCACTCTCGTTGGGATGGCCCTTATCTGCTCAAGACGCTGACAGCTACGGCACCGTAGGTCGCTGCCACAAGCTCTGAGGACAAAGCAGTTCATCTGGCTGATAGGAAGGCTTGAAAGTACAGTCCTGATGTGTGTGTATGTCTCGTTGCACCAGCAAGGCTTTGACTTTCTTCTCTTTTCTCCTGTTTTTTGTGGTGGTCTCGCTGCAGGCAGCTGAGAGCTGTGGCAGTGCAGGGGAGAAGAGCAAACGCTCCCGCTGCAGCCCGGCTTCCCTGCAGCCCTGCTGGGAGCCCAGGCTGAACCCAAATGCAGCTGGTGGGTCACCTACAGCCCAAAGCGTTTTGGAAAGGAGAGGAGCGTTGTCTTTACTGGGGGTCACAGAGGTATTGCAGCGTGAGAAGTGACGTCGTCTCACTGCCGCTGAGCGTTGTGTGGGTGACAGAGCAGCGTTAGGATCTCCTGTCCCCAGGGCTTGTTCTGCTCTAGCCAGTAAGCCTTACGATCCGTACGAAGGAGGGATACTGGTTTAACTGGGCAGGCTTTGGGAACAAACTAGTGCGTATGACAGCTCCAGTTTCCGTGCAGAACGCAAGACGCAGAAGAGCTTGTGTTGCATGCTAGTAGGCTTTTCGCTCTCTACAACTACGTGAAAGGAGGTTGTAGTGAGGAGGGTGTTGGTCTCTTCTCCCAAGTAGCAAGCGACAGGATGAGAGGGAATGGCCTCAGGTTGCGTCAGGGCAGGTTCAGATTGGATATTAGGAAAAACTTCACAGAAAGAGTCGTGAGGCATTGGAACAGGCTCCCCAGAGAGGTGGTTGAGTCGTCGTCCCTGGAGATCTTCAAAAAACGCATAGACGTGGTACTCCAGGACATGGTCTAGTAGGCATGGTGGGGTTAGGTTGACGGTTGGACTCGATCTCAGAGGTCCTTTCCAACCTTAGTGATTCTATGATTCTATGACTCTAGGCTGGATTTGGTCTTCCCAAAGTGATGTCAGCCCCTAAACTCTCAGGATGCCAACGAGCCTTAGCTTCCTCGGGGACTGCCACCTCTGAAAACCCTAGGTCACCTCGGCTCCGTGGGGGATGGCAGATGTCCCGGGAGTGCCAGCCAGGGAAAGCCTTGCACCTCTGGGTAGAAATGCTTTCTCCTGGAAAGGCTCTGAGCCCCATGCACAGCGTGTGAGCCCAATCCTCTGGGCTCAGGGAGCCTTGGCTGTGCCAGGGAGCTGCTAGGTGGCCTTAGGCAAGTCGCTCCCTTTAGTTAGGTCGTGACTCTGTTGCAGCACAACAAGGACAAAAAGCATGGCGAGGACAGAGCTGCTCTTTGGTGCCTGGTGATCTCTGCTCCCACCAAAGTGTTTGAGATCCTCTGGTTTTGCTCTCCCACATCAGCTCTGGGAAATCTGATGCCGCCACAGCTGATCTGCAAGCCCAGATCCCATGAAATGTTATTAAAAATGATGGCCCAGCATGGGGCTGAGAGCACGCTGGTGCTCACGCAGAAATATGAAGACCAGACCTGCTGGCTGGCAGCTGCCTCCCTGCTACTCAACATCAAATATCTCTGTGGTTTTTGAGTTGGGTGGTTTGGAGAGCGGATGAAGCATCAGATGCCAAGTTTTCTGACAGCTTAAATTCACACGTCAGACTATGAACCGGTCAGGATCTGGGACAGGGGCTGCCCTTACTGCAAAGAAAACAAGTCCTGCCCAGAGTTGTATGTGGCCTGGAATTTACAGCCCGTGAAGATTTTCCAGTCCTGGTTGGAGTTTTCGGGGCCATCTTGAGCAGGGTGAAGACCTCCCCATGTCTGGATGGTATGAAGAAGTAAGGTCCTTGCTTTGGAAGAAGGTGGGCTGCTCCTGAGCGATGAGGGCAACAGAGATTCAGGGGCAGGGTGTCCTGCTCAGGGCAACCAGCACCACTCCCTGTCCCTGCCGGGGTACTCCAAGGTTGCGAAGACCATTGGCATGGAAGATCCAGCCATGGATCAGGTTAGCCCTGATTAAACCGAGAGCAGCATTGCTCCACAGCATGCCAGCTGGCACGAGAGGCTGCTGTGGCCAGGGTTTCTCTGGTGACATACTGTTGGGAATGTGCTGCCACATGACGCCAACGAACCCCCCTAATCACCTGACAAATACTTGGTTTTGGTTTGTGTCTGTTTGCTCAGAAGTGAAGAAAATCCAGTTATTACATTAGCGAGAAAGACGTGATAGAAATGTTGAGCTAATTACAAGTAAGAATAAAAAAGAAAAGCCAGAGTGGGAAGAGCTAGCATTGAAAGACCAGGGATTATTCTGTTTGCTGCATAACACCTTCATTTTGCATGGAAAAGCAGGTTTTTCCACCCGTGAATGTTTAGGCTTTGACACTGCCTCTCTGAAGGCTTTGGTCAGCTGCCTGGGTCTGGCATTGCTGCAGCTTTGAAGGACTTTTGTCTTCTGCTGACAGCTTGAGCGCCGCTCGCTGGAGCGGGGCTGCAGGGCTGACCCTTCGCAGGAGGAATTGGTTTGCTGCCATCTGCTCCCATCAGCCTGCTTTTAGTGGCTTGATAAAAATCACAGCCCGGCTGTTGGCGAGGCTGTCCTCAGTGCAGGACCCCAAAGGAAGGGAAAGGTGATGAGGACTGCTAAACAAAATGAGCAATCCACCCACAATCCATCAGTGTGTGCCCACTCGGCAAATTCGGGAAATTCCACATATTTAGGGATTTGGCGTGGGAGGAGGCTGGGATGTACCAGCGTTGTAATGCTCATTCTTCTCCTTTTCAGGTAACAAAAGCCAGGCCCAGGCTGAGCTCTGCTATGCAGAGAATAAGTTTGTGTGCCCGAACACCACCCAGGATCCCCAGAAGGAGGCCAGCAGCATATGGGCAATGATGGTCATCGCCCAGCTGCTGGCAGGGATCGGGACGGTTCCCATCCAGCCCTTCGGGATATCCTACGTAGACGACTTTGCAGAAGCAAACAATTCCCCGCTGTACGTTGGTAAGTGGGACCGTTGCTGTATATCCTTTTGCTTCCTGGAGACCTTAGAGGTGAGATGTAGAGGTGGTCATTTGGAGAGGAACCTGGGGACGTGGGTTGAGCAGCTGGTGGGACTCAGATGAGATCCTCACCCATTAAAAGACCAGGCTGTCTCTCCCCTTGAGAGTCAGCTCTTCTCTGTAGGGTTAGATTTATGGAGTGGGTGTTAGGAAGCCAAAGAATCAGGGCAAGGAGATGAGATGGATGAGCTGGGGCTTCTCCCTTGCATCCCTGAGAACTTACACCACTCATGGCGGAAAGAGTAGTAAGAAAACCTTCTCAGAGGCCATCTCCTGCTCTTATTGAGCATCGGTTGATCATGGTTTAACCAGAGGTATGACAACCTGCAGGAACTAGTCAGCACAGGTTTTGCATCAAGGGTTGAAAATCAACATTTTTGCTGTGAAATCGGTCCCTCCCTGGTGGGGGCTCCCAGGCTCAGGAGGACTTCTTGTCTGCAAAGTGGTAGGTGCTGCCTTCCATGTTAAACCGCATTTTGTTTCCCTGTGAATGGCATAACCCATCTGGTGCTGGCCTGCCTACGTGAGCTTTGAGCTCTGTCCATAAGTTATTTAAAAACCCAGTTCCTCCTGGTGCCGAACAATGTCTTCAAAGCAGCCAAAGGTGTCAGAGTGATTTAGGAGTCAAAAGCGGATGTTCCAAAATAAGGTAACCACTAAAGGAGAAGGAAAGCCTTCAGAATTAGACTCCCAAGGACAGGCTTTGAACAAGCACTGGAGTGCTTGGCAGGGTCTCCAGACCCACCCAGGCGTGCTTTGCTCCGGACTCCTGCTGCTCCACCACCGAGGAGCTCTGCAGAAAGTAAACAGCATGGCTCTTTGGGTCTTGTTTCATTTTAGGTCTCAGCATCCTATGAAAGGGAACACTGCTGTGTATGCATGAGGTTAAACACTCCTCCTCCAAAGACCCTGCCCTTCATACCTAGGTTTGTGTTGTAGAAACAAAAGCACTGCATTGCCTAGTTGGGGGAAAATAAAATAAAATCTTTTGAAATAAGGGCTGAGGCATAGCCGTGGGACCAGGTGCTTTCACATCTTACGCTCAACGGCTCCAGACCAGCAAAAAGCACAGAAATGGTCAATGTAGCTCAAGCAAACTGTCTCCTTTTGAACATCTTAAGAAAGCTGTGCAAAGAGTTTCTGTAAGGGAGGAAACTTGAATCCTCTTGTTCCAAGGAAGTCAAAAGGAAATATTTTGACCTTACAGATTAGGTCCAAGTTATCTATTTTTTGACTGGGACAGTTCAGCCGCACCGAGGGTGACCTGCTGGCCTTTTCACTCTCAGCAGCTTTCACCTCCCCTGAAGTTTGTACCAAATGTTTTTCTTTGCACTTAAGGACTGAGGTGGCTTTACTTCCATGGCCTCCTGTAGGAGGTTAAGGTCTCCATCACCTGCAGGAGCTCGGGACGTCCCCATCCTGCTGCTCTCTGGAGTTCCCCCTTTGTCACAGTGAATCACAGATATTCACGGTGTAGCTGATGACTCTTGGTGCATCTGCAAAGCTTTGAGTGCAGCAGAGCAAAGGGACTTTTTCTGCAGGCAGCTGCCTGCCCTCCCCCTAGTCTTGTTAGATAAACACCACATTCAGTGTCTGAGCAGTGGGGATCTTCTCATCATCTGCTGTTTGATAAAAATGGTTTGTCTCCTCTGCGTGTTGTAACACCATCCCTGCCTCACGTGGGAAGACAAAAGCCGTATCTGCGTTGAAGCTACTCTTCCCTGCTCTCACTGGCTCACTCTGCTCCCCCTTTTCAGCCATCCTCTTTGCCATCGCCGTGTTTGGCCCGGCTTTTGGATACTTGCTGGGATCTGTGGTGCTGCGGCTCTTCGTGGACATTGGAAGAGTTGACATTGGTGAGTATTTCTCAAGTAACGATGGTACACCTAAAAGCCTTCTGTGAGTGAGAAGGTCACTCTGAGATGAAGCCACTAGTCCTGTGACCCTCAAAACTCACTCCCCTGGAAAGACCTGACCTGGAATAGCACCCCCAGCACACTCCTCTGCTCCATCTCCACATGTGGAAGGCTACAGATCGTTCTGAAGCCACCACTGAAGCAGAGCCCTGTGGTAGGAACATTACAATGTCCTACTCGTGGTGTATCACACTACCCCAGCATGGTGGTGGAGAGAAGCAGGGATATCTGAAGCATCCAGGGATGGAGATGGTTGTCTTAACCATAGGGCAACCACTGCCCGACGGGTGCACAGGAAGAGTCAGGTCTACTCATCCTCCTCCCCACCACCCTTCACTAGCATCTGCAGAGAGGGACCAACCCAACGTCAATGCAGGACTCTTTTTTTTTTTTTTTTTAAATCTGCAGTGCATGCTTATTATTTCTGGTAACTTAATCACTAAAGAATTCTCCCCAGCTCCATCATTAATGTGGCTTTTCCTGTGTTTCCTTAGAGAGATCAGAACTCGCCTGACATTTTTGTCCGGTGCCTGATAAGAATAATAAATGAACGTGGGCCAGGAAATGGCAAGAAGCCTTGGCTCGCTCCCCGCGGAGGCAGACGGATTTAGCAGCCTCTGCCCGGTCGCTCCGTGATGACGTCCGCGGTCCAGAGTGGAGTGGCCCTCTTTGGGGAAGCGGGGCGATTGTTTCGGTGGGGTGTGGGCTCCTCTCCTGCCGCACCCTGGCACGGGGCTCCTGCCCGGAGGCTGCTGCTGGTCCCTTTCCCAGCCGCCACGTCCCAGCGACGGGGAGATGCGGTCCCCATGCCAAGCCAAGCAATCTGTCAACCTCCCGTGAGCATCGCTTGGCCCGGCCGAAGGATGTCTGCGCTGGAGACGGAGCGGCTCTCACCTTCTCCTCCTTTTTCCGGAGAAGGCGCCCAGAGTCGCATCCACTCGGAAACCAGGCTCATTAACAGCGCTCTTCTGCCGGCACGGGTCCTTCCCGTGGTCTCTGCAAGCAGAGAGTGACCAAGCCTGGAACAATGGGAGGACAATTTTTTCCAGGAAAGTGGCTGTGCCCTTTCCCGGTCCCTGTCTCGGCTCGGCACCCCTGGCAGGCACCGCGGCCCAAACCCACCGTATGGCCCAGGCAGAGGAGGACGGAGTCGGGCCCCCGTAGCAGCCGCCTTGCTGGCTGGCTTGGCAGGGAAGAGTTGAACCTGTGCCATCAGCATACTTCCATGCTGACTAAATCCATCATTTGGGAGGCTTGGAGCAGTTTGAATGGGGAGTGGCGGTGCAGGATCCTGGCCAGGGGAAAGGAGGACAAACAGGACCAGGGTTGGTCTTGCTACCAGTGCCGGTGGGATCTCCCACCTCCATCCACTTGCTGTTCCATGCCAGTGGAGACACCCTTGTACTGTGCCCACGTGGACCCTTCGTGCTCCACCAGTCCATATTTGCATGGATGTTTGTCCCTTTCACCCTTAGACATGCCAGAGCAGAGCGCCTTATGTGGTTGGATCTTACGTACTTATGGATCTTGTGTCTTGCAGCTACAGTGGCCCTGACACCGAGGGACCAGCGATGGATTGGAGCCTGGTGGCTGGGACTGCTGATCTCCTCAGGCTGCTTGGTGCTCACGTCCATTCCTTATTTCTTTTTCCCTCGGTACATGCTGAAAGGAGAGGTGAGACCTCATCTCTGGAGGGCCAGAACATCTTGGTGCCAGGGATGTGCTCAGGGAGGGAATACCTCTCCCCAGAGGAGAAGGGTGCAAGGGAGGAAGGGAGCCCAGCAGTCCTTCTTAGATGTGGTTACAACTTCTCACAACTGCAAAAATCTTCCGAACAAGCCCTGTGCCTCTTAACACGTGAAGGGCCAGACCCTTCACTTCCTCACCATTAGCTGGAAAGCCGGAACCACCACAGCTCAGCAGAACAAAACCAGACCTCATGCCCTTCCTTCTAGCTGCTTTGGCAGCATCTGTGGGGAAGGTTTTGCGTAGACCTGCACCTTCCCTGAGGCAGGGCAATGGCTGGGTGGCTTCTTGGGGTTCCTGCATGCAGTCCTCTTTGGTAGGGGTCTGTCCGTGGGGACTTGACCCTCCTGGGGTGTCTGACCTGGTTCTGCTGGCTGTATCCACGCCCCACTGCAACACTTTGTGCAAGGTGACGCTCCCCTGACACCAGCAGCATCCTCCTCAGTGACAGGCCCTGCCTGGAGCAGAGCATCCTCAAGCGTGGCATACCTGGGAGCAGCACTGGGATAAAGCTGGGCAGTAGGGTTTGATAAATGGGCTTTTGCTTTGTGGAAGGTGGCAGCAAAAAGACAAATTTTCCATTAAAACAAATTTTAAAAGATGCAAAACTGTCAAAACATTCCATTTCAGTGTTTTCAAAGCCAAACCCCACTACTTTAGTTTATAAAGTAGGTTTTTTTTTAAAAAAAAATAGTTTAATCATCAGTTCTTTAAAGGTCAAGATCAAACCCAAAGTATTTCATTATTATTGCTAGAGGACTCACCAGACTCGAGCTGACCTGTCTCCAGGCTGCATTTTCAGACTTTCTGCAGAATGAAAAAAGAGGCATCTTGTCAGGCTTCGGGAAAGGAAAGCCTTCCAAGCTCTTAAAACTTCTCCAAGCAGGACAAGCTTTTGTCTTGCAGCTCTGCTGAAGGGCTGCAGTGATTTTGAGATAATTTGACCCTTTGCTGTGACAGGCAGGGAGACCCATCAGGCTTGGCAGCGGGTCAAAGGTATCTGGGACAGACCCTGTTCCTCCCAAGCCTCGCTGCGTGCCGGGAGGGTGCTAGCCATGCAGGGGTGCTCCCCGCTCACCGAGGCTGCTCTTCTCTCCCTCCCCAGGACCTGAACGTGGAGGCTGGCATGCTCAGGAAGATGGAGAAGGGGGTGGCTGAAGAAACCTCCCTGCTGGAGTTTATAAAAAGTAAAGGGCTGGCACTTAAAGGCGAGGGTGATGGGTGGCGCCGGGCCATGCCGGGTGGGTGGAGATCACCACGCTGGTGTTTTCAAGCTGAGGGTGCATGTTGGGGACCTTTGAGTCTCTCCACCACATTGTGTTGGAGGTACCAGGGCAGCTCAGGCCCCTTGAGGCCTGTAGCACATCCTTGCCAAAGAAGGCATCTCCACCACGAGAAGATGGACACAGCCTCCCTCTTGCTATAAGACAGGGGTGTTGAGGTCTATGGAGCCTGAATCATCTCTGAAAATTGGTTTGAGGATCTTAAATGGCATGAGCACACTGGAAAATGGTGGCTTAACCCATGGGTCCGGGAGAGAGCATGGGGCTGCCGGCGCCACCAGCCGCCGCTTTGAGAAGGTCACCGCACTGCAGCTTACACCAGTTTGTTTATGCATAGCTGAAACAAGCTTGAGTAGGGATGAGAGAGATGAGTTTAATGACTTTTTTTAGCTCCATGATGACCTCTTTCCAGCTAAAGCCCCCACTCATACCCTGCAGCTGTCAGCAACTTCTTCTCTATCTCATTGGGCTCTGATGAACAACGCTGGGTCTCCACGGCACTTTCCGTTAGATGGGGATAGCTAATTAGAGACCAAACAGAGCTGCTCCTGAAGAGCCTGGAGTCAGTCTGCCTCTGCTGAAAGGCTCTCCTGCCTGGGAAGGGGGACGTGATGTCCCACCAGGAAAATAGTGTTCATCAGCTGCAGGAGCCAGACCCTGCCCATGCACAGCTGGTGGGGTTCTGCCAAAGCCCCTGAGGCTTTGTCTGTTTGTGCCACCCGAGGGTATGGTCCCTGCTCCAGAAAAACAAATGCACCATGGCTGCTAAGTGCTCCGAAGGCTTGTGAGTTTGGGAAGTGTGGGAGGGAGGGTAGTGGGCAGAGCTGGCCCTCCACCTCGCTTCTCAGGGCACTTTGGCCATGGTCCTGCCAGCTGCCGGGCCAAATCAGGGTGTCTCCCCTGTTTTCCCATGGCCTTGGACATCCTCTGTATTAACTCACTGAGAACAGTCTAAAGGGGAGGTGTTTTTTTCACGGTACGAATTGCTGATGTGAGGATCACGGGGCTAAAATACATTTTTCCTGCTGTTTCCCTGTAGAATTCCCAAAGATCTTCCTCAGACTGCTCCTCAACCCCCTCTTCATCCTCCTGGTGCTCGCTCAGTGCAGCTTCTCCTCAGTCATTGCGGGTCTGGCCACCTTCCTCAACAAATTCCTGGAGAAGCAGTACGGTGCCTCCCCCTCGTACGCCAACTTTCTCATAGGTGAGCACAGCCGGGCAGCGGCAGCCGTAGGGTGAAAAATATCCATCAGCAGCGAACCACCTGGATGTATTCCCCAAGATTTGTAAATCCCGTGGGAGGAGGTCATTGGCAACTCATTTTCAGAGAAGATCTAGGGACCACCTTGAGATGGTCGTGGTTGATGACTCCCCTGACCTGAGATGCCTGCGGAAGGCCAGGCTCTCTTGCAGCCTCTCAAAGATTGTCTACATTTGTTTGCTCGCTCTGGTGGGCCAGCAACTGCTCTCTTTGGAAACATGCAGCCCCACCAAATGGATGAAGCAGTTCTGGATCACTTGGATGCTTAAAGAAGTTGGCAAGAAGAAGCAATTATGCCCCAAGCTTGATCTTGCATGTCTAATCCAGATTCCCAAGGCTGAGTTTTCTCATAGGTGCTAGCTGTCTTGGGTTTTGGTCTGTTTTGGGTAATGGTGGGGTCTGTGGGTTCTCCCAACCACCATGAGGCCCACAAAGCCACTACCGAGAGGTGCTTGACAGGCAGGACCCCCAGTTGATGCTTCCATTCCTCTGCAGGAGCTGTGAACCTGCCAGCAGCAGCGCTTGGGATGCTCTTAGGAGGAATCATCATGAAACGCTTTGCCTTCTCCCTCCGGGCCATCCCCCGGTTTGCTGTGGTGGTGCTTGTTTTCTCCATCCTCATCTGCCTGCCCATTTTCTTCATGGGCTGCTCCACAGGACGCATCGATGGGATCTACCCCCCCAGGTAATGCAGGCGCTTGGGTTGTTTCCAGCTCTCAACCTGATTATCCGTGGAGTGGGATACGTGCAGGTGGAGGGGAAGAGGCAGTAGACATCACCACGCTACTGCTTGCTCCTTGATCCCACTGCCTGGAGGAGATCTAAGTGCGCTACACAGCACAGAAAGCTTGGGAGGGCATTTATTGATCTTAAAGATCTTTTCCAACCAAAACGGTTCTATGATGCCTGATGCTCCATACCAAACAACCAGGGTGTCCTTTTCAGTCTGGATTTCTAGGGGGAAATTAGTAGTACTGGTGCCCATGGCCACATCAACCCCACACAAAGGCACCTTGTGTGCTTCCTTTATTCCAGTGGGACACCACCTTTCTCCTCACCTGGGTGGAAACTTTTTGGCTCTTACCATGTCTTTTTAAGGTAAAAATGACATTTAGATTCCACCCCAGGCTTGCTGTCAAGTGCATCGTGCTCATTTCCCAATGCACTGCCAGCAAGTGGCTGTCGTACAGATGTTCCCCTTCGCCAGCAATAAGCCTCCTGTCCCAGGGCTACGATGGGTGGGTGAGGGACAGGGCAGTCCATGCGCTTCTCCCACTTAAAAGCCACCTAAATAACCATGGGGAAGGAAAGCAACAGCACTCTGCAAATTCACGTGTGGGCAACGTGTTTGTATTTTGCTCTGAGATCCTGCACGGTCCGCGTGGTGCTCAGCTGCTGGCTGGGGTAGAACCACGACAGCCGTGAATTCAGGAGCACATGGAAGTCCACAGAGGCTCTGGCATCTCAAGGTTTCTGCGTGAGAGCAAGGCTTCAAATGTGAGGAGAAGCCTCACCTCAAGATCAGGTGCTGCAAGTGCTAAACTTTGGGAGGCACTTTGGCCTCACAGCGTTCACCTCTTGTCACCAGCGTCAGGTCAACTGCCTGTCTTGGCTCCTCTGGGACACACCGGTCTTGATGGGCTTTGCTGGTGTAACTAGGAGCTGCTGGAGGAGCTTCATGGAAAAGGAGGCTGTTTTCTTATAGTATTTTGGGAACCTTCCTCCCCCACGCAATGGCAGAAGCGCATAAATGCCTTTTGCCTGGATCCCCAGGTAGCTGTGGGCTACGCGGATGGGTGGACACGAGCTCTGCCCCATCTCACCACGCCCAAGGGCAGGTCCCTGGTGCCATCTTCCCGTAGGAGACAGACTGTGCCACTCCAGCAGATGAACTCCCTTAGGTAGCAAGGCAAGACAGGACAGATAATTCGGTTTGTCCTCTTGACTTCCCTGCTGTCGTCAGGCTTGTTTGGAAACCAGCCCGCTTCCAGTTTCTGTCCGAATGGTGTTTCCAGCTGGGGCTGTTCGCACATCTGTTCGTGCAGCTCTGGATGCAGCCCAGATGTATTTCTCCAGGCATTTGGCTGATTAGTTTTCAGCTGGGGGCAGGGGGGGGGGGAATAAAAAGTAAGTGTGTGAGTACTTGTTTGCAGACATAACATAATTACGGCTAAGTTCACTGCACGCTTGCAGAGGTACCTGCAGGGGATCGGGGTCTGGCGCAAGGCCAGCCTACTGCTGGCTGTGTCCCAGCGCAAAGAGAATGGGGAAACTGGCTAACCAGTGAGAGAGAGTTTTCTTCCTCTTGTCCTATTTATTTTTATTAATTTTTTTAAAGTGTTTTTTTTCTTTTCCCTCCTCCTTTTTGGCAGTACATTGAGTTCCCAGCAGCAGGTTAAGACGCCGAGTGGGTGCCACTGCTCTGAGCACATCTTTCACCCAGTGTGTGGAGAAAACAACGTGGAGTACATCTCCCCCTGCTTTGCTGGCTGCACGAACAGCACCACCAATTCTTCCACCCCCAAACAAGCGGTGAGTAAAACGACTGGTTTCAACCTTGTTTGATGGCGATGGTGGAGGCTGCGGCGATGCTGTAGGAACTTGACAAATGGAATAGTGTGGCAGAGGCTTTCTGATGAGGTGAGGTCTACCAGAGATGCTGAAGTCCTGGGAACTGCAGTAACGCCCTGGGAGCCTGCTTGGAGAAATGAGGGCGGCGGCACAACCCGTTGCACGATGCCATGGCCGTGCCTTAACATTGGAGCTGACTCTCTTGTCAGTCTTCTGCAAAGCGATGCGGTCTGGTGCGTCACTAAAACCCCTGCTCTTGGCTTTGGGAGTTTTACATTTGTTTTTTCCAAACTTTTCCAACAGATCTACAAGAACTGTTCCCTGATCCCTGCTGGGAATGGGCTGTCCTCTGCCAAGACAGGCTCCTGTCCGCTCAGCTGCTCCCACATGCTCCTTCCTGCCATATTCCTCATCTCCTTTGCTGCCCTGGTAGCCTGCCTGTCCCACAACCCCCTCTACATGATGGTTTTAAGGTGAGCAATGGGCGGGGCGGGGGGCGTGTCACAAGGCACTGGGAGAAGCATGATGTGATGGGTTTTTCATGCTGCCATCAACGGGACCTCTTAAACGTGCAACAGGCCAAGATGTTTGGCCAAATACAGCAGCTCTGACCTCCTGTGCCTTCTCCACTGCAGGGTGGTGAACCAGGATGAGAAGTCATTTGCCATTGGAGTCCAATTCCTACTAATGAGGCTGCTGGGTGAGTGTCCATCTCCTAATGAAGCTGGGGGCATGCAGCAGGGTGCTGGGGGCATGCAGCAGGGTGCTGAGGGGCTTGCTTGAGCCCCAGGAGGTGTTGAACCGCCTTGGGGATGGCAGGCAAAGCATGCAGGCAGGGCGGGCAGCCTGACTCCATCCTCTCCTCTCCAAAGCGTGGTTGCCTGCTCCGGCCATGTTCGGTGCCCTCATCGACTCCTCCTGCATCTACTGGCAGAAGCAATGCACCCAGCGCCGGTTCTGCGCCTACTACAACAATGACTTTCTTCGCAACAGGTACCCCTGCCGTGTGTTCTCCCTGGGAATGGGGGCATCCCTGGGCAGGGATGACCACCAGGATGGTCCTCAGTTCAGCCTAGTGCCACCTCCAAACATGGCATCTCCCTGCTCTTCTCCCAACAGATACCTGGGGCTGCAGGTGGGCTACAAGGTGGTGGGCACCATCCTCCTCGCCCTCATCGGCTGGAAGGTGAAGAGGAGCAAGGAGTACAATGTGCAGGAGAAGGCAGCGGGGCTGGTGTAGCCCACCTGAGGACTGACTCTGCACCCCCATTACCCACTGCCAGTACTTTGTCTTTTTTGGGTCTGTTTTTCCTTCTAAGGGAGCAACTTCACCTTAGCAGCTCTGAGCTCCTCTTCTGCAGCCCATGGCACCACCGTGCTCCCGCTGAGGAATGCTCCATGCCAGCTCCATCCTGGAACCGGCTTCTCCCAGGCTCTCCAGCTGCACCTTGCCCACCACTTTGGGAAGGGGACAACCCCCCCCACCAGCTGGAGCAGGAGGCAGCCAGGGGCTGGAGCGCAGCTTCACCCCATATACCCAGAGACATGCCTGCTGTGAGCGACGGTGTCCCCTGTCCTCCGGCGTGAGGTTTCCAGCCGGGTAACGCCCTCCTGGCTGGGACAGGAGCAGGGGAAACGGCTGCCAACCCTGTGGGGGGCTGCCCTGCGCCCCCCC
>VWZZ01008026.1:470619-525981 GCA_013399095.1 Psophia crepitans | reverse complement strand
CTGGGTCTTCTTTTTTTTCCCTTGTTACAGCCGGGCATTATGTTTCCCTTTTTCCAGTCAGTGGAAACTTCACTGGACTGCCGTGACTTCTCAAATATGATGGAGAGTGGCTTGGTCACTTCATCTGTCAGTTCCCTCAGGACCCGTGGATGCATCTTATCAGGTCCCGTGGACTTGTGCACCTTCAGGTTCCTTACGTGATCTTGAACCTGATCTTTTCCTACAGTCGGCAGGTCCTCGTTCTGCCTGCATGTATTCACACAGGTTCAAATGCCCTTCGTTCCTTTTGCACACAGTTATTTTAGTGTATTCTTCTGTGACATGTTGGGAAAATCACACGTGCCTTACACCTGCGCACGCCGCACACATACACACACAAATGCATGTTTTAATAGACACTACATTCCTCCCCTCTGCATTTGCTGTTCCCCCCCATTGCACGCTTAAGATAAGAGTCTCCATTCTAACAAGATCACCAGTATGAGATTTCTGCAGTTCTGCCTGTGTGTTTGAGGTGAGATACAGCTTGAAATGGGTAAAATTGTGCAGGTAGCATGTTTTATAAACAGGAGCCCACACTGACTCTCAGTATGAATTTTGAACAATAAGAACAAAATAGCCAAGAAATATTCTTCCACTGGAAGCACTACAAATGAACTTTACAGGCCAGAAAATTTGATTAGATTTTGAGATTTTTTTTTAAAAAAGCAATTTTTTAGATCAAACTCAAGCCATCCCAAGTCCCAGACCATCACCAACCGCAAGCAGTCTCTACTCCTCCTGTACTTGGGGTTACTACCTGTAAAATACAGTCTGTGGAAGTCCATGTAAAAATCAAATGCAGTAAACTTTGAGAAGTTTTGGGTTCAGGCCCAAAATACAGTAAGTCATCACGTTCCCTTTTGCTCAGAGTCTGCGCATCCGTACTTCTTTTCAGCAAAAAGATAATTACATACACGCTTCATGATTCCCATTTCCTTCTTCATATATATAGTGTCTGGAGCGGAAAAAAGAGGAAAGTTTGTTTGTTGATTTGTTTTTGTCAGGTTTTTTAGACAGGAGAACAATTTGATGGTGAAGATTTCTTAAAAAATTACAGGATACTTTTCTTTACCAGTTAGGGTGAAGTTTTCCTTTTTTTAGGAATTTTTTTATAATCTTGCAGTAAGAATCTGGCTTTTGGATAACTGTGTTGCTGATGACAGCTACTGGCAATAGAAGCTTTCTAACACTCAACTGCTAGTTTATTAAAAGAATAATAGGAACAGATGTTTTCAATTCATAAAATGTATCGCGTAAATGGTACATCCACTTGTTATTTCAATTCCTTTGAATTTTAGTGAACTCATTTGGGGCTAGGTTTTCAAAAGAGCTTAGCCCACTGTCGCCTCATTGTTCTCCGTATAAACTGAGGGATGATGAATATGTTTGAAAGCCACAGCTTTTTATGCCTAACGGGGAGCTGCTAACTACTGACATTTCTGAAAATCTGGCCCATGCTTCTGATGAGTGAATACTGATCATTATGGAGGATTCATACGTGCAATCTCTGAGTAATACCCTGCATTTGTCTGTGATTGTATATATGATGGCTTCTTAATTTACTATTGCACTAGGCATTTTAATTTAAATTATGCTAATAGTATAGGATTAACTGTGGATTATGATTCTAGCATTTACTATCATACAAGCAGAAGAACCAGTTCTTTGCTCCTACAGTCCCTTTGTCCTTTCTCATCCTGATGTATAGTAATTTGTACTCAAGACTGGCCTCAGGTTTTGATGAGGTTTCTTGTTTAAGCTGATGGAATTGCTTAGGGAAAGGGAATTGTTGGAAATTAGAAAAAGAGGAGTCTGGGATCTTTTTATCTTCTGATGACACATTTTTATGGTGCTGAAATGATTTACCAAAAACGATGATTTGAATGGACTCTTGCCAGCATTGTAGAGTGAGCAGTTCTGGTTTTGCGTTCGTTCCTCTGTGGTAGGACAGGCTGCGTGTATTTTGCTTTTACACTCTGGGCTCAAATACATATCTGAGAAAACTAGTGCTTGAAGGTTATTTTAAAGCCCTCATAAAGGGTGAAGAATAAATAATACATGAAACAGGACTGAGATTTTATGTTGGTCCTTGCTAGAGGAAATAGCAGGAGGCCAATGCTATTGCTATCTCCAGTACTGAAAAAAGCTTTGTAGCGGTCTGAGATTGCTCTTCTAGAATCATAACCTCTCCAGAGATCTCCTCCACTCCCAAACTGCAGATGTGCTGGAAACACAAATTTGCCTCGTTATGTTTGCACTTGTTTCATTGTGTAGCAACCTCAGATTGTAATGGCATGCAGCCCGTTTGCATTAGTGACTTGCTGTTGAATTCATCTGTATTCCTTCAAATCCCTCATTTGTTGCTTTTTTTTTTTTTTTTGAAACTTGGTATTTCTAATGGCTTTGTGTTGTAGTAGCAGTCTAAAATTTGCCTTTTTTCTCTTTTTCCCTCCAGCTGATATTATTTCTACAGTTGAGTTTAACCACACTGGAGAACTGCTGGCTACTGGTGACAAGGGGGGTCGGGTTGTTATATTCCAAAGGGAACCTGAGGTATGTGAGTTACCAAATGTAGTCTGTCATAGCTTGCTAAAACCTGGCTTTATTTTTAATACTTTAATTGGATTTAACTAAAAACCCTGTTTATAATCTCAAGATGCGATAAAACAGAATGTCAGCTCTTTGGAGAGGAAGTGAAACAGGGTAAAGATCTTTTACTCGGAAGTTTACCGTCCCAAACAAAACTGCTTTCAAGCTCCAAAATTCTAAGGAAAAAGGTTATTTTGTTTTACTTTTACATTGTTTTAATAGCTTTTGCCTGTTTGATGGAACCATTCCATTTAAAACAATGCCTTTGCTGTGATACCTTCATGTTTCACTTTTAAATTCAGTCCATCTGCAGTATCTTTTGTAGAAAGCTTTCCTCAATGATTGACATTTCTTCAAAAATTCTGCCTTTTATTAAATGTTGTTTCAGTGCTTACAGGAAATTTCATTCCTGTAGAAACAAATCTGTCTATCATATTTTAAATGAGAAATTAAATTACACTTTCAATATTTTTGTGTTTATAAGGCTGCTTATACACCTTTCCTAAGAAATGGAGAGATATTGCCATCATAAACCACGTATTTTTGTTGTTCTTATTCCCCGTAGAGTAAAAATGAGCCTTACAATCAGGGGGAGTACAATGTTTACAGCACTTTCCAGAGCCATGAACCTGAATTTGATTATTTGAAGAGCTTGGAGATAGAAGAAAAAATAAACAAGATCAAGTGGTTACCACAGCAAAATGCAGCTCACTCACTTTTATCAACAAATGGTAAGATAGATGAGAGTATACAGGACGTATCAGCATTTTGCTCTTGTGCGTTTTAGTGCTGACTGTATATATTTTTTTCATTTTAATCTACTGTTTTAGTAATTTCCTCTTTCAGAGTTTACCAAGACTGTCATACTGACTGTGATATGTTATTTATGTATTTTATTCATAGTCATAGGGTTTTTCCTGTTGACTGTCCATAGACATTTAGAGAGCTATCCATTTTTGCTGTTAATGTGCAGCGCCATCCTGAAATAAATTCTGTGACAAAAGCATCACCTTACTCAGCAGCTGTGTTTCACTGAGGGTTTAAAATTTTGTCTGCTGTATTTGTCATAACTTTTGTTCCTTGTAGATGTGTAAATGAATGTAGGTGAAAGAGATGAATTTCTTTTTCTTTTCATTCATTATCATCAGAATGGTTTATTTAAGTTCTAGAGAGTTACACAAATCTTTGGAAGGCAGTAGGAATAATAATAGGATATTGATACTGACTCATCTTTCTAATATGCGTAAGGCCTATTGATTAAAAATGCAGTATTATTGCTAAGAGGGGATATGCAGATGTGACATAAGAGGAAGAAACTGAATGGAGCCTACATGCACAGGTGTCATTTAGGAAACATTTGGACACCTACAACCTTTATTACCACTGGTGATGCATGAGACGGAAATACCCAATTTTAAATCTTAGATCTCATTGTAATCAGAAAATAATTTTTCTTGTAGAAGTTTGAGCATAATTGGGAATTGCTGATAGAAAAACAGTGTAATCTCACTTTTGGGAATTGATGCTGTAGGGCAGAGTGATTGCTTCTACTTAAAATTTATAGCAATAAATAATATTTACATTAATTCACAGTAGATAGCAGATTATTTTATGTTTCATAATCTGTTTTGCTTAAAGTTGTCTTTTGCCTTTTTGGGAGCACTGTTACAATATTTGAAATTAAACATATCTGTTACAGTTAGGTGATTTGTGCTAATTTAGTGATTACTCAGCTAATTATGAAGTTAGGGAGTTTACTTCTGCATTTCTCCCTTGGTCAAAATACCCATTCTACTTTAGATAACTTGTAACTAAGAACTGCTTCTTCCAAGTGCATGATACAAGAACAGATTCTTAAAGGTAAATCTCTCCCTTTTCATTTTAACATTTGTTTTTGGAAACACTGAGGAATACTGAGCTGAGTCCTCAGATAGGCCAACCACGAAAGTAGCTCAATAGACCTTTATATCAGTTTTCTGGTTGATATTCGTATGGGAAGGGACGAAGGAAGAAATACCCAGTCTTAGTGTCGCTATGTGTTCATCCAGTTACAACCAACACTGATCAAGCCTAGGACCTGGAAAAGTACCTTGGCCTCTGTTTTCCCCTCTTCTTAATTCTGAAGCGTCCCAGCAGACCTCTTTATGGTGAGGAGAACAGAAGTGGTGCCACTGTTGTAGCCTTTGGCTTTTTACTTTGAACTACAAAACGTTTTTGCGTCTCAAGGAGGATTCCTAGCTTCCTGGCACAGCAGGGTTGAAGTCTGAAGATTCACCTCTTGGCATACTCTTAAATGTAGTTTTGACTTTAGGATACAGAAAGCCCATGTTGAGTGCCTCGCTGTTGCACAGATTACCTATGAGAAGTCATTGCCTATGTGTATCAATTCCATGCCCATAAAAAGGGATGGTAGTATTTTTCCTAAGTTGTAGAGAATGAAGGCATTACCTGTCACACATACTCATATTGGGCAGGCTGTAGAAATGTCTTGACTACTGGTTTATATTTACTAATTTCTGTGCCTGATATTTTAATGCAATTTTTGATATTTTGCTCTCTGATAGTTTAGAATCTAAAGCACGGTTTTGGCCAGAAAAATGAGAACTGTGAACCACCAGCCTTTGTGCAGGCGTAGGTGCTCAGTGCCCCTTGAATTTGCTGGAAGGAGCGTGTTAGGGAACACGGGGGGCAATCTCACCCTCAATATATGAGATTTGATAGGTCTGCATCTGCCCAGATCTGTTTCCTTTCTTCCAAAGAGGACTTTTGTCTGAGGATGTTCCTGCACAGGTCGCTTCTCTCTCAGTTCCTTTCCAGTTCATACGTTACCAACAAGTCATCAGCTAAACTGTGATTGCAGCATCTTAATTAATGGGGACAGAAGGAAACCACCAAGGCTTTTGAGTCCCGTTGTGGATTTGCAGTGCTTGCAGTTAGCAAATTTCTGATTTGCGCTGTAAACTGAACTGATTTTGTAGTATAATAATAAATTATTAGGATTCATTGGTATCTTTTGTACCAGAATATATTGGGGCCACTTTCTATGTGAGTTACATCGGGTAAATCAGAATTTGGCCCATACAGATCCTTTCATCTGAGAATTTCAGACTGCTTACCAGGCATTAATTAATTTAAACTTCACAACACCCTTGAGACTGAATGAATACTAAACCTCACAGAGATGTTTTTATATTTTGCGAAATATAAGCACGCTTAGAATTTCTAGGGAGTTTTTAAAGTCCAGAGGCAGATGAAGGATGAAGAAAATCAACACATGCAATACCCTTAACCGCTAATAAAACAGTATTCGCTCAGGAAAGGGATAGGTTTATCAAAACAGTCAGGACCAACAATGGAAAACTTCGTGTTTTCTTCTAATTCATTTTACAATTGCTGTATTTGTAAATTTTAAAATAGATAAGCAGGAATACACTGTTACATGTAATAAAAATCCCAAGTGCATGACATGGCCTACATGTATTTTTGGTAATTAACGTGACGAATACAAATGAAATGTATTGGATATTTAAACAGAGCTTTGTAGTTGCAGATTGAACTAACCTCTTGTTCTATAGATTGATCAATTGTAATATTTTTGTTGCTTGAAAATTAGCATATCAATATCATTAGGAGCTGCATAATAGTAAAAACACCCAGGGTAGTGGAGGGATTGATTTTAAAACAAAAAAAAGAACTAAGTTAAAGTTGCTATGGAAATGCAAAGCGATTTGTGGATTCGTAGATCCTGCCATTATAATGGTTTGTACTAGCGTTTGAAAGAAGTATTTGGATCAGCCACTGGGGAAAGAACAACGCTTTATTATGTACTTGGGGAAAGAGGGATAAAGGAAGAAAGTGGGACAAAATCAGAAATCATGCAGGAACAGAGGTTAATGAAAGCTGTGGTGGCAGCTGAAGCACAGAATCTTTGGAAAGACTTTGGCTGCTCCATGAACAGATGAGTGAAAGAACTCTTAGAACCTTGGGAACAGATCTTTTGCAGGAGAAGAGTTAGCATTGATTTTTCAGCATAGGGAGTGTTAGGGTTGGCAGCTTGGGTGCACAACCAGAGTGGGAGTAGATGATCAGCGTTAGGGAAATCTGCAGCTTCACCTACTACAAAAAAAGGACAAACTGAAACTGAAATTTTTAAAACTTCTGTTTCTTGGCTTCAGAGGCTCTTTGCTAAATGAGAGGTATCCTTATCCTATTATATGCTTCACCCATCGTGAGAAAGGGAGAGTTTAGATTTAATTCCATTCCATGTAAAATTGATATATTTTTCTCTCCACTTCTCTCTCTTACCCTTACAATAAGACTCTCTCAGTTTTGTTCTCAGCTGCTTTCACTTAGGAGGGAAAAACGTCTCATTTTTCACGTATCCTTTCATTTGCTGGGGCTTCTGATGTTACTCCAATACACCACTGCCCATTCCCACAGTGGGCCAGGCAGGTATCATTGGTCTGTCTGTCTAGTCCATGCTTTTGTGCTGTTTATAAGTAAGCTAGAAAACTGGCTTTAGTATAAAGATTATTTCCTTGCAAAGTCAAATTGTCGAACTGATGTTCAGCAGTGAGTGGTTTTGGTCTGTTCCACCTGCAAACTGCCAAGGTGGCTATGAGAGCAGCGTGTGCTTTACATGCTCTCCATGGGTTGTCAGCTGCCAGGAGCCCCTGACTCAGTTTGAAGGTATGGGCTTTAAGAGTATTTTTTTTCCTGTTGACAACACTTTCTGGATGTGCAAAATTAAGTGACCCAGACTGTTTCAACACAGGACTAAATCAGGAAAGACACCTTGTGAAAGGTAAGTAATCACACTCAGGATTCCTATGCTGAGAGTTGTTTGGCTTTTCTTTTAAAGATAAAACAATCAAGTTATGGAAAATCACTGAAAGAGATAAGAGACCAGAGGGGTACAACTTAAAAGATGAAGAAGGAAAGCTTAAAGATCTTTCTACAGTAACATCACTGCAGGTAAGCTTCTGTATTTGTCCAAAATCCAGTTGTTTCTGTACGAAGAGGGTGGTCATGGGTGCTAACTCAGTAAAAGATTTAAATATGTACCTAATGCTAAGCATATATGCAATTATTCTCATTGAAGTTTTAGCTGACTGATAAGTCTTGAATCTGTCACACATTTTCAAGTTACAAATGCTTTATGATATAGTGACAAACACAAATATGTTTAGAGAGTTTATGTCAGTTTTATTCTTCCTGAAAAAATGCTCTCAACGAGACTTAATGTGCTTTCATACAGCATTCTTTAGCCTGGTGAGCTGGAAGCATTCTACTTGTAATTAATATTAAACAGGGTTCTTGCCTCATTCAGAGCAACTGAATTAAAGACACTACACCAAATTTGAGTCTCATCTTTATTTCAGTGCTATAAAAGGATTATGGCCTATCCAAAGAATGGGATTTGCAGTAGACTGTGCTCGAGTGAGTGCAGGGCTCTGCACTGCTGAACAGATGCAGCCATGGAACTCGTGTGTGTATGATAACATAATAGGTTTTTGCCCTCAGACTTCAATGGCTGAATTCACTTCAGATGTTTTGGCGAAGGAAGTGGCTAAAGGTTGGAACTGGAAGGCTACGTTGTATAAATGCTGGTATTACTCCGTTATTAAAAACAACCAACCAACCCCACCTCCAAAACAAGCCAATATTGTGAAAAAAGCCTCCAAAGTGTAAAGATAACTACATTAATAGAATATTTATCTGTTCTGTATGATTAGGCAAACAAAACCATTCCAGATTGCTTTTAACCTGAGAATTCAAAGGCTGAGCGAACCATTGTTTTGTTCCTTGAGTGGCAAGCTAAACTCAAAGCTTTAACAGCTCTGTGCTCTCTTGTAAACTGTCTTGTGGACTGATGTATGATAGATTGTTTCTGATGCATGTTCAACAACCTCGAATAGTCCCAATCATAGACCACAGCCTTACAGCAGTTAATGCTTTACCAATCGGGAATAAATTGACAGTGTCTAGTTATTGAAGCATGACATTGAAGTGACACACAGGGAAATAACGAGGTTGCAATCATGAGTGATGGTCTGTGGTCTTAGGTTTTCAGGAGTGTGGGTGTATGTACGGTGTGTCAATGCACACGTTGGCTTTGTTTTCCGAGATTTCATTCATTATGTTTTGCTGAGATTATGACCTTTTCACCACTTGACTTTTTTGAAAGAGACACATCAAGTAGCAAAAGAAATACTCCAAGTGATTTACAGCTAACAGCAAACTCTTTAGTGAAAGCAAAATACCAGAACTTCACTACTTGTCAGAGCGCAAGCTTGTCCCATATGTGGGACAGTAGGTCCTGCTGTGGGACTGGCCTGTTCTGTGACAGCTGCCCATGCCTCCCTTCCCACAGTCCAGGCTTTCCATCACTCTGCCTGGCTCTCCATGCCTCTCCTGTCTCTCCCTTCCTCCTTTGGCAGGGATGACCTTGCCCAGCAATTCATCCAGGGGGGAATGCAGCTTGCCTACATTGTCGAGAAGTTTTATAATGTTACAGGCTTTGAGTGCTTGCTCTCCATTGAAACTCTCATCATCCTAGCAAATAATTAAAATCTGGTTTGTGTTTTGTGGGGTTTTTTTTGGCAGGTGCCTGTATTGAAACCTATGGATTTGATGGTCGAAGTCACTCCCCGGAGAATCTTTGCTAATGGTCACACCTATCATGTCAACTCAATATCCGTCAATAGTGACTGTGAGACGTACATGTCAGCGGATGATCTCAGGATTAACCTCTGGCATTTAGCAATCACAGATAGGAGCTTCAGTATCCTTTAATGTGGTTCGTTGCTCAGTGTTGATAGTATTAGTGGGGCTTAAGAGAGCTGTTTTAAAATATTTTCTGCAGATGTTAAACTATACCTTTACTTATCAGAATCCCTGCAGTATTTGTAACAGAAAATTCTCATCAGAAGAGACAACAAAAAGGTTGCAAAAATCAGGGAATTTTATGTGAAAAAGAAGTCTTATGGTTGGTTAATGACAAGTAAACTGCTGCCAGGTGAATGATAACTATCCACCTGACTAGAACACTCCATACTGTTATTTTCTGAAGACATTTTGTGCTGAGCTACTCCATCTTGCTTTGCCGAAAGGTCAGTCCTTACCCTGACCATGCCCCCTGTTCTCCATCACCCCGCTTCCCAGAACCCTAATGCCTGAGATGCACACAATTTGGGGGTAAGGCTCAGCTGCTTCCCGTGAGTTGTGTCTCTGATTAATGCAACCATTGCAGTATCCAGTGCTGGCATCACCCTGGAAGCTGTGTTGTGGGATCATTCCAGTCAGCTGTGAGGCTGTCCCTTGCACTGCAACAGGGTAGCTTGGAGGAAGAGCAAAAGGAAACATAGCCAAGAAAAATGATTCTGTGTGTTTTGCAGAACACAGAGACCGGTAAGAAGAGAAATAAGTTATGTGGCCAGTTCAGAATGTTGTGTTCCTTTGGTGATTTCCTTTTACGGAAAAGGAGTTAGAAGACTACTTCTCTGTGGATTTGTATGAGGGACTATCAGATGTCAAAGTGAATTTGTCCTACTGGGGGCAAATTCCTAAAAGAAAGCACCGATGTGATGGGGTGTTCTCCCTGTCTCTGGTGATTGTTTGTGTTTCTTCCTTCATAGACCAGATCATCTGTGGAGCTTAACGTGTGCTTTGTTAATGTCACAGGAAACATTTTCATTAAATCAAACAACTCTAAATGTACTTAAGAAGCTACCTTTGGAGGATCAAATGACAGATGCCCTTACCCTGGGGATTATCGAGAATATGTCCTCAATTTGTTTCCGAGCTCATAGTCTTTCACCTGTCTAGATTAAGCAAGCTAAATGGTGCCCTCTTTAATAAGACTGTGTATATAGGACCAATCTATATGTTGCTCTTCAAAGCACAGCTCTGTCTACCTGTCTTTGATATCCTTTAGTAAGAGAGAAGAGAGGGGGAAAATTGTTTGCCAGCATGCTGGTATGCAGTAGCAGGGTGGCTGCTTACTCATGGTGTCGTCCTCACTGTAGCTTCACTCTCCAGTCTCGTCTCTCTCCTGGACACTTTTATATGTGGCTGCTGTGTGCTGTCCTCCGCTGTGTATCCTCATCTTCAGATGAACAGTGAGTCAGACCCAGCGCAACAGTCTCTGTACGCATCTGTATGATAACCTGATCACATTCCAGAATACTTATGCAAGATAAGTCTTTGCTTTTGGCAGTCCCTTTTATTATGTTAAAAACTGTTTTATAAACTATGGATTGCCAAGAGAAATGTTTCTGACAACTTAAAAAAAAATAAAATTGTTGTTATAGTTCTTGAGAAAAACATGAGTTTTTATTAACTCATTTGCCACACTTATTACTGACAGAAATACCAGCCCCAAATTAAATCCCAAATGTGTGTAAGTCCTTGAAAAGAAAAGGCTTGTTATGGGAGTTTTGATACAATCAGAACAAAAATACTGTGAATATGGTAGTGTAAAATAATTTTTAGCATTTATGCAGAGCTTTTTATCTTCAAGTCCTTTGTATATGTTGATCAATTTTTCCTTACAGAAGATTAAGAGACTGGTAGATAGATGAATTTAGTGTTTTGCGAATGAGGAAATTGAGGCAGGAAATTTAAAGAAATTGCTTATGAAAACTATGTATTTCATAGCCCTGACTAACAACATTTCATTTGCCCTTTGTATGAAAACATAGGCTTCAGAAGCGCTTGGCTTCCAGTGATGTTTCAAATTCTAGCCGTACACTAGGAAGGAGCTGAGAAACAGGCTTAGTCTTACAATTGTAACTAATTCCACATGTCTTGATGGAAAAACAAGGATAGCAAAATTATTTGAGATTGAATAACTGTTTAGGATATTATTGCTCCTACTCCTGTAAGTTCAGCTGCTATATTCTGTGACAGCTGTGTGGACTTGGTTTCAAGCATTAGCACAATCCCGTCATTGAATATTTACTGAGAAAAAGGGGCTGAGAGTTTGTGATTGTATCATCGATTTAAGTCTTAAAACATGGTACAATTTATAGTAGCATGCTCAATTTCTGAGTGTGTTCTAAGAAGGGGGAAATTAAGAATGTGTTTCTGAGTTTTAGGGTAGGAAACTTTTCCTGTATCTGAGACAGTGGCTTTGGGATACTTATGTGGATGACTTTGGGATAACTGAATTTCTGTCCTGGATCTTTTGGGTACACATGAACAAACATCTGGGGGAACTGTGATGAGAGAGCTTAGGCAATGATAGGAGACAACACTAGGTAAAGGGATGGCCAGTATTAGGGGCAAACAGTTCTTGCTATGCTTGCCATGGTGGCAGCAGATTGTCTTCTGTGGTTGGATACCATACATGTTCATGAGAGTCGATGGAGTTAAATAGGCGTACCCAGTTCTGTGTCAGACAATATAAGCTGTATCTGTACTCAGTTGTCCTTTCCAGATCATCAGGCAGGTTACTTTTACTTAGAATCACAGAATATCCCGAGTTGGAAGGGACCCATAAGGATCACCAAGTCCAACTCCTGGCTCCACACAGGACCCGCCCAATCAGAGCAGATGACCAAGAGCATTGTCCAGGCGCTACTTGAACTCAGCCAAGCTTGGTGTGGTAACCACCTCCCTGGGGAGCCTGTTCCAGGGCCCAACCACCCTCTTGGTGAAGAACCTTTTGCTGATCTCCAACGTAACTTACTACTATTACTATCCTACTTAACTCTGATAAACAGCAAAGTTGAGATAGGTGTTCTAAAAGAAGGTGAGGTAGTTACAGAATATTGCTCATATTGAGGAATTAACTGAGAGACCATGATAACTGGAAGAAGGGGATGAGTAAGTTAAACTTGGATCAGTCTTTCCCCAGGTATCTTTTCATCCCTATAGAGCCCTGTAAGTCCTTGTAGAATTGCAAGGGCATGTTTTCCACTGGATTTCAACATCTGTCCCATAAAAAGAAACTGCTTTTCTGTCCTACAGAAAACCCAGTTACATACAACTCTCGTGGAAGTAGATGAGCTTCTGGTAAAAGCACTGGGTGTGCTGGCTGCAATTAGGACTAGAGGTATTAAGATGAAAAAATTCTGCCAAGCACGCAGTTTAAATTATAAATGAATGTTGCTGGGCTTGGTGCCTTCTGCAGCCCTCTTAAGGGGACAGGCAGGAGGAGGCTCAGGCAGTTTTAAAAATGCTCGCTTCATATCTTTTTACAGATGCAAAATGGAAATGAAGCATCTTGCTGCTTTACATGCAAGGTGTGATTCCTTGAAACATGTTTTAAACAATAAATAGAAAAAATTTTGGTTTGAAGTGGCATTTGTTAATAAGGGATCTGGCAGTGATGTGTATTTGTCTTTCTACTTTCCCTCAGAGGCAGCACTGCTACATATAATGAACTACAATCTGTTTACCCAAGAGGCTGGTTGTGACAATGACACTAACAACAAATACAGTGGTAGAGTTTCTGGACGTTCAGCTCCTGTTTGAACATCTTTACAAATTGCATGGGAAATTAGCAGCGGTATGCTACGGTGTTTTTCAAGTAAAGTACTTGGCCTTGTAGAATTTTATTTGGGAACAGTTGGGTTATAACCATTATTTTAGTGGTTCTACAAATCGCTGAGAATTGTTCATTTCTTTGAAAATGAAAAGACAAAGCAATGCAGCTCTTAAGCTAATTCTGTGTCTCCTTCGGAAAGTATTTTAAATCAGCTTTGCAGAATTTGACCAGAATATTTGCCTTAGGTAAAGCCTTAGGCAAATAAAATACGAGTGCTTTTGTGCTTTGCTTTTCTATTAGCATAAACGTTAACTAGGGTAAAAAGCAGACCAGTGAGTTTTGTGCTTTATTTTCATGAGGAATATGCAAGAATTCTATACATTGCTTCCCACTTGCAAGCAGCTGTGCCTAGTATCTTTTGGGCAGGAGGAGGCAAGGGAGAAGAGGAGGCGAGAGGAAAAGAAGGGGGAAGGTCAGCTGGTAAATAACTGCACATATGAGGCTTTTCTTCCCTAAAAGGTTTAATGCGTTTGGTTGTGTTACAGAGAACGAGAGTCAGTGTCCTTAATTATAGATGATATTCTTCACTGGAAAAGAAGTGAGGTAAAGGTTGCGTTATTTGTTAATGTTCGGTCTGAAGCGGCTTAGCAGTGCGGCCCATAGCTTAAGCCTTTAGATAAGTCATCTTGGGTGTAGTGAGTGAGAAAACCGGACTGCTGGAAGCATACTGATAAGGCTTTCTTCACATCAGCAGCAATCTTTGGACTATCTAGCTGTACTAAATATTCTTTATGAGAATGTGTTTGGATTGCTCACAGAACTATGTAGCTCATAGCACTTGAACTCCCTTCATTTCCTGGTAGCACACTATTTCACTCTAGAGGCTGTCATGGCATTGCTATGGAAACAACATCACCATTTCCAGCATGTACTCATCTTGAGACTCATCTTGACTAAAATACTCATTTCTCAGTCAGATCAATATAGTCCGGGGTTATCCTGTTTTAATAAAAAATTCCTTCTTCTGTGTCCCAAAAGGGTTAAGCTAATTAGCAAATCACCATAGGGCCTTCTTATAGTCTAATGTATTCCAGTATTTGAAGCATATCATGGATAGTCAGATCGTTAGGCACTGTATCTTGGGGAAATCAATTTACTTAAGAAGTAAACAACAGAAAAGAAATAGAAAAACTAAAATAACATGGTACATGGATGGAGACCAAGTCTGTGCCAGCCCGTTGTGCAGCTGAATATAGTGCATGTACAGGGCAAATACAGTGCTCTGGGAGCAGCCCCCGGGCTGGGGAAGATAGCTAGCCTTACAAAATTCCTGGTACCTGCTGCAGTGCGGTGCATTTGGATTGTAAACTGAAAGCAAACCTGCAGTATTCTCTTGGCATTTGTGAAGCTGTAAGCTGGCAAGTTTATGCCCTTGAGTGAGATAAGGTTGTTTCTATAAAAACTGCTAAGCCAGGATGACTGTGCACAAGCTGTGTGCACAAGGATGCATTTTCTGCACTCTTGAAAAAAATGCCTTAACTGCATGAGAACCCGCTGCCACCCCCATCCGCAGCCTGTTGTCCTCAAGCACACGCTTTCTGTTTGGGGAGTTGGCAGACATTATTTCTTTTCTTTTGAGAGCTCTGCGTTACATTTTAGCACTTCCTATTCTGTCAGAAAGATTCTGCCACTCTCTATCAGGCGTTTAAAGGTATGTATTATGCTATGGAGCCCTATTCTAGTTGAGTTGCTACTAGCAAAGTTAGGGTAGCTTTTTCTCAAATTTGTGTTGTTCTTTATTCTTTATTTCCCAGAATCTCTCCTTCTCCTACATGGATTGTCTATGTCCCTCTCTCCTTTAAAGGAGAATGCAGATGTCTGCAAAACTAAAATCAGGTCCGTGAGTTAGAACTAGAAGATTGCAGAGGTACTGTGTACCCTGTTGTTACGGTTTGGTGAGCTCTTTTAAAATGTACCTATTGAGAAATGGTTGCTTTGCTTTTCTAATTAAAACACTCCTACATGAACAACTGGAGAAAAAAAACCAAACCTATTTTCATCAAGCTGATTAGATTCTCGATTGATGATTGATTGTGTGCACTGGCAGCCCAGAAAGCTAATAGTGTCCTGGGCTGCATCAGAAACAGTGTGGCCAGCAGGTCGAGGGAGGTGATTCTCCCCCTCTACTCTGCTATGGTGAGACCCCACCTGGAGTACTGCATCCAGCTCTGGGGTCGCCAGGACAGGAAAGACATGGAGCTGCTGGAGTAAGTCCAGAGGAGGCCACAAAGCTGATCAGAGAGCTGGAGCACCTCTCCTACAAGGACAAGCTGGGGTTGTTCAGCCTGGAGAAGAGAAGGCTCCAGGGAGACCTAATTGCAGCCTTCCAATACCTAAAGGGGCCTACAGGAAAGCTGGCAAGGGGCTGTTTCTTAAGGAGTGCAATGACAGGACAAGGGAGAATGGTTTTAAACTCAAAGAGGGGGGAATTTAGATTAGATATGAGGAAGAAATTATTCCCTGTAAGGGTGGTGAGGCACTGGAACAGGTTTCCCAGAGGGGCTGTGGAGGCCCCCTCCCTGACAGTGTTCAAGTCTAGTGGAGGGTGTCCCTGCCCATGGCAGGAGGGTTGGAACTAGATGATCCTTGTGGTTCCTTCCAACCCAAACCATTCTATGATTCTATGATAATGTATTCTTTAGTCTCCACACTTTCCAGCAGAGGAATACTGGCCTTCTAGTGAAAGTAAGAGTTGACAGTAATAAAAATAAAGATTTTTGACACCTAACTTACATCTGAGTACTCTCAACTGGATGTTTGCTGTGCATTTGGATAAATGTTGAATTGTGCTTCAATTCAGGTAGACTAGTAGAAATGCTGACTGAGGGCTCCAGCGCCCTATTTTGCAATGAACAGTGTTTAAAGGAAAAAAAGATAAAAAATAATAAGGAAATTCTGTTGCATGCAACTTGTGAATACACAAAATTCACAATACTTAACAGTTAAGTTCTTTGCTGCAATGGCATTTCTCATCTGCTGATAATTACATTGTAAACTGGTCATGATAGAGATCTTTTGTCCTCTGTAATTCTGAAGTGCTTGGGATACTTTAACACAATTAAATACTTTGGAATAATATTTTTTGTTTTAATAATTGTACTAAAATTTTGAGGTTAGACAGTCTTGGCCCTGCTTTATACTCAATTAAACAAAGACTGTTAGAGCCAAATAGGTTTGCTGGATTTTCAGTGCAGAATCTAAATGTTGCCTGTTGAGATCCCACTTGTCATTACTTCATCCATGTTCTAATTCTGCATTAGATAAAGTGGCAAACTGTTCAGGAGAGAGAAATCTTATAAAAAAGGTAACAGAGATGAAGAAATGGCAGGAAAATAGTTTCTTTTTGGAAAAATGTAAGTCAGTTTATCTTTGCTCCATAGAGTTCTGTTAACTGCCAGAAAGCAGTGGGATGGAATTTCACTGAGCACCAACAGAGGTTTTTTGCTAGAGATCACTTGCTTTAATGGACAGAGAAAAATAATTTAGCATTTTTAAAAAAAATATGATAAGTCTAACCTTGTCAAAGGTCCACTGAAATGAATCTTTACATTGCCAATGCTTAGCATTTAGTTATTTGATGATGAATTTATGATAAGAGTTGTAGTACCTAAGCCAGCTACTTACGTCTCCCAAGAATTTTCCTTTTAAGTTACTGTTTTCTGAAGCAATGGAAAAATTTTTCAGTTTGAAATTACCCATGCAACTCTAGATACCAAACCACCCAGTAATTTGAGGGTCATTTACACTGGTGTAGTTCAGTATTTAGTTTTGCTAAGATGTAATTAATAGACTGGCAGCAGGTACTGTATGTAGTTCTTGCAGAGTTCTTATTCCTAATGCTGAGTATTTCTGTCAGCAAAGCACCCTATGTGTGAGTGGCAACATATCACAGGTCTCATACTGAGACTCAGAAATAGGACCAAGCTCCAGCATAAAGCTTTTAAAGTGCTGCTGATGGGACCTCAAGAAAGTGCTGTCCTGTATACATATGATGGCTCCTAGGGGTGCTTACGAGAATTCTTGAAATTGTGAAAAATAATCCCTCATTTCTGCAAAGATTCTTTGCATTGAGTAATAGAAGGAATTCCTATTGTCTTTTTCAGGTGCCCCAGAAAAGGTGCTGTTTTGTAGTGAGGCCTGAGATGTCTTTCATACCTGACTAGAGTCCTCATGCTTTTCCCATACTTACTAAAGTTTAACAAATAGATCAAGTTTATAAATGGTTGCCTGCGTTGGGCTCTTCAATACCCTATTTTTGGGCTTTTTCAATTAGTATTGTGGACCTGGAAAAGCAAGTATGACTATACTATTTGATCTGACCACAGTAGTTATTGAGGAGCAAAAAAGGAGATTTTGCTACTGTCAAGGTGAAGTACATACATATTATTTCTTGTCTGAAGTGCTGACCCACCCAAAATGTGATATTCTCCTTTAATTTTTATCTTGGTGGGCTTATTCAGAAATAAATCCTTGATTGCATGGAAGTAAAAATCACTTTATGTTGTCTGTAGTTTTTGGGAGGAGGACTTCCTCATTGTGCTGGGAAGTTCACAAATAATGGTATCTGAAATAAATCCCAGTGAAAATCAAGGCACAGGTTTGTAGTCAGATGGGTTTAGAGTAGTTTGAATTTCCAAATATCATTTATGCTTCATCCTAGGAGATCCAAGAATACAGAAGGTGACCAAGTCTTTGTTAGCCAACCTAAGAGTTAAAGTAAATGTTACCAGTATTTTTATAGACAGAAAAAAGGATAGTGAAATGCATTTTGGCCTCTTTTGTATTTTTTTTTTCCATGCCTCAGTTTGCATTTACTTTATATGATGTTTACAACATTAAGCTTTGAACTGTGATGGATTAAACAAAGTACAGTAACCACTTTATGTTAAAATATTAACTACATACCACACCTTACCTATGTGTACAGGCAAAGCTAGGCAGAGTTCCCATACCAAAATTGTGTATGCACTGTAAAAAGAATTCAACTGGAGAAAGACAGCTCTTAACAGAATAAAACCCAATCATCAATTTAATGGAGCAGTTAAGCAATATTACTAGATATCAATATTCAGATAAAGTCTGATTTTTCTTTAAACTGTTTTAGATTCTGTAGGGGTCTGCACTAATTGGATATGTAATACTAGGTAAGTAATAATTAAGAATAATATAAAAGGACGAAATAATTCTCCGCCTGCTAGACTGGGGACCACGCTGGCTCCGTGGGTGTGTAATTAAACAACGCATCAGGCACCTGTTCTTTGTAACCACTGTAGGCAAACATGGCATAAAATAAGGAATTTGAAGCTTTAAACAAAATATCTCATGTGACCACCAGAATAAGGATTTTAGAAACGTGGTAGCTGGGGAGGTCCTTGATGGATGTTTTTGCTGCCTGTGAGGAAGAATGCAGGAGGGATTCTTGTATTCAAATCACACAGGAAGGGTTTTTAGTATCAGTTGAGGAAAAAAGTAGTAAATAGGTAAGTATGTGTATCTGTTAGTTGTCATTTTCTCTGAACTGTATAGAGTTCTGACAGTAACCCAAGCCTTTCATGAACTCTCAACAGACTCAGTTGTAAGAAAAATTCTGTTTGTCCCTAGTGCAAAGGGAACTGCGTTTCTAGGATCACCTAAATGACTTTGTCTTGTAGACACTAACATAGATAGAGGTTCTACAACAGGCATGGAACTGGCTCTTCTGCTTCTGTCGAGGCAAAACTATGTCCAGTTTGGACACAATGTTATTTCTGATTTGGTCATCATCTGTCGTAGAATATCTTAATGAAGTACAGTTTTTAAGCTTTTCAGAGCCGGAACGGTTTATATTTTTACATGTTATCTTGTGCAAATTACAGTCTTTATAACTAACTGCTGTAAATCAAATAATAGATAGCAATTATAGCCAGTATGGCTGTGTGAGTAGGGGCTATAAGAATAGAATAGAATAGAATAGAATAGAATCATTAAGGTTGGAAGTGACCTCAAGGATCATCCAGTCCAACCATCCCCCCACCACCTATTACCCACTAAACCACGTCCCTAAGTACCACATCTAACCTTTCCTTAAACACCCGCAGGGACGGTGACTCCACCACCTCCCTGGGCAACCCGTTCCAATGCCCGACCACCCTTTCCGAGAAGAATTTTCTCCTCATTTCCAACCTGAACCTTCCCAGATTCTTTGTTTTCATGAAATACAGAGAAAACTCAGCATCTTTTAGGAGACTTTAAGTCCAGACTTAGGGAGCTCTGAAAACCATAAATGAATTTGCAGAAGTGGTCTTTCAATACTTTTGTTTGGTTTTGTTTCTTGCCAGAGGATACTTTATGATTCTTCTCAGAAACAATTGCTTTGTAACTATTCTCATCACCTTAAATTGACTTCTATCTTAGAAATTTGACTATCAGCCAGTCAGAGAGAATTGGATGACAGAGCACGTCTGATAGCCAAAGGAGCGATATCGGAGCTAGTTCAACGGCATTTTAGCGTTGAGTCACCGGCTGAGACCCTCCTGACAGGCAGCTGAACTGCCTGTTGCAGCAAAAGCAAACAATACATGGCTGGAGTGTCAGCAGTGTCTTCAGGGCATGGGATAAGGCTAGGAAAATAGTCCCTATCTAGCCATACTCCAAAAATAAATAAATTGGAAGATTTGAGCCTGGCTGCGAAAAACTAATTATAGCTGAGGCCTTTGCATTCTTGGCAAAGACCAGTCTCTTCCTTTTCCTGGAGTTGCTTTTCAAGAAGTTAATTTAAGGTGATTTGAGCATAGCTATAGCCTTGGGATAATTACTACACTGCAAATTTATTGTTTAATAAAAATATTAATTTGTTAATCAGAATACTTAATTTTCTTACTTATCACTGCTGTCCATACACAACTTGAATGAATAAGTATGTGATTATGTTATCCTTTTAATGGATTTCTTTATCTAACTCTCTGTCTTTTCTAATGCAGTAGTCCCCAAATAGAGACCCATACCCATTATTTAGTTGCTGCAGAGGTAAGGAAGGACATAGCCAGAGGCATTAAAATACTCTTGCTTTTTAAACCTGTATAGTGAATTGCAAAAAGGAAAAAGAAAATTGACTGAAGTTGCAGCAGATGATAAAGAATAGTGTGAAATCCTGAGCCCATAAAAGCCATTTCAGAACTCTATAATAGTACATTAAAGAACAGCACTGGGATTTCACTGTATCCATGTGTTTGTAGAGTGATCTAGGCAACGCAATTATAGAAGATACTTAGAATTTTACAATAGGTGCAAAGATATCTTTTCACAGATCTCTGTAGAGCCAATTGCTTTCCAATTTAATTGGGACTGTTATTCTTCTGATTGTAGCAAAGAAGTTGCTATTTTGTACCAGGAATGCCCTTTAAAGTATCATTATCTGAAGCTTTCTCAAATTTATTGCTATCAAAGCGAGAAAGAGCGCTTAGTAGAGCTGAAATGAGTGTTAGCATCGCCAAACAGATTTCCTTTTTCACCATAGTGGTTTATTCCATTAGAATTTCCAGGTTTTATCCTGAATGTGAGATCCTTAGCAAAGAAAGACTTGGGAACTGTAGCAAGGAATATTAAATTACAGGTAAACGGTCACATCGCAGAGCTGATACTCAGTTAAGTAGCACTCATATTTTAGTGTAGTGTGGCTGCAGTCAATGAAGTTATTCCTGTGGAAATGGATAACAGGATTCAGCCCAAGATTTATTGTCTTACTAATTTTATTTCTTCAGTTGATGAGTTTTAATCAGTATGGTGTCATTGTGGAAGCTTTTAAATTGCATGCTTCTGTTTCCCTCTGGATTAATTTCTCATTGAAGCATTTTAAAAATGAGCCATTCTCTATTGTCACAGGTGCAGGTGGTGTATCCAACTTGAAAAACACGTATTATGAATTTATTGAAAGTTAGACAAAAAAACCATTTACACAGTTATAGGTACAATTATATGAAAAGATAATGTATAAATAATTTAATCAGCTCTGCCAGAGGGGAGAATTCTCTTAAATGAGTCTAATTATTCTCATTCCCATGTGAGTTTGGACTTGAAATTAACCTTGCAAAGCACAATCTCTTGCAGAGTACTAACAGAAAGAAGAAGAAAATATAACTTGCTTTGCTCTTTGGCTAAAATATTTTAGCTTGAACAGTATTCCATACAAGAACGAGGATGTCATAAAAACGCTTACACAGTCATCTCAGGTATTGTAAAGCTTGCAGTCTGTACAGCTGTCTTCTGGATCTTTATAACCTGAGACCATGGAAGCTTTTCTCACTGTGGAAGTGTACTTCTCATTAATGCAGACATTTCCTTCTTTTCTGTCGTTACAATACACACTGGCAGGGACTGCCCTTTAGTAGTACCATGGCATGTGAAATTGCAATAGTTAAGTGAGGTCACTTTTAGGGCCTTTGAAATAAAAAGGCTTTGTAAATGAAGGCAATATTTAAGTTAAGAATAAGTCTATTTTGACTGTTTCCATACTTATTACAAGCTATGTGACTTGTCTAGAGTCAATGTTCTGAAAGCACATCAAGCAAACAAAGATGCATACAGCTGTGAATATTGAAGCCCTCCCTTTGCCTTGGAGAACAGTCTTGGTGTTTGAAACTCCTGGAATCCATATTTTTCTGCAGTTCCTAGAGACCAAACTCAAGGGCTTGTTTGTAAATGCTTTCACTTAAATTAAGCAACTAATAATTCCTGCCAAAAGGTTTTAATCAGGTGCCTTATATAATTTAATATAGATGATTTGGAAAACTTTTAGTATGGAGTTTCTCATGAGAACTGGATCTGTTCCTCATTTTCATTTTCACATTGCTTATGTTCAGGGATTTCTTGGCAGTGCAAAGTTACTTGCAGGCAGAAATTTCAGTATAAATTCTGAATGGAAGTCTTTATTAGTTTTTTTAAGTACCTATTTTTCAGAAGTATCTGGGTATTTTTGAAGATAGTTTTATTTAACTACTTCCATAACAAACATGCAGGGAAGGAGAGAGCGTTATGCTCTAGAAATCACCTCTAGCTAGCTAAATTTTGCAAAAATGAGCCTTCTGTGACTTGAATTGTAACTTCAGTTAAAATATGGAATTATTCTACTCTACTGGGGTACAAATACTGCTGTATTGAGGTTTTCTGCAAGGTATGTGAAAGAATAAATAGCATATAGGAAAAAAAAATCCCCACCTGAATGCTCTAAAGGATCTGTATCCTCCAGCTGGAAGTTCTGCGTCTGCCTTTTAATAGGCAGATCTTCCTCAGCTGCACGGGATTTTAATAATTATCAAGAAGTTGTTTCTTGATGGTATTACTTGTTAGTGCATAGGTTATTCCTTTAAAAAAAATTAAAAATTATCTTCTTTCCTGAAAGTTATGTGGGAAACAATCCCTGGCTGCTTTTAAGTTTAGGAAGTAATATGTTGTATTTCTCTGTGCTACCAGGGACTGGATTCAGCAAACCAAGTAGATCCCTCTCAGTTCTCTTTTAAACATCTCACTGATTTCGGGAAAGCAGGTTTGTGAATGATGAGGTGATACTGCTTTAGTTTAGAATTTCTCCTTGCCTTATTAGGTAGAAGTTGCACTCTTTTCTTGGAACCCTCGCTAGTATGTGATACATGGTGCCACTGATCCTACTACGTAGAAAAGTACTGCCTAAGAGGAGCTGAGCTAGGTGACTTAATAGGCCTCTTCCATTAATAATTTATATGTACCTGAGGCTCTTCTGGTATTTGTTATGTTCCAAATGTAAGGTTAAGCATCCCACAACGGTTTTAGACAAATCATAATTAATTAATATGCTAATATATCAACTAAATATGACTTTGCAGCCTTTCTGTCATTGAGTACTGTACAGAAAAATGCAGGTGTGCATTTACGAAGACAGGTCTTGCTGTGGTGACTCACCCACTTAGTTTTGCTCTCAGCTGTGTATATGCAGATAATGGTTTCTTTGCTCTTGAAAATTTGAATGTGTATATGGTTGTCGCTAAAGCAGGCATGTGTCTCTGTCCGCAGATGAAAATGCGGGTGTTCTGTTCTAAAATACAAGCCAAAAATTCAGTTCTTAAATTAAAATTTTCCAGTGGCTACTTCTAAATTCGTTATTCTCTAAGTAAATTAATGTTTTGCAGTGTATAAGAACAGGCGTATCTATGAGAAAGTTGGGACGTGACTTGCACCATTTTAAGCACTCTCTTTCCTAGCAGTGCTCTTCTACAATCCTCTGCTTTCAGCATTTATTCAAATGTTGCAGCTACTCCATAGGCAGTTTCTCTTATATAGGAGGTTTATTTTTCTTCAGCTCATGTACAGCGAAGTCTATGATGTATACTGAATGTATGTCAGTAAAAGCAATTTCCTAAAATTTGACTGAGTACCTTTAAAATATGTTGATTCTTTTTCAAGTAATATTTGTGTAATGGAGACCTGGACTTTCTGCTGCTTTCTGATTTTATTCTACTGAGAGAATAGGACTGCAAAGTAATTCTGATTTTACAAAGATCAGCGTGAGATCTCTCAAATTCAGAATGAGTCTTTAGACTGGTCTGCGCTCTGGGGAAAAAAAATTCCAAAAGCCAAATGTAATAATAACAAAAGAACTTCACAAAACTAACTAACCAAGAAAAGAATTGACTGCTCACATGCCTGGAGTATTGTGGGTAGGGAGGGGAGAGACCACGAAATCAGAATCCAGAACTATTGTTCTTGCTGGCCCTTAAGCTGACCTTTACCAAATCTCTGCCACTTCATGCCTCGGTTTCATTATCAGTAAAACATTGACACTAATACTGACTCTCCTTTGCTTCGAACTTAATGGAAAATGTTTCCTAATACCACTTTAAGTTTCTTGTCAAATATCTCCATTTTTGAATGGAACTTGCGGCAGCATGTCCAGGAGTTGCAACTTTAATTCAGAAGTTTGGTATTTAAGTTCCATCCCTGGCTTTCTCATAGACTCATTGAATGGTTTGGGTTGGAAGGGACCACAAGGATCATCTAGTTCCAACCCCCCTGCCATGGGCAGGGACACCCTCCACTAGACCAGGTTGCCCAAAGCCTCATCCACCGTGGAGTTTAACACTTCAGGGATGGGGCCTCCAGAGCTTCTCCAAGCAACCTGTTCCAGTGTCTGTTCAACCTCGAACAAATCTTGTTGGTCTCTCAGTCCTGAGAGATTCTGTTCAGCTGCCAGTGAAACCAGTGACATCTTGGTTCCTAAACAGATTTAAAAGGTCTGAATGTTCATCTCTGTGGTCCTCATGTTTTGTAAGTTTTATGGTGCTGGAAGACAAAAAAGTGAAATTAGGTGTGAATCTGGCTGAAGCTTTAGATACTAGATTGTGAGGAAGCATAGGCTGTCTTGTACCAACAGTGGTACGCCGAGCATAAATGTGAGGCCGTTGCCCAAGGAGTACCACTGCAGCACACAGTCCCCCTTATTATCCACACTGTATAAATGTGTATTCGCAATAAGACAGGGGAATGTACTGATTATATCGTCCTATCTCTGGGTGAGCTGGTTCTCAACAGTAGCTTAGGTTTTGTACCTCTAGTTTACCTAACACTGCTGAATTCTCTTTCATGGCTAGTTCTAGGTGAGTAGCTGGAAAGTTTATTGCTGCTGCAGCCTCTTAGCTATGACCATGTCTTTACTTCATAGAATCACAGAATGGTTTGGGTTGGAAGGGGCCACAAGGATCATCTAGTTCCAACCCCCCTGCCATGGGCAGGGACACCCTCCACTAGACCAGGTTGCCCAAAGCCCCATCTAATCTGGCCTTGAACACTTCCAGGGATGGGACCTCCACAACTTCTCCCACTAACATCTCTTATTCGTGTAATTTAGACTGTAATCCTTGTGTTAAGAAATCTTAGGAACCCACAGAACTATGTATGCACTTTGTACTTGTTCTCTGTATTATGAGCTGTTACTTTACTTTGTTTGCACAGCATCTAACATAAATGTCTGTGACTTGGCCTTCCACACAGAGCTAAAAGGCCCATAGCAGTTTTTACTCTTTCTGTATCTCATAATCCTGATATGAGGAAAAATATAAGAAAAAAGCTGTCAGAAGCATTTGTACAATCATAATGGCACCATCTAAACACCTTTGATGGGGATGTTTTATTGCCAGTCAAAATCAAGCCATTTAAATTGACATTTTCAGCAAATCACCACCAGTGTGAGTCTGTTGCCAGAGTTCCCAACTCCAGGATGATGTCTGAAGAATCATTGTTGTAAAGACGATGGAGTTAAAAATGAAATTGGGCTGACATTGTACTAAGTAATTTTGAAGTATGGATCAATACCTTGCATTAGCAGATACTAGGTCCAAGACAGCTTGAAGGAGCACACACTTACGAAACAGTTTCTGCTTTTGTGGTTCAGAAGAGTCAAATGGTACGGACAATGTAATTGCGGCTCTCTGGGCTTTTTATAAAAGCTGTACAGTACATGCTTTTAGTGGAGCAGTGGCTGAATGCTGTGTGATCAAAAGCATTGACACTGTGGCTAATAGCTGTACTTAGAATATAAATACTGGGTCATGTCTCTGCCTAAGGTAAAACACTGGAATTTGAAGAAAAGGCCAAATCCATTAACCTATTGGCAATCCATTCCAGAAACCCTTGACTCTTGGGCAACTGGTCTGAAAGACAGAGATTCAGAAGTTGGGCCCTATCCAGTGGCATCCTTACTGTCATGGCATGCCTATTGTAGAATTGTCTTTCAACTGTGAAAACGTATCTTTAAGAAATGAGAAGAAAGGATTAAGTGAATGGTAGTTTAAAAGTTAGGGCCTGCTTCTTTCTTTTGTTAGGAGATTGATGTAATCACATCATGACGTTACCAAGCATAGAGGCCTGATTCTGTCCCTCCTCCCCCGATGTACACAACTTGCAAGAAAACTGTAGCCATTTGGAATGAATTCCCTCAGCTGGTTCACGGTACAGAAATGATGTAACCACCATGTAGGAAGTGTAAAACTGGTAGAGCTTGCTTTGTAGGCATCACAGTTCCCCCCTTGTAATGAAAATAGCGTGCACTGAATGACTAACAGAGGAAACCACTCAGAGAAATACTTATATTAAAAGTCTAGAGCCTCAGCAGGACCATAGTAATCAATTACCCTAAACTGAAGCCCTGGCAGCTTCTATGAATTGCTATTGATTTCAGCTACCAGTGAATCTTTCTAGGACTAGGCTGGAATGTAGGTGTGAGGTGCAGTCAAAATTAGGAGCTGGAACAAACCTCTGTGGAAAACACTGGGAATAGACAGGTTTGGGAAGATATGTTATGCTGAAGTTTATTTTTTCACAGTGCTTAAAAATTGCAAAAACCCAAGTCCCACGCAAGGATAAAAATGAAGTGTCACATCAGCATATATTCAAATAAGAAACATGAGAATTCTTGTTTTCTTGTGAATTTATTATGGAAAATTCTCTCTGGCTTTCTAAAGAAAGTCTCTCTCCTCCATGGCAGCTGAATAAAGGGGAGGGGGGGTCGCAATTTTTTTTCTGTAACATTTATCTGACTAACACAAATTATTTCCTTGCAGTGAACCCACATGTCCTATAAAAATGATTCAAGAATAATGATATTAGATTCAGTCCTTTATATGCTGTAGCTTATGAGTTGCAACTTTGTTTTCTACAAAATTCTTTTTTTTGCAGAATTCCTTGATGGTTTCAGGAAAATGAAGCAGCTATTTCTTTATGCATACTGTTCACTTCAAAGGGAATTTAATCTGTTTTGAGGAGACTGCTATGTTTCCATTATCATACAAGGAAACTCATTCTGGACCCTTTTTTTCTCAGCAGGAACCCTATGTATTTTCCACATTCTCGTTATACGTGTTTTGGCATGAGCATAAAGCAGGCGTGCTCATTTTTATTCTTGCTGATCAAGAGGAGAAGTCTGATTAATGTGAATTTTGGATCAAGGTGAGGGTCATCTTTGTAACCTCCACTAAAAGGAACTTTATGGAGTGACTTCTCCCAGAGGAGGATGTTTCTGTTAGATCAGTGGCCCAGAGGCAGTGGAACAAATCTTCTTCCTCCCGTCATCCTCATTTTAATATCAGCTGCACAACAGCAGCACAAAATACTGGATTAGAGCTAAACATACCATATAACTGAATCGTGTACTCAGATCTCATCCCTCATGCTGCGTATCATTGCAGATTGTTAATCATGCCTTTCCTTATGCTCTTTCCTCCTTCCTCTCCCACTGTTTTGCTGCTCTCCCTCCCCTGCCTCAGATCTTTCCCTAAAGCCTCCTTTCCCCTTTCAGTCAGATCCTGTCCTGCCTGCTCGCTCTCCTATGTTATACCTCTGTTCCTGAATAATTGTTGAATAAATGTTGTATGTTTGTTGCCTTTCCCAAAATTAACTCCTGGTCTTTACTAACCTAACTGTAAGAGCATCATCTCTCAGCACTGTGGTCTCCAAGCATCCTAGACGTTTGATTTCCATTGTGCTATGGAGAGCATCTAGAAAATCTGTTGACCTCTTTGTAGCTTTGTCCCATTTCACTGAGCCAAGCAATGGAGGTGAGACCTGGTACGTAAGACAACAAGCAGTTGGGTTAGGAGGAGCAGTCCTGTTCTGTTTTTTTGTGAGCAAGGAGATATTTTCTGTTGCTTGTTTTAATGTTAATGAATTAAAAGTGCATTTCAGCCCATCACTGGCAAGGCGCCCATTCACCTTCCCTTAGTGCAAGTATCTACCAGGGACCAAAATTCTTTGTTCTTGGGAAGCATGTGTGGGAGTCAAAGCAGTGCAAAGATCTTTTTCATTTTCTTAAGGGAAATTGTTATCCTCTTCAGGCGCAAGCACACCGGCTTTTTAGGACAACAGAATTACATCCTACTGCACCGCGAACGGTGAACTCTTTGGTCTTTCTGTCTTACGTAGCTTTGGTCCTAGTTGTTTTGTCCACATTCTGAAAATGAACCACATGACACGTGGTACAACAGGAGTCAGATGTGACTGGTTTTTCAAATGTGAGTGAGCTGGGGGAGAGGGACTATGCCCCACTCAAGACATCCCTCCATGAGATATAATTGCAAGGGAAGACAGTAGCGTAAGAGCTGACTCTACAGGTTTGTGGCATTAGAATACTTTTCCCTTTAGCAATGGAATTTTCATTTAATCAGTTTCTGCCAGATTCTCTCTTCTTTGAGCTCTTCAAGTTCACCAGCAGGCCTGTTTCTGAAGCACACTGTCTGTTTCAATTTTTTTTATGTTTTCCTGCCATGCGATGTTGTGCTTAAAAGGAAGAAAAAGACACAAAGGGAAGATGGAAAAACAGAAATGTGAAATTTCTCATGGGAGATGCTTGCCCTTACCATGTCATGCTAGTTTAAATACAGTTCCCACACATCACATGTCAAGCTGTACTTGATTGTTTTCAAATAGATGGCAAAAATCATGAGAGGAGGAAAATGTTCTTTTCTGTGACATGTTCTCCTTTTGATACAGTGGGTTCTGTAGCTGTCAAAGCAAAGGCTTCTTCCATCTATTATTACAAATGCATTTGGAGTAAATCCCTTCTGTAACTCTCTATTCCCTTGATTGTTTACTTCAATACAAGTGTTATTGTTTTATTTTTTCTAAATCTAACGAAACAATGAATTTTCAGTGGTGCATTTTCTCTGTGATCCTCAGCAGGCGATGAGGTTCTTTCTCAGCGGAGATTTAGATCACATCTGGAAGTGCAGTCTGTTTCAAGTATTTTCTGCTTTTCTGGCAGAAGAATGGAATATTTAATTTCATTATTCAGCATAGGGTTATTCATTTCATGCAATGAAGGGAAATTCATCAATATTATCTTCAGCATCCAGAAAAATGATACTTACCATGACTGTTTCACATACTCGATTTATATTTTATATCTTTCTCATCACTCAGCAATTATTCATCTCACTGCTGAGAGGTGAAATTCTTGTCTTGAGTTACTGTAATTTCTCTGAACTCCTGAAAGCAATTAAATCACTGAAAGCAGTTGCTTTTATTTTACTTAAAGATATTTCTTGGGACAGATCCACCAAATACAAATTACTGTATAAAGGTTATTTTTTCCTGTTGATTTTCAGGAATATTTAGTAATGCATTATAAAAGGGGTAAATCACTGTTGCTACATTTTAACATTCATTGCAGTAATATTAATCATGATGGATTCTTGGAGATGGATGCGAATGTGATAGTGCAAGTAAGTGGGAATCCAGTTGAAATGCAACATTAATTCATTCCCAGTTTTTATTAAATGTCACAAGATATTAATAGTTTTGCTGATATTTTCATTTTTAAACCACTTGCTGTAAAAAAAAAAAGTGTGATGTATTTATCTCTGCAAAGTCATCAAGATAATTATCTCTGAATCTTTTGTATTATGTTTAATTTTACTGTAGTGTCCCAGATCTGCATTTTTGGGAAAGATCAAAGCATAGACTATAAAGGTGTTCATAGACTGTACCCCATTCCCATAGAAATCAATTAAAGGTCTTCCATTTGGGAAGTGGGCACAGTGGGAACAGAAACAGGCTTAGCATCATGATACTCAATTTCTCTTGCCATCAGTAAAACAGATTTTCTCATTTATCTTATCCTCTGAGATGTTTAAATTTTGAACGTCAGCTGATTCAAATTTTATGTTTGGGGAATCCAGGCACTGAGATGATTTGTGTTTAGGGCACTGAACTGGGACTCAGTAGATCTCAGTTTGTTCTGTCATGCATTTCCCATGTGAGCTTATGCAAATCCTTTATTGCCTCTCGCACAGCCTCATCAGTAAAACAGGGTAATGTCACTGCTCTTGTTCGAAGGATTTGTTAACATTTGGATGGCTGATCTACAGCGGATTGCTGAGGGCTACAGCAAAACGTACAATCTTATTTAAATGTACTACTTTACATATATATCCGTCTTTCATTTTATGCTTCTACACCTACTGCTTTCAGGGACACTCCCTCATGGGACTCTATCTTTCGTTCTTTTCTTTATAAGAAGTCACAGAATCATGGAATGATTTGGGTTGTAACGGACTTTCAAGATCACCTAGTTCCAACCCCCCTGCCATGGGCAGGGACACCCTCCACTCGACCAGTTTGCCCAAAGCCCCATCCAACCTGGCCTTGAACACTGCCAGGGATGTGTTTTTGTGTCAGATACGTTCACTTAAATGGTTCAGATGTTCAGTTCTCAGTCATATTGATTTCAGTAGTGAGCATCGTTTCCATAAAAACCAAAAAAAATAATTTCAAATAATTCTTTTGCAAGTGTTCAAATAGCAAAACCAATTCTGTGCTCATTTTTTTTTTAGAAAGGAAATTATCGAAGTATATATGCACACAAAACTATTTGCATTAAATGCTCTTCTGTTTTCCATATTTGCCATTGCAAAAAAAGTACATTTATTGTTTGAGGCTTTTAACTTAAGCTACATGCATTTTTAGCTTAAGTTGCATGATCATAAAAGCCAGTGAACCTTTCCTGGAGCGAGCAGATTTGAGCTGTATGTTGTTCCCTATCAATCAGTACTATCTGGGATAAAGCAGTGATTTCAGTAGCAACTACAGGAGATACAGCTATCTGCTCTCTATAGTTTTAATGAAGGTGAGAATTCCAAATCACCTGGAATACTGTTTCTTTGATGTCTTTGCACAGCATGAACAAATGTTGACCTACTAATGGTATCTGCTGCAAAACCATTCCTGACTAGTGGCTCTGAGTTTGGTGTAGATGGTATGGAAATTTAGTAACACCCTACTGCCAAACACATGAGTATATCTTTATCTAAAAGTGTATGTGGACATTTAGATAATTGTACTGCCTTCTTGAAGGCAGTAAGAACCATGGTTTACCTGCAAACTACTGCATTTTCCTTCATGAAACTTCCATTCAGACATTGTAGATATAAAGCCAGCCAATATGGAGGACCTGACGGAAGTGATTACAGCCTCTGAGTTTCATCCCCATCACTGCAATCTCTTTGTCTACAGCAGCAGCAAAGGATCCCTGAGACTCTGCGACATGAGGGCATCGGCTCTCTGTGACAAACATTCCAAGCGTAAGTCTGTGCTTCATTGAGCCCCAGATGTCATGAAAGTCTTATTATTCACAGCCAGCATGTAAATGTGTGCATACCCGAGTGTATTAGCTTCTCAGTTCCAGGCAAAGTTGAAAAGGAAACAGCAAAAGGAAGAAAATTTTTTCATCATTGCCTATGACCTTTTAAGTCATGTCTGTGACTGGTCACCCTTGTGGTTCTTATTGCAGGGTTCAGCGAAGAACCCACAAATCTCTAGCAAAAGAGATGATTCCTAATAAAGGAAGTATTGGGGTGGTGGGTGGGCGTGTTTAAGTAGATGAGCATACTGTTTTGAATACATAGCTACTGTTCTGAATACTGCAGCAAACTGCCTTCAAAACTTTGAATCCATTTTCTGGATTAAAAAAAATCTCGGGGCACTTCCTAAAAACTTAGCCCAGCGTTCCCTAAATGTACTTTTCCAATAACGTGTCTGTGCAGATACAGAGGAAATAATGCAGTAAGTAATATTGGGGGAAAAAAACCCCAAAAACAGATGCTGTGTTGATATAGAAGTGTCATCTGTCCTAAAGTGGTTTTATGTAGAACAAGGAAGTAAAATGTTAAAATGTGGGACTGTCTTTATTCTCGAAGTAAAGGATGAAGGAAAATGCATGTTCATAATGTCTTGCTATTGGGTCTTTATAGTCTAGTTAAAACAGAATATGGTTCTTCCCAACTGTAATATGGCAAGCCTGGACACTTTGCCTTGTGCAAACAACCTTTTTATTCCTGATCTTCTGAGACTGAAAACCGCCAGACAGAGGCATGGTATTGTGTGACTGGTTCCTGTGAGGAGCTGAGAACCTAATGAATGAACTGTGGTGGCTCTGCTTTAGCCACCTTCAGGATTGGGGCTTCCAGGGCACTTCCATCTCACAGAATTGAGTCTTCAATTTCTTTTGCAATGTTGAAACATTGGGAAGGAAAATCAGGAGAAATTCTCTTAGTGCCAGGGGCAGATAAGAGGATTTATGTCAGTTCCTACTTGAACCTTTTGAGGAAGGCAGATCTTCTTAGTAGGGGCAAGAAGGGAGGAAGAAAACATTTGAAGATTTAAGTGAAGATTTAAGTAATGCACAGATTTAGCACACAAGCTATTTTTTTAACTGAAGTAGGTGTACTAAAGAGCCCATGACTACATCTTTTGGCTGCAAGAAGTGCACGTGCTCAGAACCTCTTAAGATGTGGTCTCCAGTTACAGAAAATAACATTTCAGGACAAATTCATAAGCAAAGTTTTTTTACCTTTGTTAGCTATCCTGTCCCATTAAATTGTTTTGTTCCTTAATACTTTGACTCCTTCCTGCTCATAAGGCCTCCCTGCCCCTGTAACTCCGTACCAAATGCCAATCATAACTTATTAAAATAAGAATACAGTAACCCTGGATGAAAGAAGGCATTTTATGCCAGAAGGGAGAACAAGGTCTAATGGTCATTGATTAAACCCCATTTTCCAGCTCCATGAGTTAGAAAATAGCCATTTAATGTAGCATTGCTGCACTGAACGCAAATCAAGCTCATTGAGTGTGTCTCCACACACATGTACAATAGAAAATTGATACAGCAATGGTAGAACTTCCAAAGCATTGAAAGGAATAGGCCCATGTAGTGTTGATTGGAGTGGTTTGAATATAGCTCTGAGACAAGCAAAACTAGTTATATAAAGCCCATAGCAACCTAAAAGGATATATCATAAAAAAACAATCAGTCTAAGAAATCAAATATTTGCACAATTGTCTCTCTAGTACCTTCACTGTGCATCTGATTCCTCTGCAGGTGCTTTACCCGTGGTGCATACGCATGATCAGTACCCTACTCTCCTAGCTCACCTTTCTGCCTTTCCCCATAACCGATTTCACTTCTCAACCAAACCAGCTGCAGTGAGTTTACTAGCCGTTGTAAACCCTCATATTCTGCCATCCAAACCTGCTTTTTAAATTCAATGTAATATCACTATGTGCTTTATTTCAGATGTAAAACTTATAAAAAAATACCTGGATGCTAAGCATATGTTGTGAACTTTTGGGTTTATTCCCTTTTCAGACCTTTTCTTATCCAAATCTCTACAACTGGGCTGAAGTCAGTTGCAGCTTTTGGGAGAAGGGCCCCTCCTTTTGTTCAAGTCTAGAGTGCCATGAATAATTACTATGCTGTACTGTATAAATAAATTACATACTAATATCTGTAGTGTAAGTCCCTGACACAGGATGTTAATAAATTATAATGTTCTTGAAGATTTCTGGTTTGCTAAACTCAGTGGCAAACGCTTGCTGTTTGGGATTAGTGACAGCAACACGACAAGGTTTCCCTTATAAATCTTTCATGGCTCTGACGTGGTAGGAGACAAGAGACTTCTTACATATCTGCTCATCCTTGGTGCCTAAGGTGAGATTTATTAGCAAGCTACCAATTTGTGTGATGAGTTGTAATGGGGACTTCGCTCCCTTAAAAAAATTATCTCGGGCCACCAAATCTATCCATAAGGCATTGAAAGAACATCAGGTCAGTAACTGAGTTTTAAATGGTCATTGAGATACTGATAAGGTGTGATAAAATGTGTTGTTTCTCTGATAGACTACCTGAAACTGCTTCATATAACACCTCTTTAATAGATCATGCAATGCTGGGCGAGCAGTCAGAAGCAAAACATATGTGGCCATTACAAATGGATATCCAGGAAAGCCCAATCTATAACCATAGGGGAGATACATACATAATACTGTTCCATGATATTATCAGACCTTGCAAGTAGTGGGAGAGAATTCCATCAAAAAATTCTGGAGGGAAGGTGAAAAGAGAGATGAATGTCCTTGCTTATTTAGAATATTAGAGGGATGGGAATAAGGAAGAAGGTGTTCTTGCAGTCCACAGGGTTCTAGATAAAGATTTAAAACAGATATGACAGTCAGACTCAAGGAGCAAGAAATAGGGGATTAATTTAAATAATATGGAAGCTTTCATCTGAATAGTGTACATGGCAAAACACGCAAAGGTCATCTCTGAGGTGTTATTTGGGTAACATGCATGGCAGTGCGGTGTAGAAAGAGGCAGTATAAGGGAAATCTGTGACAGCAGCAGAACAAGGGAAGCTAACAGCTGCAAAACTATCATTGTTAGGGTGCTTAGCTGGGAAATAAAAGAGCTATCTCCCAACCCAAATTCCATAAATTCTCATGGAAGGGATTCAGGTAACAAGGAAGACAAGCATAAGGATCCTGCTGCAGTAAGTGTGTCCTGACTAAAGAATACTTACAGCAGTATAATATGCAACTGTTAACAAATTAACAAATAGTTGCTAATTTGCTTTTGATCTTTTCTTGCTAATGTTATATTCAGAGCTCCTTATAAATGTGCATGGAGATAATATCATTCTTCCAAACAGCTTGTAGACTAGATAGGTACATATGGCTGCTTAAACAATTCATCTAATAAAGGAGTCGGCTAAAGAGAACTGAGTTTGAGCATGTGAAGTTGGAAAAAACTTAAGAGCTTTTTCAGTAATTCATCAGAATTATTAAATTCAGAGTACAGTAGCAAATAGAAACTGTATAGTCACTCAAGACTATAACTCCTATTACTCTGTGTAATAGCCCTAATATCTTAAAGTCATTGCTTACTTCAGACATAACCTATTTAAATGCTGTATGTTGCTATAAGGGCTTTTTTAGTGTGCATTTCTTAATATGTATTTGTAGAATAAAACCCAATTTCAAATTATCCATTACCCGTGTGCAAAATCTACAAGAAAATACTTCAAGGAAGGAGGAGGTACAGTTTCAGGTTTATTGCTTCATGTGCTGTGCTGCTCTTTAAAATACAAACGTTGGGGTTACATAATGCAGTTAGCCTCTGTCACCATTAGATCATGCTTTCCAGTCTCCATACAGACGTCACAAGCTTCTCACATCTGGGTCTGTAACAGGAGCCCCCCTCCCTTTGACTGAAGAAGCATTTGTAGCTGACAGGCAATCCTAACAGGCATCTTCTCTGGACTCTCCCTGAAAGGGGCAGAGCATCTCAGCCAGAGCCTTCCCAATTCTGTGTGATGGGTAATCAATGCCTTAAAAGTATAAAATAGTCTTTGGAGTAATACAGAGTGAATTTGGCATTAGGTTTGTGACCCAAAGATGCCACCCAAAGATGATGGTGATATGTTTTTTCCTTGAGAGTCCTTTTCCCCATTTTTATTTGAAATCCTGGCATGAAAGAAGTGCCAGCCCTTCGATGAGGCTAAATGCCACCATCCTGTCAGTCTGGCGTGTAACTCAATGTGGTTATCTGATGGGCGTTTTGAGATTACCCCTGTCATTTTAAACTTAAGAATTCAGAACTGTGGAAGCAGTCAAAACCTAAATCAAAGATAATACTTAAACATGTTGAATTTTAAAAAATAAATTAATTATATTTACCAGCAATTTAAAGGAGGTTGCAATTTCAGAGACAAGACCGCTTTCAGACCTCTAACTGAATATGGATTGTCTTTCATTTGAAACAGAGAACAACCAGATGCACAAAAAAGCCTGTGACAGAATATCCCTGCTGGATTTTTCTAATTAATATTGACCTTTCCAAATGAATGATGCTTATTGTAAGACTGGAAAAGAGACAACTTGTTTTTCTTTTATGTGAGCTTTACATTTAAAATAGGGGTTTTATTTCTGCATCTGGTCTCATGTCAGGTTATCATCTGAGAGAGAGACAGCCGGCATTCTTCCTTTGTGCATTGAGAGGCCACTGTCAAAGTAATGTCCACTTCAGGCAACATCTGCAGGTTTCATGTGACAGGAGTGAAACTTATCTGAGCTTCCATAATGATTTGACCCTGTCCTTTAATAAAGGCTTGTTTTCCTTATCCTAATTCTGGATTTATTGTATAAGCATGCACTACCAAGGCATATATTCATTGCTGATTTTATATCCCCAATGAAAAACTGTGCTTGTATCCTGATAATTTTGTAATTATGACTGTCACTAAAGATCTGTTACTACAATTTTATGCATGCTAAACTTGATCCTGGAAGGGATCTTTCCTTGTGCAGGAATCCCACTGAAATTTGGTAGAAGATTGCCTTTAGCTTGGGCTCCAAAGCTTCCATTCTGCTCAGTTTGGATGAATGTATAATAAAGACATTTAAAACATGGCTAATGAAAATTCAAAAGTGTTTCTACAGAAATGCAGTTATGTCTATATAGTATTTCCTCCAGTTGTGGAAGATATGTTAAAATTAAATCAGAGGAAGAAAAAAGTGATTTATGTACTTCTAGCTATCAAATAGAAAGAGGGGAGATAAAAGCCTGAAGCAATGGTAAATGATTTATGATTGAAGAGGTGTTTCATTAACCCCTCTCCCCCAACCACACACAGATAAAGCAAATAATTGCTGTAAGATTGCTTTAATTATTCGGTCTATTAAAATTCCTGTCTTGTTTGCTTAATTTTTTTTAATAGCAACAAATACTGCTTTTCAGTGTCTCATGAAACCACCATTATTCTTTCAAGATCCTGTTTCACTGAGGGGGAAGAAACCCCTCACTTATCACTAACCTTATCTATCAAGACAGGAAAGACTTACGCATGAATTTGGCTGTAGAGGAGTAGTAGTTTTATGTCCCATTAACTCCATGGGATTGCTCACAACACGTGGCATTAAACACACACGTAAGTCTTTGTGAGACCAAGGTTTAAAGAGGCTTGATCTTCTAGATTAGCTTTGCATTTTTTTCATTTTCTTGCTTGCTTTGGCACCATTTCTCTTTATTAACAAACTCGCTGGCAAAGTTACATTAATATAAGCAACTCTGTAGTGAAGGTCCCACCCACTGATCTTTAGCTATTGATCTGGCTTTGCCTTTCAGCACTAATGCACTATCCCTAGTGGTTTGCGACAAGCTGCAGCAACTCACTGCAGATGGTAAAACAGATTCTTAAATATTGATTTGAGGCTCCTCTTTTAAAAGCCATGCTCTCTAGAGGTATTGACGAGAAGCCTTGTTTTAATATTGGGTCACTGGATAAAGGAATGCTTTGCGGTAGGTGGAATTTCGGTCTTGTGGTGTGGAAGTAGCTTCAGAAACCTGCTTTTACTCAAAGAAGGAAAGTGATGTATAAGTGACCAGGACATGAAGAGATGCTGTCTGAAAGACAAAAACAAACAGAAAATCAAAATAAAAAATCTACTGCTTTTTCAGTTTAAAACAGGATAAGGAGCTACAGGCTATGGTAAATTAAAATGCTAAATAATTCTGTTTAGTTGTTTATTCTTTATGTCTTCAAAAATAATTGTATTTTAGATTGCTTATGAAGATGGACTTAAAGATTCCCACACATATATAAACATATTAATCTGTTGAACCTGAAGGCAAGATTGTCACATTAGCAGAACATCCTGATCTTGAAAGAGAATTTCTGAAGGACGTGAATGTGTGGGTGGATTGGCTTAATACAAAACAATAAAATGTTCAGAGATAGTGAAAGGTAGAATAAATAATAATGGTAACTCAAACTATTATAATAAACAAACTAAAAGGCATAAAGAGACCGTGAATTTCAAAGGGAGCATTGCCATTGGCCTTGATTCACTTAGAATGAGCTCAGGAACTCTTTCATATCAAATCCTAAAGTAGATTTTAAACAGTGCATAATAATGCCTGTACCTGGGCAGACCAGAGGTCCTTCTAGCCCAGGACTCTGTCTCTGCTAGTGGGCAGTAGCAGCACCGACAGAAAACATACAAACAGAGCAACTGTATAATCTTTGGCGTCTACAATTTTCACTTGGAAACTCAGGGTTCAGGGGCTTAGTGAGAGTGAGCTTATTGCGTGGAACAATACTCAAATGAATGTTTGGGGTTTATTTTTCCTTGAAATTGTGTGGTTACTTTTGAACCATTAATTTTTACCATTCACAGAATCTTTCAGTAAAGTCTTCAGTAGCCTAATTAGGCATAGCATGAAGAACCATCTGCTCTGTGCTTACCCTTTCCTAGTTTCACATGGTGACCCCTACTTGTTGATTGGAAGAGACAGTGTACAAAGTGAACTGTCGTTCCCTATTCATCCTTTCCATGCCACTCTAAATTACAAACTCCTCAGTCTTTCCTAGGCTGAGGGGTCCCAGTCTACTTAGTCATTCCCTGTGTGGAAGTGATTTGATGCTTCTGCTCATTGTTACTGCCCATTTTTGTGTCTTCTTGAGACCTCTGCTGCATTAGAGATAAGACCAGAACTACATAAAGCTCAAGATGTGAGCACTTCTTGAATAAAAGGCACTAAAAAAAATGCTTTCTGTGTTGAAGGATAGTGACAAGTGTCATGGACTTGAAAAAATGAATGTGATTAGTAATTTTATATAAATTCAGTGAAATTTAGCTTAGGTTTTTTAATACTAAACTTTATGACATACATATTGTGGAGCACATCACAGCTGTCCTGGGGAATGGTGCCATCTAAACATATTAGAATACAGTTAAATAATTTGTAAGATTTTAGCTTAGAATCTTGCTTTGTGAGAGGCATTTAATTGTTATAACCATGTATTGTAGCAAAAAAAGAATGTTTAAAAGTGTTTGTCAGCTATCAGGAGAGCACATCAATTCTTGTTCCTTTTGCAAGTTGCTGTGGCTAGTCTGTCAAGATGGGTGAAATTCCATACATTTCAAAGTACTATTTTCTAGTACATTTTAATTATGTATTGCAGCCATTTTCATTGGGGATCTGAAATGAGAGAGAGAGACTTAATTTAGATGATAAATTGTTTGGCCTGGGACTTCATCTGTTTGCTGTAAAGCCCACTGAGAGATACCTGATGCACCACCAGTATTTCCAGGTCCAGTTGAAATACACCTATTGCGTGCATACGCGTGTGACCCAGAGGTTACCTGTAATAAACCCCTAATTCAGCCTAACTGCAGACTGTTTGCATGCTTGGATAATAAGACAGAACATTATTCTTCCTCTCGTGTTCCAGAATCTTCCCTGGCTCTGGCTTCTTCGGGCCTCCCCCGCCTCCTTGACCCCACTGCCTCTTTTGCCAGTATTGCCAAAACTGTCTGCAGCCTTTTTGTAGCTGTGACCCTTGAACAGGGGCTGGGCAGTTTTCTTCATCCATTAGCTGGTTTTGGAGTGAGAGAGAGAGTTATTTCATGGTGCAGGATTGCCAAGGACTTAAATCTAAGTGACAGCACTAAAATGCTGTAAAAATAGAAGTTTTCAGGGCAGGATACAAACTATTAACAGTATGCTCTCGAAAAAAACTAATAAACTATTATTTGATCATAAGTAGAAAGAAAATAGCTTCAGAAGAAGCTTTGTTTTTCTGCTATAGGGAACGACTTTTTAAGGCTGCTTATAATGCATCCTGTGATGCAATTTCTTACCATATCTGTGGAGCCGGTAAGCTTTCATCTTCAAGTTTTCCTTCATTTTATTTTTGTTCCCCCATATAATCACATGTTCTGCAGCATATCTAAGCCTGATTCATCTTTGCTTTTCCTTTTAAATACGCTTGGCTCTGTAATAGCAAACTGTGGGGTTTATCTGTAGTTCTGGTTTTGGTCGACAGTAACAGAAATTTTAAAGGTTCATATCTTTATGCCTTGAGGAGTACACAGCATTATCATACCTTGCTACTTCTCTTTTTGTTTTGTTTACTGATATTTCACAGTAAACCCTTGCAGTTATCGTCAAGTGCTCAGGCCACAATAACAAAATTTTGCCAAAGCTTAGACTCTATGTTTCTCTCTTTCAAAAGCAATGAAAGATTTGTTTAACTGAATACAGTTGACATTTCTTTTATCCCATCATTCCATTATACGCTTATAAATTCAGGTTGAAAATAAAGAGTAGCTCCAGATAATTTTATTAGATAGATAGTTTTTCTAACCTCTGCCCCATATTATCTCAGGGTTATTGCTTTCCCTTTAAATAGATCATTCTTCTTTTTGTTTTTAAAAACATTATTCGTATTTGTACTTTGGAAGCATCTGCCTTGCAGCAGTGCTGGGAGTGCTTGTGCTTTTATTTCATCCAGGCAAGAGAGTGAAGGTAAGAGGAAAAGGAGGAGTGGAAGGAATGTTGAAAATTTAGCCTGGGCATTACCCAGGGTCCTACAGTATAATGTAGAGAATCATGCATACTCCTTGTTGAGATGATTTTGGGAGGAATACAGGATTTTGTGTGTTACATTGGATTGTGACACTGAACCCACCACGTAAGCCATTCTTAGCATTATTATTATTTTTTGAAGTTCACATATGCCAGAATTTACACCCTGCAGTGATCAAAGCTCTGCCTCGCAAACAAAATACTAATTTTCAGTGGTACTGGAGTCTGGAGAATACAAACGACTCCATGAAAAATGTGTATCTCTGGAGGTGGGACAAAGAAAGAGGAAAACTTGTGATGAGAACACGAGGCTTTCTGTTTTCTGAGGCAGAGTTATTTTTGGCTGTTGCTGGGATAATGGTGGATTGACTCCTAAAATATCATTTAGATAGAGTGTGCTCTCTGTTTTTCAGTGGAGCACACACAGTAGTGCTATTTGATTTATCGCTTTCCTGTGTTCCTGATTGTTTGATATCCCTGTTTCACAATTACGTATTTGGGAAACCGGAATATTGTACAGCAGCACAAGGTAGCTGGTGAAGCTGAAGGGGAGGGCAGGGCCAGTGATTGCCAGGTCTCTCTCCAGACAGTTATAGTGGGATTTCAAAGCGTGTACTCACACCTCGTGGCCCTTGCAGTTGGTGTAGTGTGGGTTGAGTGGAGTGAGACATTCCAGTCTACACATAATCAGACATTTTTGGCAATTAATGTAAAACTAAGAAACGAGATGCGTAAGAAAGGTTACATTCACATGTGTAGCCCTAATTTTTGTCAGCCATTAGTTCTACTGTCATGTCCAAAACATATAGCTTTCAAGTTTGCGGAGTCAGGCCCACATTAAAATAAACGGGAAGTTGCAGTGGCAGCACCTGCGACACCCAGAGTGCAAATCACCAGCTTGAAAGGGGTGTTAGTGGGAAGTGCCCGAGCCCCACACTCTTCTTAGTGACTGCCCGAGGAGTGTGCATGATACATGCACACCTTAGAGATGCCTTTTCTATCCACTGATTCTAAGGAGAGCCTCCATGTCTAGATCAGAGAAGTTCAAGGAACACTAAGAACTTTATAACAAGAGATGAGGGTTGGTTTTTCAGCAGATGGCACTTCCTTTTGAGAAAGCAGCAGTATGTTTTTATGCTGCACATTTTCTTCAGGATTCAGGAAAACAGTGCTCTGGCAAATATCATTCACCCAACACATCCTTCTTTCCGAAGTCTGAACCCACTTCTGTGAAAGTCCCTGGTTTTTAACTTGTGAGCAGGAAGCCATGCAGAAAGGGATTGAGCATTTTTGTTTCCCTAAGCAGACTTCCGAGCTTACCCATGTATCTGCCAGAGGAGTAAGGGGCAGGAATGATGTCTCCCTTGAAGGTTCCTCACCAACACTGGCTTTAGAGCTATGCTGAACTTCCCCTTGTAATCCCATGGTACTTCTCTATTCCACTGTCTTGTCATCAAGGCTGTATTTCAGTTTGAGCAGTGTCATGTGAAAGCCCACCACACCACACCGTTTGTGATTGCTGTGTTCAGTAGTTGCAACTGGGCAGGTAGCTTTGTGCTTTGTGTCTTTCTCATTAGCACTGTGAAGGTTATGAAGAACAATATTAAGAAAGGTTACACACTCTTTTTCATTGCAAAAAGTTAGTTATTAAGAAGTTAATCAAGAACTTAATTGAGGAATATAATAGAATTTGTGATCAAATCTCAGTAAAGTTCTGAGTCCATGTCCTGGTCTAACAAGATTTATTTAGATCCAGAAAAGTAAACTAGATTTGAAGTTTCATGTTTGGAGTGCTGATTGCCCCCTGGCATAAGAGCAGCCTCCAAAAGGTAAATTTAAATGGTGATGAACAGAAAACATGTTTCCAGTCCAGGCTGGCAAACCTAATTTTGGAAGCGGCGTGCTGCCTGTGTGATTTTCCCTATCAGCCTGAAGAGACCAGGGTTGAATTTGAATTGCTCGCCTGAAGCCCAAGTCACATGGCTGTCACTGCTGTCCTGTCTCCAATTACTCAACTCAGCCAAACCAAATGAAGACTGTGCTATTTTGCAGTGTATGCATCACCTTATGTTGATGCTAACCCAGAAGCAGCAAAGACCCAAGGACACAATCTCTCACCTTCATTTCCTGAGGCCAATGCCTTGTTCTGGTTGCTCAGGCGTGTGCTGCCAGTTGCTGAGCTTTCTCTGTAACACTGGGAGCGGCTACTTAATTTCCTCTAACACTTTTCCTGGCTTGGTTATGCTGACTTTAGGAAATATCTGCAAAGAATTGCTGCTACTAAAATTTCTACCGCTATCTGTCTTTCTGTAGCGATACGAGGCTTTCATGCTTGCATTGGTTTCTGCAGTTAATTAATCTAAGTCTTTCTAATGCTTACTGTGGTAAGGATAGAAAAGCAATAAACAGTGCAGATAAGGGATGAAATGGTTTAATCTCATTAATTAACAAAATACAGAGTATCCATGTACAAATATTACTCCCCTTCTAATCACTGGGAGTTGGATGAGACACACAGCCAAGCAAATATCTCTCAGCTATAAATGAAGGTGTAGTTCAGCTAGTGTGGGGTTTTTTTTGTGTTTTTTTTTTTTTAATTCCCTGATTTTAATAGCAACTTCACATCATAATCAGGAGGATGAAATTCCTGCCAGCCAAGTACATAGTTTGGACAGATTAAAGGGAAGAGGTATGAGAAATGATAATTGCTTTGTGCTCGTCAGACTTCTATTGAAAATCTGACAGGTTAATTACCAAATACCTGCTTTGCAGAATGTCTAGGCAAAATTTTTAAAGAGCTATTTAAAGTTGTTCGTTTACAGTCTGTCTGAAAAGTTTTCTCCCCCTTTTTGAAGTAGTTCATTAGCATTTAGAAGTGTGGAACATGTTCAAATATAGACCGTATTCTCATGTGCATGCCTGGCTGCTTTCCACTGCCCACCCCCAAAGAAAATTGCCCATATTTTTTTGCATTACCCCACATACTTCGCCCACATAATCACCCTTAACTTTCAGCAGAACATTATTTCACCTGATGGAAACTGTAACCTTGTTGCTTTCAACAGTCTGAATCATAGTCATAGAAAAATTAATTGTGAGATAAATGTTCCAGTGGACTACACAAAAAAACCTGTTTTGACTGACAGTAAAAAGCTGTTCTACTTTCAGCACATTTTCATGTCTCATCACATGGCTTTTCTTCACCTGCTTTTGAAACTTGAAAATGGTACTCACCAAACTGCTGATTTTCAAAGAATATTCCAGATATAGATGCCAAAACCCTACTGATTTCGCTGAGAACTAAAAGACCTTGAAAGTCTGATTTTCTACTAGTTCACAATATGAGGTCATTTGGATCACAGGGCCACAGATATCTACAGAAAGGCAACAAAGGTTCTAGGCATCTGGGGTAGGCAGGGCTAGAGTTAGTGCAGGCTTTTTGGGAAGGACGAAGAGACCTTGGTGAGTAGTGGACTTTAACAGATGAAGTTGAACCCACTAAAACCAGTTGTTTCAAGTTTCTGCAAGTTAATGTGAATCATCCAGTATCATTATTATATACAGTTGAACAGGGATGACCAGCCTCCTCGGTACAAGAGCTAGATTTCCCTGTATGGAGGTACAGTAAGCAATATTACATCATCTCCTGCTTTGTTGGATCGTGCAGCATGTGGATCAGCTAACCAGCGTGTACTAGACATGACCAGTGAGTAGCCTGCAGACTGGCCAGCTGGTTCTGGCAACCAGGGCAGGCTTTCAGTAACCACCCTTCCTGTGGATGCCAAGACCATTGTGAGACCACACGTACACCTTTCCTGTGACACGGACACCTGAATTTTGGTTATGTCAGGAAACAGGACCTGGGGACCCCAGAAAGGATGACCATAGATGAACTGCCTTGCTATGAACTGCCAGTAGTTACCTAACTGGTGTATTTATGTAGTTTCCCAAAGTGACGCTTTGAGCCCATAGCTATAAGGTTAATTATTGTAATATTTAAAGCTTATAGTTTGTATTTTTTTATGAAGATGAGAAAATTAGTTAAGTGCTGGGTGTATAATTAATTCTATATCATGTTCCTTGATACATTGAACTACATTGCTTTGTAAGAAATGCACAGTGCAGATTGTACCACAGAGCATTTTTTATAGAATTGTAATTTCTCTCTTGCTTCTTTTTCTTTGAACAGTTTATGAAGAACCAGAAGACCCCAGTAACAGATCATTTTTTTCAGAAATCATCTCTTCAGTGTCAGATGTCAAATTCAGTCACAGTGGTAGATACATGCTAACAAGAGATTACCTCACTGTCAAGGTTTGGGATCTGAACATGGAAACAAAGCCCGTAGAAACGTACCAGGTAGGTATCTCCTACGTCTTGAAACGCAACAATATAAAAGCATCTCTGTTCAAAGTTTCCTAAACTTCTCATTGCTTGGTCTGAGAAGTGTCTAGCTAAGAGAGCTGCTAATCAAGGTGGTTAAAAACCTTATAGTGGCGTACTGGTAGTTGCAAAAGGGCAATTTCAGCATCGGTAAGGAAGTATAATGCCTGGGGAGTCAGGGTGACACTCACTGCAGATTGAGCTCTTGAAAGAAAAGAAGCTTCTAACAAGGGAAATAATTTCGCTTTGGCATCTGTTTTCAAATGGTGCATTTCACTATCAACATTTAAAAGAAACTGAGGAAAGAGTTTCGTGAGTTGCTTAGCATTTCTGCTCCCGCTGGGACTGCCTAGAGTTTACACCTTTGTAATTTCAAAACCTGCTTTTTAAAACTTCATCTATGCGTTTCTCCCTTGTGCCGAGTGGTAGAAGTGATCAGTGTGAAGCCCAGGCATCACCACTGACACAGCAGTTAGCGAATGCCAGACAGACACATCTGGTTGCTTGGATTCATTGCGATATTATCCAGACAAAATGCCAGTGGCTCCAGCCAGCGCCGAGTTTGTACTCTGACATCTGTTCTGTTTGGCAATAGAGGGCTGAGCTTACATTTTTCGACTCTGCCTTGAAGAGGGAAAATATGTCTGTGACACAGAAACTGCTTCTTATGAAAACGCAATGGGACAAAGCTGTTACAGTACTACAGAAGAGTATGCAAAGTAGGGAAAATATCATTCATCTGGCTCGTACTGCTTACGTAGAGACAGTCCTATGACGCTGCTGGAGCAACCCCTTGTTTTCTGTGTCTGTGTAACGGCAGGTGGGTACAGGAGCTCACAGTAACTATCAGTAAGACTGGTTTTAACATAACATGTAGTGCAAGTTTGGCAGTGTGACTTGTCAAAACAACCAAAATTTGATATCAGTAACATTGGAGGTGTTTATTAGCTAGTGTTGAGTAGACAAAGTGGGCCCCAGTGTTTCCCAATGCACCCGTTACCATTTGGTGGGTGCTCTTCATTGTGTCTCTTGTTAGCATTGGGAAGTCTGAGCCTGTATACGTTAAAACTACAGAATTGGTTTTGCTCTGAAAATGGCAGTACTTGTAGTGCTAAATGTGTTAGAAATGTTGATATGCTGTGAAAATCAAGTGGGAGGGTACAAGCAAGACTGTGTTTTATGTAACAAAAGCATATCTAAATTTTAGGAACTTAGGTAATACATTATTTTGTACTTATGCTAATGGAGTAGGCAACCTTGTCCCTGGAGGGGAATAGCTGGTCAAGCCAACCTGTTTGTCTTGACTTTGACATCTACTTTTATTTCCTCATGTAGGTAGCTGTGAAACAAGCCGGCTGCTTGTAAATCAGTCTGACACCCAACAGTGGGGCCAATTAAAAAGTTATATTTTTCCATGCTAAGATGTGGCAAATGGGACTAAAGTAATTTTCAGTACTGATTATTGCAATCAGGAGCTTATTGAAAAAAAACACACACAACAAACACAAAACCCACAACAACTCAGCAAATATAACAGTGTTCTTGCTGCCTTGGTTTAACCTATGGACTGCATTTCATTTTCAAATCCTTATCCCGTGCCTTGTAAAGAGTATACAGATGCATTGCTGAGGGTTGCAGCGGACTAGAGGAGAATCTGGGGAATCAGGGGCCTTAGGAAGCCAACAGCACAGGGCTGCGTAGCATGCACAGAGTCCAACCGCTCTGGGCAACCTTTTGTGTCTTTCAACTGCAGAGAGTAGAGAATTCTGTTCTTAAGGAAAAGTGGTTTAAGTTACTCTTCTAAATAATTTGTCTTAGAAGTATCTCTCATATGCATAAATCTCATATATAAACTTGAAAATCTCTCAGAAAGTTTGGGGTTATTTTGTAGTGGGTCACCCGAAGGCAACAAATAAACCTAACATTTTCAGTTATGTATCCATGCAATTATGACGACATGTATATCATTAACAAATTAAAAGATATTAAGTAAAAGATTTAATGTCTCATTTAATCTACTGCATGGTAGCCACTTAGATACTGTCTAGCTGAGAGACTCATGAAGAGGGTCACAACAGGAGATTTTCCCACAGGGTTGTAAGGAAGAGCGAAGTCTGTAACTCTACTGCTCCATGGTCAGGTTACAATTTTAGTATCACCAGAAAAAATCAAATTCTTTGTGCAAGTTCTTTTTCTTATCAGTGCTGTGCCTAAAAGAATGCTGTTACATAGAGCAGCCTTGCTGAAACGTGTTGTCTGCTGACCGATTCAACTTGATTTTCTCCTGTTTATGCTTTGCATAAAAGAAAAAAGGGCATAGGTTGGTGCACTGGACAGCACTAAAAAAGCAGGACAGTGGACTGGCCAGTGCTTAAAAACCCTGCCTAACAGGGTACTGTTTTGCTGCTGCTCAGGTAAATTATGCCAGCAGAACCATGCCAACAGCAACCAGAGGCAAACACGTTCATAGCTGATAATAACTTGATTCACTTTTGGCAAGGTCTGTTCCATAGGGGTTTGGACTAATATGTCACTTGCTGGTCGGGTCCATTCAGCCGCAGTGAAACAGCTCCCTGTGTAGTCCCGTTACTGTGTTAGTCTGGAGCACAGGATGGCTAGGTAGTTCCATGAAGGTCTGACCTAAAACAGTGCAATGAAGAAAAGGAGAATGCCTGTGGTAGCTAGTCAGGAATGAATTTGGTTAGGATTTTGATTAAGATTCAAGTACTATTCATATGTGCAGACAAATCTGATTTTTACCCTCAGTCAGTAGTTGCAGATGAACCTGCAAACAAGGTTAAAAATTAAGTGTTTCTTCCAGTTAGTTTTTCATAGTCATTCTGAGGGTCTGAATGTGGTCAAATACAGTAATCGGAGGGTCCATGTGAAGAGCAAGATGGTTGTCCCAGGCAGTAGTGCAAGTCTGCAGACTGTCATTCAAAAAAAGGGAGCTGAGACCTTGAAGAGATTAGTAAGAAATCTGAGCGAGAAACTTCAAAATGCTTTTTGACAGGGCTGATAGAAAGGCACAGCTCCAAGCTGTGGAGTTGGACACACTTCACCAAGGGTGTATACGTGACAGTGGTCATGACAGATGGCTGCTGGAAATGGTAACAAGAGGAAGACCTAGAAATGACAGTCAATGAGGCAAATACAATCCGATTCCTTCTCCTGCTTTACCCAACCTTTATATTTCTTCCAAGTGTTGGGAGCTCACAAAGATGGTAAAGACCTCCAGTTCTGTAACAAATTACACTGCTAACACAAAATGGCTTTAAGTAAAGAGAAAATAAAAGGATTTAATTACAGAGGATGCAAGAAACTGCATCAGTACTAAAAGTGTTCTGACCTATTACTCACCACGAGGGTAAATGCATTTAATAGTGAAATGTTTTATCTGCATCTACCATTTGTCTGTTATTTTCTGTATAAGACATTATTTGTTGATATACAGCTCAGTGTTCACTCCTCTATTAATGAAAGTTGATCCATGACTAAAATATATAATCCTTAATAACCTAACGTTACAAGTATTCTTAGGATACTGTACAATCTGGCTATTGATAATAGGTTAGTTTAAAGAAAATATAAGTGAAAAATCATTGTCCCTTGCCTGATCTTGATAGAAGTTCTCTTGCTTGAAGAAATGTTTATGCCCTCAGGCCAGAGGAGGATGCTGAGCATCCATGACTAGGAACAGTCTCCCTGGACTTGCAAGAACCAGTACCTCTCTATGCCAGAGCTAAATTATGCCCCTTGGCTATTGGATCGGTATGTGTGCTCCAGAGGCCATCCCCACGTTTTTGTTTTACTGTATCTACAACAACTAGAAGAAAACATCAGGAGTGAAAGTGCATTAGTAAATTTGCCTAGGCAGGGATTTTCTAGCTCATTATTTCCTAGTGGAATGAAACCAATCATCCAGAAGGAAAACTAATCAAATTCAGCAAAGGATTGAAAAGGTTTGCGTGAGATCTGTATCTTTATGGTGACCCTTGTTTGGCCCAGAGGAGAGGTCTTCTGCTGCTTATTCCCACTTTTCAAGTATGTAAGTGAGAATTTACAATGTTGTTTTTAAGCCTCAGCCAAACAGGAGATACCCTAGGGCTAAATTAGTGTTCTGATTTGCAGCCTGTGCAACTGCAACCTTGTACTGTATTTGGCTTCTGAAATGTATTTCCCAAATGTATGTAATACACTACAGGTTCTTTTAATAGAGCCAAGTTCTTTATGCTACAAGTGAGAGTCCACTTATCTTGGAATATGATGTTTTTGTTACTATTTAAATTAGATTTCTTGCACATTAATTAGCACATCTAGGGTATCATCTGGTGAAATGTCTTTGGGAATTAGGCGAGCACAGAGCAAATCACCCAAGCAGGAAACAAATATGTTGAAGAGGGGTGGTCTGCAGCCTGCTGAGGGAGGTGTGCTTCGTGCCTTCCCGCAACAATAATTCTGTAGCACCTGGTTAATTGGGCTGTGGAAAAGTACAGGTAGTTTTTTTAGAGTTTAAACACGGTATCTTCTGCAAAGCTACCAATCTGTGCAGCACATTTTGAAAGTGAACATGGGAGATAAAGCAGAGAGTGGGGGACTGATTGCGGAGTTTTATATTTTGTTTTATTTCAAGAATAACACCAGTTATTTTCTTTGAAACAGGTCCATGATTACCTTAGGAGCAAGTTATGTTCCCTCTATGAAAACGACTGCATCTTTGACAAGTTTGAATGTGCATGGAATGGATCAGACAGGTAATCCATCCTTACGTCCATCACTGTCTTCGTTTAGCAAATGAGCTCCCGTATGACAGGGAAGCATCAGAAAGTAAAGTGTTAAGCATGGTTATTTTCCGCATCAATTTACATCTTCACAGTTCGGGTTGGTAAAAGGTGCAGTTGTGTCTCTGACCTCATTACACATGATATCTACCTTGTTAATCCTGGCTCATGCCTTAGGGAGAAGCAGCCTTCAAATTCTGTCTGTTTTCCCCAAAATCATAAGTAGGCTGCAAAAGTTAAAAAGAACCCTGCCAGTTTGCACAGCCCCACCAACACACTAAGGAGGCTTGTGTGATCCTGTATTTACACATGAGCTGCCTCAGAAATCCAGTTCATTTACTGGAAACAGGCAGCGAGGAAAGGCAGTCACAGGCACCTACTGATTCTCTGCAGACTGCTGCCAAATGGCAGTTCCTTCTGATACCTGCCCCCATCAGAGCAGTGCCTTTCCCTCTGCACTGAAGGAGACGTCCTGGTATTTATCTTGGATGTAATATCTTGCTGAATATTTTCATGTGAAAAACTGGCACAAGTCAAAGAGTGCGAGCGAGGATGCAGGGTGCTGTAATGTTAGCGAATGGTGGCAGTACTTCGGAAGTAGGAATATTGTACTGGAAGAACTGAGCAGCCGAGAGGACGGGGATGATAAAAATGGATGAAATCCAAGAGTATAATGCAAGGTGAGGATTTTAGTTAAAGAAAACACAAACCTTCATCTTATCAGTTGGAAACAACTCACAGGGACATTTGTATGCTAGGTGACTGTGGAAGGGATTAGCAGTCTACAAATGCATATAAAAGAGCAAAGGAGCCGGTTTTGAATGGCACAGAGTGAATTCTGGCTCAGCAGAGCTAGGAGCCAAGAGGCAAAGGTTTGGCACTTGCTGAGAGCCTGGAACTGTGCCTTCAGCTCACTTATCCTCTCATTTGGGAAAAATGGTTCATCTCATTGTATTTGAAGCAGGTCTGCCCCCCTGCACTGGGCAAGGACTGTGAAACAGAGTGTGAGGCAGCTGTGAAAAAGGCAAATATGATCCTTGAATAGGCAAGACTGGGATAACCAGCAGAGAAAGGAGTACTGGTGACTTGATGTTAGGGTCTTACTCAAAGACCTTTGGACTGCAGTTAAACTCTTCTTGTCCCTCATCTCCAAGGTGGATGAACGCCTTGGGCAAATGGACAACTGCTCTAAAGAGATGAGAAGGCAGGAGTTTGGTTTTCATCAGCTTAGCGAAAGAGAAGCCAAGATTGTACTTGCTTCTTTAAGTATATCAAGAGGGTATACATAGGGAGGAAGATCATCTAGCTAAGATAAATGTGAATGATAACGACACAACAGCAAATAGGTATTGAGTGACAACAGCTAATTATAGTCTGGAAATTAGAGGTAGTTCATACCTGTTCAGACAGTGACAATGTCGAACAGTCTTCCTGTCCTGAGTAGTGGAGGTGTAAGAAGCCCAGCTCTTTTCATGATGGTGCTCAGGAAATTTTTGAAAGCAATTAGGTCAGACATTGGTTAAAATGAGAAGCGTCTGAACTTGGAAGTGCAGAACAAAGTCTCTTCCAGTCATGTGTTCCAAAAGTGCAGATAAAGTCTAATGCCGTACACTGTGCAAGGGACATCTTCTCTTTGGATTACTTTTCTTTGCTCATTTCCTGTACCTGCCCAGTGGAGAGATTCTGTCTTTACTAAGAAATAAAACTTTTAGCTTGCATCATTTGTTATGAAAATGGTACTATATAATGCCATTATCTCTGTTGTCTGCACGGCAGGGTAACGTATTTTCTGACAAGGATTAACTCAGCATTGAGTATCCCTTGTGATACAAACTGCTGGCCATTTAAAATGACAGAGGTGGACCACACTGGGAAAAGTCCTTCCCAGATTGCTATGACTGCAGCTTGGGCACCACCTGTGGTGGAAATGGCTTTGATATGGTCAGAAAATGGGAATGACCCACAGAAGTTTTAGGGAAAGATCCACGTTTTGGAGCTTTTCTCTGAACCTCCCAAACTCATGCATGAATGGATGTTTTAGCAGAGGGTTGTCTCTGGAGGCTGGTTACTGCTTGAGTTTGGTCTTACTAGAAATATCAGCATTCAAGCATTTCTTGGAACTATGGACAGTGCTGACCCCTGCCTAAATCTTGCACAGAACAGTACAATCAAATCATTTAGCTACTGCAAAACTTTGACAGAGATTCAGGGCTTTTGAGGTCCTTTCAAAAACCGTTTTGCTTATCCTTGGTGAGAATTCCCAGTGCGTTGTAGGGGATGGACAGCCATGTGTTCCCAGGCCCAGAGTCTTTCTCCTCTAGGCAAATGAAGTCCTGCCGACCTCATTAGTGCAGTAGCACCACTGTCTGGATGGTTGCCTGGTAATAATAGAAATATTATTCAATACCAGGATTTAAAGTGAGCATAGTAGTTTTGTTCCTACTTGAAAGATCAGAAAGATTGATGCAGTGAGTAATTATTAAGTGGGAGCATTAGATTGTGAGCGCTTTATTTACTGTACTGCCCAGACACCGGGACGCTGTTACTTGTGCCCAATTACCAAATCCGTCACTAAACACAATATGCCGCTCTTGATTGTAAGAAACTGTTGAGTATCTGGCAACATTTGACGAAAGATAAGGGTTCTCTTTAATTTGGTTGTTTCTTTTTAAGAATCAAATGTATCAGGATTGATGTTCATCTTCTGATGAACATTCATTCTTATGAGCTTCTTGCTTCTATGTATGACAAGTGTTGTACTGTTTTGCTACACAGTACAAGGATTTTTTATTTTTATATTTTTTTTTGGCGGACCATAATTTGAATTATATTTGGGTACCAGTAATTCTTAAATAACAGTTCATTTGAATATTAAGATCACTCAATTTGGTCCTTTTGCTATGTGTTTTTTTTTAACAAGGACTACTGCTGAAGGTAAGCAATGCCTATTAACAACGGTACTCTTAAGAGATGCTGCAGTACAGTATGTATATTATTAATGTGTATACATAACTAATAACTGCAATTCTAAACATTTTTATCTTTTGCAGACTTAAAGATACAATTTAAGGTGACAAGATTGTTCAGTTAAAAATGAAAGCATGTTTATTATCTGGGTGAAAATGCTTGTTATTAATTTTTGTCATTACTAAGGAGTTAATCTAGGCTACGGTAGAACCTGATGGTGGGGCTGTTTACAAAAAAAATCAATGTACGTGAGCTCTGATTAGAACGTGATTGATGCTCAGTTACTCCAATGAACGGGAACTAATATGATCAGACAGAGCCAATCTCATTTGCTGAAAGGCACATTAATCACTATGTACTTTGGCAACAACAGTGGTCAGGGGAGGGAGTCAAACAGGGTCTTACACTAATTCAACCAGATGAGCACATATTATCTGTAGATGAGTATATTGCACTAAAATCATGCCGTCTTTATTGTATATACCTCATTACATGACTATGTAGAATATGTGAACTCTATTTATGCACTGATAATTTAGTTCTTCCATTCACTTCCAAAGTCGTCTTTTAATACCAACCCTCAAGACACTGTTTTCTTCCCACTGTCAACTAAACTAATTTTGATATTTCATTTTTACCTCAAAAATTAACATTTTTGCAGCTGTTTTTGAGTTAAAGAAGCCAGTAAAAGAAAAAAATAACATAGTATTTCTACATGGTAGTAAGTGGATACCTTAATTACTGTTCTTTTGGTTTTTAAGTTTTCAAATGAATAGGTGTCTGAGATCCTTTCCAGGGAGACTTCTGAACACCATCATGATCAGTGATATGCTGTAAGCAGATGAGTGAAGTCACATACAACTGTTCAGTCAGTCCTTTCCTACTGAACTGTCATTCATCCCACTGAATATCCGTCAGCCTTCACTCTAATCAGGCGGAATTGGCAGGTCCCAGTGGATAAAATGTTAACAGTCTATCCCTGTCTGGCAGCACACTCTGTGCTGGAGAGCTAGAAGACATTGTTTTGTTCTCAAGGCTCGGCATGTCAAATATTAGCTTGGAAGGACTTGGGGATCCCCTGTTCTAATTCCCAGCCTTATCCCAGGCAGCTGTACCGGAGTGCCACAACCCTGAATCCGGTGTCTCGAGCTTTTCCATCAGCATTCTCCCCAAGAGAGCGTACAGGAAGATTCCCCAGTATGCCAGCAGGCCCCCACTGCTTGCAACAGTGCTTCCTCCTTTCCCTTTCTTGTCATAAATAAATCTCCTTTTTCATTCTGGTGAAAAATGTTTTGAAGAGTTTTCCTGGAACCAATCCTTTCTTCTCATAAGGTCAGCTTGTCACAAAACCAGATCTGCTGGACCTTGTGTGTTAGTCCCAGGAGACTGCAGATGTGCTGTTCTGCACTGGTATGCATGGTAGTGAAATCTTGCAAAATGTCGGGTCTCAAAATATAATTGGGGAGACAGTTTCAGGTCAAAGAAATGGTCCTGTTTCACGCTGGGTACCTTGAGGGACTCCTTTGCCGAGATTTACAAGTCTGGAGGCAGGATCTGGTGGAAGCTGCTCTCTGAGTCTCGTCCCCTCATACCTGCTTGTATTCTATCTTCCTTAAGCCTGGAGTGTGCTGGTCCTTGAAGCCCTGCCCAGCCTTAGTCCTGTCACACCATCCCGTGACTTCCATGGTCTCTTGAACACCAGTGCAGGAGGAGAACTGTGACATGAGCTGAATTTCTTCAGACAATAGAAATCTGCAGGTGTAGAAAATTTTCTGTGCATCTGGGAAGACTAATCTGGGCCAGAGTTAGCCCAAAAATTATTATAGAAGAATCTTAAAAAAAACCCACAATGCAACAACAAACCCAGCACAAAACAATGTGAAGCAAGTATGGTTTGGTTTGTAAGCAAGCCTTAAATCCAACCGATGTCCCCAGAGCTTGAGGGCAGACCCTGGCATCCAGGAGGGCAGCTGAATGGAGCAATTTTGATGAAGTGTTGTGTGCAAGGACGGCAGCAAGATGGAAGGCATTTAAGAGCTTGGCTTGCAATAAAGAAATCTGAACGAAATATGGGAATAATAGATATGGGAAAGACAGAGATAGGCCAATTCTTAGTGACTGACATTTTTTATGAAATCTCAATGCCTAGAAATATTGTGGAAGATCTCATTGCAGTTAGTACAAATGATTAAATCCTATTCAAATGCCCTTGAGGTTGGTGAAGTAGGGAATTTGTTGAACTAAAGCAGAACTTTAGAGAGGGAAGCCACGTGCTGAAGCATTTCATTTAACAAAGAGTCATTACTAAAATGAAAATATTGAAAGCCAGATGTTTTAATTTATTAAGATGTTTCAAGATGCTGAAGCAATGAGTAGTTGTTAGAGTGGTGCTGTTGACCCTGAAACTATGGCCCTGAATTAAACATCAGTGCTGTACCTACTGGTTCATCATAGAATCATAGAACCACTAAGGTTGGAAGAGACCTCGAGGATCATCTAGTCCAACCGTCCCCCCACCACCTATTACCCACTAAACCATGTCCTTAAGTACCACATCCAACCTTTCTTTAAACACCCTCAGGGACGGTGACTCCACCACCTCCCTGGACAACCCGTTCCAATGCCCGACCACCCTTTCTGAGAAGAAATTTCTCCTCATCTCCAACCTGAACCTCCCCTGGCGCAACTTGCAGCCGTTCCCCCTTGTCCTGTCACTAGTTATCTGCAAGAAGAGGCCGACCCCCAGCTCACCACAACTTCCCTTCAGGTAGTTGTAGAGGGCAATAAAGTCTCCCCTGAGCCTCCTCTTCTCCAGACTAAACAAGCCCAGTTCCCTCAGCCGCTCC
>VWZZ01008026.1:423258-470290 GCA_013399095.1 Psophia crepitans | reverse complement strand
CTTGGTGTCGTCTGCAAACTTACTGAGGGTGCACTCAATTCCCTCATCCAAATCATCCACAAAGATGTTGAAGAGGATGGGCCCCAGCACCAACCGCTGGGGAACACCACTCACGACCGGTCACCAGTTGGATTTCACTCCATTCACCACCACTCTCTGGGCCCGGCCATCCAGCCAATTATGAACCCAGTGAAGAGTGTACCTGTCCAGACCATGGGCCGCCAGCTTCTCCAGGAGAATGCTGTGGGAGACCATGTCAAAGGCTTTGCTGAAGTCTAGGTAGACTACATCAACAGCCTTTCCCTCATCCACCAGGCGGGTCACCTGGTCATAGAAAGAGATGAGGTTGGTCAGGCAGGACTTGCCTTTCATGAACACATGCTGGCTGGGCCTGATCCCCTGGTTGTCACAGGCATGGCATTGCCCTCAAGATGACTTGCTCCATGACCTTCCCTGGCACCGAGATCAGGCTGACAGGCCTGTTCTTCCCCGGATCCTCCTTATGACCCTTCTTATGGATGGATGTTCAGCCCAAAGGAGAAGGCGAGGATGGAAGCCCGAAGCCCACAGGGGCTGAGCAAGTTGTCTGTGGGAGTAAGCAAGACTGGAGGTAGTGGGAGATGGCAAACAAAGGGTGAGCAGTGAGACCTTCAAGAAGAAAATGAAGAGAGGAAAAAATAAGGAACAGAGAAAGGGAAATGAGAGCGAAGCAAAAGAGACAGAGCAGGGAACAGAGGATGAAGCTGGGGAGGACACTTCACTGGCAGGAGAGAGAAGCAGATGTAATGTTTTTTAAAAACTGTAGAGCAGGGTAGAGGGAAGTGGAAAACGAGGAGGGGAAGAAGAGGGGGATGGAAAGGAAAACCTACCTGGAAAGTGTGGTAAAGATCACAGCCAAGAATGTGGGGGAAGAGAGAGAAAAAGAGAACAGAATAACAAGTAGAGAGGGAGTAAGAAGAAAAGTCAATAAAATAGAAGTAGGGTTGGACTGTCCTGGGGGTTTCTCCTTCCCCTTTTACCCTCTGTAAGAACACATTTGTCCTGCTTGTATAGAAAGAAAAAATGATCAGACTTTGGGCCGTAGCGACCCCACGTGAGGACTGAGGTTTGGCATTGAGATGCCTCAGATTGTGTCATTGGTAAGCAGGAATGCCCCAGTGCCAGTGCAGGCTGGGGGAATTAGCAGCATTTAGCCTTGTCACTTAAGAGGTGCATACCTGAAGAACTGTCAGAAACCCTCAGACCAGAGAAACCTTGGAGCAGCTCTGAAGAAGAAAGCACAGAGTACTCCGTGCGCTCTGCAGAGCAGCACCGTGCAGTGAGGAAAATGTGTTCCCCTCGTGGGCAGGGCAGGTGGGTTAGCGTGGGGCTGCGCTCGTGCCGATACGGGGTGTTGCCTTTTCCTTCCAGAGCGCTGGCTGCCGATGCATGAAGCACAGACAGTGGTAGTTGTGTCGCTGCCATTGCAGTTTTTTCCTGCTTTTTTGCCTTTTTTTTTAATTATTATTTTTTTAATCATTGTGCCTGTAGCTGTGGTGGTTTGAGGTGGGTACAGTCAATCAGCCGCTTTGCTCCAGCCTGAGCTATCAGTACACAGCTCCGCAGGGTCCCCTGCACAGTGGAGATAGCAGTGCCTCTATGTGTAGCACAACTTATAGACCTGCTTTCTAAGTAAAATTAAAGGTGGTTAGGCAGGGCTTCTCTGGGCCTGTGAATTAGTGTGGGGTGTTTTGGGTGAGGGGCTTTGTTCGGTTTCTTGAACCAGCCTCACTTGCGAAGGTTTGGTGGAAGCACCCATAACACTGCTGGGCAGAGTCTGGAAATACCGAACAGGCTCTTCCTGTACTCAGCTACAATTTTTATTCATATGTATATAAAATTCTTCTTATCGCATACATTCCATTACTGTACATTATATTTTTGTGTGTACGGGAATAAATTGCATGCCTACATCTAGTTCTCACTCTCTTTTATTGTTATTTTAAGCAGCAGGTAAGGTTATAATCCATCTGTGTTTGTGACCTTGAACAAGAATGGGCACTTTCTCATTTACATAATGCTATTTTTTACTGAGCCATTAAACTGCAGAAAAACAGGGCCAGCATGAGAAGTAGTCATCTACATATGTTAAAAAAATAACTGCAGTAAATCCAGCCGAAGAAAGCAGACTAAAAATATGTGAGAGTTCAAGAAATTAAAAAGCAAATGGACTGTAAAGGCAGTTTTATTGCAAGCAAAACCTCCTAAAATAAGATTCTTGACAAACACCTCTCTGTGCCGCTGGTGGGTTGGTACTCTGCCTGCATGAAAACCGCTCCCCTTACAGTTCCTGCCTTCTCCGGAGGGATGCTCCGCTTTTCCCCGGGGAGCCACAGCTCTGCAGCCCATGGCACGGGGTGCCTCGGGGTTATGTTTCAAATTTTTCCCCTGAGGGAGGGGAAAAAACCCACGGTACTGGGCTGGGCTGTTTGCATTACAAATGTGTATGTTAGTGCTGAGATAGGAAATAATCTCGCCTTTCTCATGTTGTGGGTGACCGTTACAGCGGGAGCCGTAATGACAGGCCATGGTGATTTGGAAGGAGAGAAACATTAGATTTACTGCTGTTGATTCAGTTTCTGAGATGGGCACTAATCTTGATCAATAGGCTTTCTGCAGCTTCTGGGATACATTTCATCAAGCTGTCACACTGACTTCTTTTTTTTTTTTTTTTTTTAAAAAAAAAGCCTGTGAGATTGTGAACTTGTGCCCCACTCAGCAGGATTGTGCCGGGTCTCTGCAGGTGGGGAAGGTAAAGGAAACCTCACTGCAGACACCCTGTGGGCAGTTACTGCTTCTGCCTTCTCTGGAGCAGCGAGGCAGCTCCCTGCCAGGGCTGGCCGCAGCTGCGGGTGGACAAGTGCCTCCATTGCCCATCCCCAAACTCAGCGGCGGAGCAGTGGTGCTGCCAGTGGCACGCTGCCTGCAGCCCTCGGGACCGCAGCCTCTCGACAGGGCGAAGGCTGTAGGCGAGCTTTTGCTGAGGGCAGCGTGTGCTGCGTCTCCGTGCTACGCCTACCTGATTTGCAGCCGTTTCCTTTAGCGCTTCAGGAGCTGCAAAAAGCTCAGTGTGGAATCAGCTGTCATCAAACTCCAGTATGCCATCAGCAAACGTGGAAGCAGGATGGAGCTGACAGTCCTGCCAGTGATGCACAGCGTACTAATCCAGCTCACCCCCTCTAGTTTGACCCTACAGTGGCTCTGAAGCGAACGGAGCTGCTGTCAGTCAGTAGCTGCGCAGCTCCCATTTATGCGCTTTCCAGTATATTATTCATTTGTATTACAGTAGCTCCTAACGGCCCCAAATGAGATCAAGGCAACACTGGCTGGAGGCTGTGCACGTAGTGTAAGGCAGCTGCCGAACCCAGGAGCACCTAATCTGATCAGCTAGTGAGTGTCTGTGTGGCAGAGCATAGTTTATGCCTTGGAGTCCTCCCAGGGCTGCATACGCCATGGTCTCCTGGCCAGTATGCTGCTCGACACAGATCCCCCCCAAGTGGGAAACAGCGGCAAAGTGCTAAGGCGATGGAACTGTCACTGGAGGCGGAGGTTAGTTTATTAAGTGGGAAGCATGTGAAATACTCTCTGTTGGGCTGTCCTGGAAAGGCAAATAGTTCCTGATTGCCTGAGTCGTAGAACTGTGCAGCTTTTCCTCTGCAGACCTGAGCGTGCGGGGTGAATTCCCCTTCCAGAGTGGAAATTCAGAAAAAACACCTTATTTGGGCCTGAGGCAGGAGAGTGGAATATGGCCCTGGCTTCACATACAGAAAAAAGTTCGTGGGGGATGAGCTTTGGAACAAGGCTCTGAAACCCATGATTATGCTAATCCAATAACCTGAGGGCCATGGATGAAATCCTGAATTCATTAAAGTTAGTGACAAAATATCCTCCCTGAGGGACTGGGGGAATGAAGCAACTGGCAATCCATTATTTCAAACTACAAGCTGATTAATGGGGTAATTTTTATACAGATCAAGGTACGTTTTCTGTCCCTTTCTCCCAGACTCAGAAATATATCCTGACGTGAAGCTTCATTCAGACTTCATACAAGAGAAGACAGAATCCTGTTTATTACCAATGTGTTTATTTCTAAAAAGAGCTGTAGATACAAATTTTAATGGTGTCTAGACTTGCAAGGTCTATGGTTTGAGAGGAAAAAGGGGTTTATTGTGGAAAGAAATGTACTCGTGCAACGTTAAAGTGATTTTTCAGAACCTTTCAAAGCATCTTTCTTTACATACTCATTAAACGTAGTAAATGTTGCTATTGTATCACAAAGTTTGAAATACTTGGAATTTTTTTTTTAAAGACTTTCTCTGGAATCATGGTAAATGTCACCCATCAGAAAAGGTAAGGCTCTGCAGAAAGAAAAAAGCCGGAAATATGTGACCCATAAAAGCTTATAAAAAGTTAGAAGGTAATTAAAAATAACTTATTAAAATGTATTACTTTGTCTTGTGAAGTCAGTCTCATGATGTTAGGGTTCTGACGTGCATGCCTGCTTCAGAATGTTAGTTTGGGGTAACCTTAATTTTCATTGAATATTCTGATAGGGAAGGGGAAGGCATCAGTAGAAGAAACCTATTCGCTCCGGGGGATACTGGGAAAAATCCCGTTTCGTACTCTTTCCAGCTGAAACCAGATGTCTAATCCGAAGGTTAAAACTCAACTGTCATGATCCAGTCATGGTGGTAGGCGTCCCACAAGCTGCTGTGTAATTTTGTCTGTTCTCTCTCTCTCTCTCTCTCCCCAGTGTGATAATGACAGGCGCGTATAACAACTTTTTTCGAATGTTTGACCGAAATACCAAGCGGGATGTTACCTTGGAGGCATCCCGAGAGAGCAGTAAGCCACGAGCCATTCTTAAGCCCCGGAGAGTCTGCGTCGGAGGCAAACGGAGGAAAGATGACATCAGTGTTGACAGTTTGGACTTTACTAAGAAGATCTTGCACACAGCGTGGCACCCAACTGAGAACATCATTGCTATAGCAGCGACAAACAATCTGTACATATTTCAGGATAAAGTGAACTCAGAAATGCACTAGATTTATCAATATCCCTCTATATTTACAAACCAGCCTCTTGAGAGTTGTAGAAGGATGTGATCTTCACAAAAATTGTGGCTTCTGTGGTGGGATTTGTAGGTTGCGTCCTTTCATCCCTCAGCCTGTATCATTATCGGTGGCAAGCCAACTATTTTCCATCACTGCAACTGTATGAGTAAAAGGCACGGCTGCAAATCCAGTACTGTGGTCTGTATCAGTTCCTTTGAACAAGCAGGGGTATTTATTCACTTCGGGAGCCTTCCTGAGGAGGGCTGGGACTCCTCAGCTCCCGTCAGTCCTTTCGAGGGTCTCGGTGGTTCGCAGGACCGCGCTGTTGTGGTGCACTGCCTGCTTTTGCAGTCCACAGCATTTACCACATTGTTAGAGCTTTTTGCCTCAATCTCTTGATTATTTTGGGGTTTTTTTTCAGTAACGTTTTCCTGTCTTTCAGCTGAGGCAAGCCTGTTTGAGTGAGCGGGTAGCCACATCCCCTTAGAGCGTGTGGCACCTTGGGGGGGGCTCATGGCAATTATAACTGGAAGCAGAATCCCTGCTGGTGAAAAGCTGCCCAGTCTCACCCATCCCATTCCCTCCTTTACAACACCCTCTTACTTATTTACGTTACTTTGTGCTTCAGCTTCCCGAGTGAATAAGTGAGAGGCTGGTACAGTTACTCAGCCCACTTATTTTAAGAAGTTTATTCTCCATAGGTCTCTCTGCTCTGTTTAACACAATAACTAGTATCTTCATCACGTGGAGGACTATTAAAAACCTTGGTATTGCCCCTCCCGAGGGACCGGCTGGTCAGACAGCCTGGCCGGTAACACACAAACCCCTGTTTGGGGGTTGGGGTTCTGGAAACCTTGGCTAGAAGTGCTGTCCTTGGAGGCAACGATCGACTTCAGTGGGAACAAAGTTACATCACTGCTAGACATTTCAGAAAGCCCCTCGTTTGTGACTGCAGTGCGGTTATTTTAGTCCTGGCCTCTGGGGAATACAGGCAGTGCCAGGGTGTCTGTGGCTGTAAAACGAATGGTACTGCCAGCCGCAGCTCGGCTCGGTCAATTATTAACGCTTTTAAATGAGTCCACTGCTGGGAGACAAAATTATTCCTGGAGAAATACAAAAAAAATCAAAAACTCTGAACAAAACCTTCTTCCACGTAAATATTGTTAGATCTCTCTCTCTTTTGAAGTGAACAGCGATATAAATGGAAAAGCAGATTACATGCAATTGGTGTAGCACGTGCAGGAGCTCTGCGGGAACGGGGCGGTGGGCAGGGAGTCCCCTTAATCCAGGAGAAGAAAGTTCTGCTGCATCCCTAATAGCTCTGGCAGAAAAATTAATATCCCAAAGGATTTCTCCTCAAACCATGAATAAAAGAGCACAACTCAGATGACCTGTTAATCTGTCTAGATTGAAACTCCTCAGAAAAAAATGAGTCTTTAAGCAGTTATGCACTGATTTCTTGGTAAGTGGAGAAGGTCCTGACGAAGGGATCTGCATGCTTTTGTATTTTGGTTTGGGGAAAGGGTGGGCTAAAACCTGCTTACAAGAACTAAAAAACCAAACCAAACCTACAGCTTTTATAAGACATCTTAACACAACACGTGAAATCTGTATGTTCGAAGTTTTCTAGGTCCATGCTGTAGATTTTGTGTGCAGAAGCACAGCCGCATGTGCATCAGTTTCCAGCCACACTAAACACCTGAGGTGTGAAATGCGTAGGGTCATTTCAAAGGGAATGAGGAATGTTTGTTTATAAAATACTGTGTGCTGGAGCAGGCATGGACAGTATATGTACATATTTATTCTAAGGTGATTTAACAAAATTGCTTTTTCTTTCTTTTTTTTTTTTCCTTGTAAAAAGGTTTAAGAATGTGGTAAATTGTATAGAAGACTTGTTAATGCCAAACTACTGCTTCAAGGGTGTCATACAATTTCTTTGACTTTTGGCCTCCTCCATTAACCTTTGCAGCTCAAAAAAAAAATAAATTGCTATTAGCTCATCTTGGCATTTACAGCTAGAAGTACTGTAAAACACATATTTAGCTTTTAACATTCTCAAGTAAGATTCTATAGATAACTTATTATAAAGCAGATCTTAATACAGCAAATTTTTGTTTTTAATTTGAAGTACCTTACTCTGTTACAGCTTTGGGTACCAAAAAGGACATGTTAAAATTAAAGAAAGAAATATATCTTCGGAGCTTTATAAAACTAATGAAATACCCAACCAAAATACCATGAAGCGATTATAGAGGAAATAATTAGAAACTTTTCAAAGACCAGTATTCCATTCCTGTCTTTGACATCAGTGCTACAGATGGGTTTCCTGGTTTCTTGAATGTATGGGAAGTTAACATCGTCATTGTGAACGTTTCCAACTTTCTTTCTCTTTTTAGTTTGAGCTTTCAGTGGTGTAGAGTAAGTGGTGGTAAAGTTGGTAAATCTGATTGTTTTGAAAGCTGTTGTTCATGGCTGCATTCTTTGTGTTGCACAAATTAACTAACTGTTGTTGAATAAAAATATAAATATGTTAATACCAGCTTTTTCAATAAAACTACAACCAAAAAGGCATAAATAGATGACTTCAAGGCACAGCTTATTTTTAAGCTCGACATGCAGGAGTTGTTTAGCTCCTTTTGCAAAGGAGGACGAGTCCCAGGGATCGGCCCTCACAGGACAGGGTGCTGCCTGAACTTGACGCACTGTGGCAGGTAGAGAAGCGAACGCGGGGTGTGCCTGGGGCCGGCGGGGGGCTAGTGTGCTGCAGGCAGGCACAGCGGAGCTGGGGATACGCTTCTGGTGCACACCCGGGCCAGGATTTTCCTCTGCTTATAGCCCAAGGTAGACTTCAGGAGATTGGGGTCTCCGCCTCCTACAGATGGAATAAAAGGCGTGGGTGCTGTGAAGGGCCACACGCCATCACAGGGTAAAGAGTGGCGTTAGCGTCATCGCTGGCCAGGCTGGAGACCGGCCAGCGCAGCGGGCCGTGAGGGCACGTCTGGAATGTGGCCAGTCCCAGCCTCCCAAATGAGATGGGCACTGGCCCAGGTGACAAACCAGTGGGGTACCAGCAGAGCAGCATCCCTCTTTCCCCACAGCCCTCGCTTTCTACCTCTACCCCAGGGGAAAATAAAAAAAAACAACAACCAACCCAAAAAAACGAACCCCACCACCGAAACCCAGCCCCCTCCTGCCTTGGCATACACGCTTGGAGCTAGGAAAGCATTCGCCTACCAGACCAAACTGATGCCTGACCGTCCCTGGTCATCGTGATGCGTGCCCCAGATCTTGGGCTGCTCTGAGCCTCAGCCTAAGGCAGCTAACCCTGCCTGCCGGTTCTGCTCGGAGCCCGGGGGGTGAGAAGCCCCTGGCCATCAGCACACGGGGTTCAGCGCTGACAGGCTAAGCCCTTTTTCTGGACGCAGACCAGAATAAATTTGCTCAGCTGTTAGATTAGGCAGCGTGTTGCTTTGCACAGCTCTCCCAGAGCTCACATGCTATTTTTTTCCCCTGGTTTTTGGGAAGACACAGTCAATCCCACTCATTTAGGTGGACAAACATGACTAGGCACTGAAGAGAGAAATCTCAGCTGAAAATCAACACATCAAGCAGCACACTATTTACCTTTCTAGTTTCCCTTTTCATCCCTAAACACCCAGCAGGAGCAGCAGCCAGAGCTAACTGATGCTTTTGAAATGGTCACACGCATACTTAGCAGCTGCATGCGGCATTTAACCCTTTGTGGTTGGGGAGGATGTCAGCACGGGCCACCTGCTTCTCCTGTTTGCAGCCAGCAAGTCTTGCTTTCAGGCAGAGTTATGTCCTTTGGAGTCTCCTAAGTTTGTGGTTATTAATCCCTGATGAGAGGGCAAGTATAAGGATTGTTTGCCTTCTATGTCCAATTTTCAATAATATTATTATCACCACTTTGCCCGCGCTCCCAATCCTTTTCCATTTCCAGCCTTCTCAGCAAATTGCATTAAGTCTAAAATTGGAGCATGAATTCACTTATCTTGCTCATGTGGTAGAACCTCAGAGGGCAACAGCATTACTGGAGTGGGTGGGATTCAAAAACTTGGGTCTAATTTTGTCAGATGCTTGGAACAGGGTACATGTCTTTGGCTTTGTGAAGCCACGAAAGGGTCTGGGTACTCGGTACAGGACGGTTTGCCATGCGTACTGGAAGGTTGGCTTTCAGAATGCACCATGAGAAAGCTTTTCTTTGAAGAGATTTTGGTTTTTCCTTCTCTCTGATGTTGGGTGAGGATCAATCTTGTATTCAGCACAACTCTTCAGGCAGGCAGAGTTCCTAAATCCGGCCTGTGAAACAAAGCATTTCATGGGAAGCACCTGACTGAGCAAACTCCTCGGTTCCCTCAGCTGTAGAAGCTGCTGTGGGTACGGATCAGCCGGCAAGGTACCGCTGATCCCTTGTCTTGCCATTTGCCACATGGACACAGGCAATGAGCAGGACAAGATGCTTAAACCAGCACTTCCATGAGACAATTATTGTAATTATCATGGTGACGCTATACATTCTAACATGGGCACTAGAAAAATAAAACCTACAACAGTGACTCTATCAAAGGATGCAGGGTGGGTTTTTTTGGGACAACCACTCCTCGTTTTAAAACTACCGCTGGACACACTAGTAGTGTGTGCATGCCTCCTGCAGCAGGCCGGCCCCAGATATCTCAACAGATTCCCAAGCAGATTAACTTTACATACAGGCCCAAATCCTTCAGTGGGTAATAAACCGACCGTGGTCCAGGGAGAAGAGACTTAGCGCAGAGAACTCCGGAAACTCCCATCACCATCTTCTGTGGCTTCAGCATGCTTTTTCCAAAAGGAGGAACAACTCAGGGGGAAAATTCACTGTAAATGATAAGTAATAACTAACTGATCCTGGAATTAGGGTGTAAGACTGGGAGCAAAGATGCTGGTAATTGTCCATGCTCTGCCTATAAAATAAATGCTGCCCAAGCAGGATCCCGGAGCGAGGCCCCATGTCAACAGCTTGTGCCAATGTCCCGGCCTGGGCAGGCTCTCGCTCTCATGTCTCCTTGGTGAGGCTCGACCACCCCAACAGCTCTGCTAGGTATCCTGGGCCGGGTTCCTCCTCGCTTTAGTGGGAAGATGTGGAGGGAAGCAGAGGTTTCCCGCAGACAGGAGCGATCCTGGCACTGCCGTCTGTTCGCAGTACGGGACACAACGCTCACTGCACAGTTATGCACGTCTCGATTGTCTCGTGGAAGAGGTGGGGAGGAGACCGCAGCTCGTTCAATTATCATCCTCTGACATCTCTTCTAACACCTCTCTGAGAGGAGCAGCTGCATTCTTCATTTCTCACAGCTATTGATCTGCAAACCCACATAGATGTTGCTGCATCAATTGCACTCTGTCAACATGTTAAAAATCTTCTCTGCTACCTTAGCAGCTAAAGACTTACTTCAGTATAAAACAAGAGATAAGCTGCACTATTTCATACCACCATCCTCCACATATTTTGTGAACAAGTAGGACTCAGCTACGCTTCTTTTTAAAAAGTTTGGTTATTTTGAGCTGCTATTGTACTATTGCTAATGAACACCCAGGAATGCAGTGCTACTTTTAAATCCGATAGCTCCTAATCCTTTTGTGGAGCTGCCAGAAAGTTCTCCTTGCACAGCCTATCCCCAAGGAAAGCCTGTCCTGTCAAACCAGTCCCAAACCCAGACTCTCCTGAGATCCACCCTTCATTATAAAAGAGCAGAGAACACGGTTCTTGCTTGGAAGGACAACTGCAGCCTGGAGCTATCTAAAGTGGGGGACGAAAGATTCCCCTTGGTCCTTCTGCATGGTCCATGCCCAGCTGTGTCCCCCCTGCTCAGCCCCCGTGCCATCTGCCTGTTCTCCCTGCACTGCCTTTGTTTCCACCTCATCGTACGTCTCTGCACCTTCCCCCTTTAGCCTCCTCCCTGGGCCACATCCAGTGGCCAGAAGCCACTGAAATCCCATTGACTCCCACCACCGGGCCAACCACAGCAGCCTCTTCAGTGTCTCATCAGCATAGTGGCGAGTGCCCCATCATCTCCCTGTCTCCGGAGCTGTCAGAGAGGACAGCCCCATTTGCCAATACACCGTATTTCAAGTGGAAGATTTACAGAGTTGGAGAGATTGTATCTTAGCAACCAGCAATGCATTAAGAAAGCAGTTTAACTGTTTAAACCTTCAATTAAAAAAATCCCCCACAAAGAGGCAACTGTCATGTATGAGACACAAAGCCCTTCCAACGATCACCAGGAGGGACGCGGCCACCTTGTGCGCATCCACCTGCCAAAGTGACTCTGTGTGAATCTCCTCCCTTCCCACACACCCGAGCCAGGTGCTGTTACGGCCCGTACCTACAGCCGTTGCCTTCTTGCAGAAAGTGGGGAAAAAAGCATCTTTTTGCTGAGCAACCCTGAGGCTTTGTATATTGGTCTCATCCCCATAGGAGCCAAAACAAGATCTTCAAGAGCTTCCAAGGGGAAATCACAGAATCACAGAATCACAAGGGTTGGAAGGGACCTCGAAAGATCATCTAGTCCAACCTGCTCCGCCAAGGCAGGGCCACCTAGAGCACATCACTCAGGAACACGTCCAGTTGGGTTTTGAATGTCTCCAGAGAAGGAGACTCCACAACCTCTCTGGGCAGCCTGTTCCAGTGCTCTGTCACCCTCACAGTGAAAAAGTTTTTCCTTACATTAACCTGGAACCTCCTGTGCTCCAATTTGCACCCGTTGCCCCTTGTCCTATCGCTTAGTGAGACCGAGAAGAGCCTGGCTCCATCTTCCCGACACTCACCCTTAACATATTTATAAACATTGATGAGGTCACCCCTCAGCCTCCTCTTCTCCAAGCTAAAGAGACCCAGCTCCCTCAGCCTTTCCTCATAAGGGAGATGTTCCACTCCCTTGATCATCTTAGTGGCTCTGCGCTGTACTCTCTCTAGCAGTTCCCTATCCTTCTTAAGCTGAGGGGCCCAGAACTGGACGCAATACTCCAGATGCAGCCTCAACAATGCAGAATAGAGGGGGAGGAGGACCTCCCTCGACCTACTGACCACAGCCCTTCTAATGCACCCCAGGATGCCATTGGCCTTCCTGGCCACCAGGGCACATTGCTGGCTCATGGTCATTCCCCCGTCCACCAGGACCCCCAGGTCCCTTTCCCCTACACTGCTCTCCAGAAGGTCAGTCCCCAACCTGTACTGGCACATGGGATAAAGAAGTCCCACACTGAAGACCCAGAGTGAAATAGGCACAGGGCTGTGGCTGCCCTAGATGAGGTGCTATCTCATCAGCATCTATTCCCTGATTTGTACAACTTAGAAATACAATCTTTTCCCTTCCAGGGTTACCTTAATTATCGGTCTTCAGATACACCTTTCCCTCAGTTCTCTTCTTCTGCAGACAGACCGGAGCCAGGCCTCTCTCTGCTTTACGTGAACACCCCAAGCAACAACTCTTGTGAGACTTTTTCTTACCAGGCCTGCAGCAAACCTGGACTTCATCCTTGGCCTGACAAAGTTATACTAAAAACAAAAGGGCTTCTGCAAAACTTAGTTTAGATAAATCACCATTTTCTGCCTCAAAAACTTTCTGTAAAAGAAGGTTCACCAGACTTTAGTGCACATTACGTTGTATTTTACGCAATTCTCAGTGACCCGATCCATGCTGTGCGGTGGCACACTGCAACAGAGGGATGAACCTCAGCGTAGTGCAAAGGGGCATCTTTATTTTTGAAAAGGAAGGTCAGAACCTGGGAGCTGAGAGGACCACCCGTAGGAGCGGTGCAGAGTCCCTCACTCACTGCTTGAAATTTTTTTGCACAGGAAGGTGGGTCTTAACCTGTGACCACAGCCCATAACCAGCCTGTGAGCGAGCAGGCGCGGGTCTGGCGTTGCAAAGGGAGGTGTTTGTGCCACCCGCAGGCTTAACGGGGCAGGGAAAGGTGGCAGCTGCTGCCTTCATTGCTCTTGCCTCATAGATGCACTATTTTGGAGGAACTTCATGTAATCTAAAGCAAAAAGTGAAAGCAAAAAAGAAATTTTGCCAGGACAACCCCCGGTCCCAAAGGGTACTCGTGCTGTGTGAGAACTGTGCCACGGGGCATCGCGCACGTGCTCCTCTGTGCTCACCGACTGCGTTACCTCCGAGCTGCAGGACAGGAGAGCTGCCCTGGGCTGCAGAAACTTCAGGATACAGCACTGAAACACTCCCATGGAGATTCACTTTTTAAACAACGATTAAAGATCAATTGAACTGTTACTAGAAGCAGCATTAAGAGAGATTTATGAATCATCCATTTATAACTCTGGGAAAGCATCTTCTTTAAAGAGAAGACTGAAAAATCCATTTATTGCAAAACCATTTGCTGGGCTCATCATCTGCCTGTCACGCTGGCGCACAAACAGCGTGCTGGCCACCGGCTGCGGTCGGTCGTGAAGTCGGTGAATTCCTTGAGCATGTTTCCTGCCAGTATGTGCTCTGAACAAAATTTAGCACCAAAAGAAAATAAACTTGCTTTGCATTCCCTCCTTTTGATTGAATAAATTTTTAACTTGATTTCTGTTTTAAAAGAGCATATCGAGGCAGTGATACCCATTCTGACCTTCAGGTGGGAGCTTCAGCTTCCATTGTAGACAGATTCTTGATCAGAATTCAGTCTGTAGACTACTTCCAAAGCATCTAAGCCCTATTAAAATAACATTCCCATTACCTAATTAATTGTTTGAAGCTATTTTCAGTGATTATTTATTGAAGTTATAGTTTGTCACCTGAGGCAACAGCATGACTTGTTGTCCTGGAAACATCTCTGCTGTCACCAGGCTGGGCAGGGAGGGAGGAGCAGGAGAGGGAACTACAGAAAAGGTGCTTTGGTGAAATGCCTCACGCTTTAAAGTGAAGAAATTATTTTGGATAAAGACAGGCCACACCACGATCAGCACACACTGATTGCTGAGATATCAGAGGGTCCGTGGGCCTGGTTCAAGCCCTTTCTAATTCAGCGCGACGCAGCCCCTGCAGTCAAGCACTGCCATCTCCCGTGGTTGGCAGCAACGTTTGCAAGGCCCTTTCTCATGCCAGACTTGCTGTTATTGCAGAAAAATCCTGCCCTCTTCGCAAACAGAGCAAAACTCTGTAACAACCTGCTGTCAGCGCTCTATGTGATTTGTAAAAGGTGAAAATTCGGTCTTTCAGGGTTCCTACCATCGGCCTTTACCTGGTGTGTGAACTTCACACAACCTTTCTGCTTTCCATAGATCTATTAATTTGCAGTACAGGGACATGTCAAGCAAAAGTTGGAGCTGGCATTTCCCTTAGAAGTGTGTCTTCTAGCTGCGTTTTAATTCAATTCTGCCACAGATTTTCTCTCTTTCTTGTTGTTCAGGTAACAAAGTTAATAAAAGGGTTTAAGCTCTGATAAGCCCTGATGATTATTATATTTTTTCATCTAACAAACACATGAAGACACAGGAGAAAATGGAGTTTCCAGCAGCAGGGACATCAGGACGGCGTGCCGTCGCCACTCGCAGAGCAGCAGAAGCCACCGGTGCAGATCAGCACTGTCACCTTTACGTTAGAAGCTCTTAGAGACAGGAGCCGCCTCGAAAAGCCGCTGGGCCGCGAAGCAGCCCGGCTGCGCGTTTCACAACCTTGCCGTGCTGTTACACATACCCCGAGTTTATCATTACATCGTATTTTATCACAAGGAAAACAGGGATCCCCCCCCCCCCGCCATTTCACAGCCTTGCAGACGCACTCCGAGCGATGGCTCTGCTGGTCGCTTGTGGAGCGCGGTAATGGGAACCGGGTCTACAAACCATTTTCTGTTTTCCATAAATATTTTTTTTCCAGCTGCATTCCCTCTCCGAAATGGAGTAAACCCAGACCCCGACTCTTTTGTTCCTCGGCGGTGCCCCGGGGACAGCAGGGAGGGAGAGGAATGCAGCGTGAGCCCGGAGTGCCACCTGACGGCGCAGGCGGCGAAGCACTCGGGTGGTGGGCCTGCCACCCGGGAAGGCCGCTTCCTCGCCAGGGGTACCGACCGGGTACAGCAAACAAGCTCCAGGCAGCGGCAGAGGCTAATGAACCTCTCTGGGGGTTAATGAGCCAAATGTAATCGCTAGGCAGGACCCCCGAGTGAGGCCGAGATCAGCTGGACTCCCTCGGGATGTATTCTCTGGTTTTTAAAGAACATATTGAAGTCTTATTAGCAGTTGTGCGATGGCTGGTACTGCAACACTTTTGGCATCCTACATCAAACTGCAGATGAGAACCAAATCTCTGCCAACAATTATGGCTGGTAACGTGAACTGTTAATTACCTTTGTACATCATCCGCTGACGTCCCCGTCACGCCGTTGCAGATGTCACTAACAAGCACTGACTAATCCAGCCTCGGAACAAATGAAAAGCCAGCGGAAACGAAGCTACAAACACATGGAGAGATTTGAAGTCAAGTTTAGTTTTTAGCCCATGAAGAGCAGATTCTCTCAAAACTGAATTGGCTTTTCTAAAATGTCCACTGACAGGTAAGTGTGAGATTCAAGAACAGGGCTAAGAGAAAAGTAAAAGTGGAAACAAACTCAGATGCAGCGGCAATACCGCGGGAACCCAGCGGGAAATGCAGCAGCCGTGGCACGAGCTGTGGTGTGGCCGCCCTGCGCCCTGGATGGAGCTACGACGGGTGCAGAAGAGAGGGTGCACCTTCCCCCCCCCAGGACACCAGAGTCTGCACAGCAGGAGCCCACAGTGTGATCTAACTCTCCAAACTGCCAGTCCTTACACAAAAGCTTTTCTCCCTGGCTTTGGTGCTGTGAACCTCACGCCGCCTGAGATGATGGCGTGATGATCTCAGAGGTCCTTTCCAACCTTAGTGATTCTATGATTCTATGACACCGATCTGGAGGTAGAGGCTGCTTTATCTTTATCCATGGAAGAGCACCAGATGCACAGTCTAACACAGAAGCATAAATTCTAGAAATAGGTGAATTATATCATCACAAAGGTTAAAAACTCCACTTCCCGCTAACATTAAGATGCAGGACACCAGGTATCATGATGGCAACATTCTGACCACCACACACCCACACAACTAATTATGTGCAGATCTACTTCAAGTTACTCTTTGTAGAGTGTAATCATTGAAATTCCCTTCCTGTGCAGTAGGGTGGACTTTGCAGTCTGACCTGGTGAGCAGAGGATGCACCTAAAAGCTGCAAAACTCCTGTTACATGACATTGGTATCCTGTCACTGTGCCAAATAGGAGCTTCACAATAACAACCCTCTTCACCGTTCTCCCTGCTTTTGTGTGATATTTCTCCTGTTGCCGAGTGTTTGTTTTTCTGCCACACTCGGTCTAGCTCCCAAACTTGTGTGGCACATGGACTAAAGGGCTGGGGAGGTGTGAGGCTTCTATCTCACAGATCTGTAACATTCATACCACTCAAGCAATAAGGGTAAATACCACGAGGAACATTCTCGCTATTTAACTGCAGAGCATCCTAACGTAAGACCCCACCTATAGTCTGTAGAACAAGGCTGGCTGTGTTGGGGAAACTCAAGCCATCAGAGAGTTTTCTCTGCAAATGGCCCTTGAAAACAACCCAACCCGATGCACAGTATCTAGACAGTAGCAGGAAGGTATCAGCACTGTAAAAAAATACGGTATCATGAGAACAAAATTTGCAATAGAAACACTTTGCCAGGAGCGAGACCATTGCGCCGCCTGGGAACAGGAATGGCCCATGCCAGCTGCCCCCTTCTGCACACGGGAGCAACAGGACCAAAGCCCTCCAGGAGCTGCAGTGCAGCCCAGCACCTTCTCTGGGAGTTAGGGACCCCCAAACAACCCAGCACCATTCAAGCACTCTGCTGTCCAGGGCAGGAGCTGCTGTCACCTCACCATGGCTGTACAAAGTGCCTTTTCAGCGCTGAGACTTGACCGTAACAGCAGCAATCCCACCCACACGTACCATCTCCCAGCAGAGAGCTCCTCTCGGTGCTGGACCCAGGGTAACAGAGACATCAGCCCACCATGGCAGTGCAGCAGGCACCCTTGCATGTGACCTGGCCAATTTTTATTACTGGTGGCAGGTGGGAAAGTTCAAACCTGATTGAAGGCACGGCCCTGGTAAATCCATCCCCCATCATGCCGGCGCAGTCACACTCTTTGGGTAGAGCCTTCTCTTTTCTGTTTGCCATGGGGATCTGCAGAAGGGAGGAGGGTGCAGCAAACTGTAAATGTGTTGGGGCAGATGATCCAGCCAGATCCACCCCAGGGGACATTGTTTCTGCTGCAGCTAGGGTGCAGTGAAGCACCCTGAAGCAGGTAATGCCACCAGTCTCCAGGACTACACCTATCAACCCAGGCCAGGTTGTGAATGGGCTGCCGAGCCATACTTGAATTATTAGTATATTCTGGGTGCATCAAGAAGAGTGTAGCCAGCAGGTCGAGGGAGATTATCCTCCCCCTCTACTCTGCCCTGGTCAGGCCACATCTGGAATATTGCATTGTTCTGGGCTCCGCAGTTGAAGACAGACAGGGAACTACTGGAGAGAGTCCAGTGGAGGGCTACCAAGATGACGAAGGGACTTGGGTCTCTTCAGCCTGGAGAAGGCTGAGAGGGCATCTGATCAGTGTTTATAAATGTCTAAACTGTGGGAGGCAATTGGATGAGGCCAAACTCTTTTCAGTGGTGGGTAGTGAGAGAAAAGGGGCAATGGCCAAAAACTGGAACACAGGAAGTTCAACTCAAACATGCAAAAACTTCTTCTGATGAGGATGACAGAGCACTGGAACATGCTGCCCAGAGAGGTTGTGGAGTCTCCTTCTTTGGAGCCTCCTTCTTTTAGTCTCATCAAGACCCATCTGGATGACTACCTGTGCAACCTAGTGTAGGACACCTGCTTTGGCAGAGGGGTTGGACTCGATGATCTCTAGAGGTCCCTCCCAACCTGTGATGCTGTGATCTCTCCTATGAGGAAAGGCTGAGAGAGCTGGGGCTGTTCAGCCTGGAGAAGAGAAGACTGAGAGGGGATCTGATCAATGCTTCTCAATACCTGAAGGGTGGGTGTCTAGAAGATGGGGCCAGGCTCTTTTCAGTGGTGCCCAGTGACAGGACAAGGGGCAATGGGCACAAACTGGAACACAGAAAGTTCCATCTGAATATGAGGAAAAATTTCTTCACTATGAGGGTGACAGCACTGGGACAGGCTGCCCAGAGAGGCCGTGGAGTCTCCTTCTCTGGAGATACTCAAAATCCACCTGGATTCAACCCTGTGCAACCTGCTCTAGGTGATCCTGCCCTAGCAGGGGGGTTGGACTAGATGATCTTCAGAGGTCCCTTGCAACCTCGGCCATTCTGATTCTGTGACTGTCACTGCCCCGGCAGTGTATCTTCTTTTTTTTGGTGAGTTTGAAGACAGTGGCCTACTGCCTGGAGACAACTGTAGGAAAAAACTGTATGCGTTCTTCAGGAGGAGTAGCGGGAATGCACCAGAATTTCACTGATTTTCCTTGTTGCAAAGTGAGACAGTTAAGGAGGAATTCACATCCCGCCCACAAGTTTCCCCAGCTCTGCCCTGGTCGGGAGTTGGGGCTAAAAGGCAAAGGTCAGGGTGGGGGGGACAACGAACATCTAGTCCCGAGGACGTGGCAGGAAAGCTCTAGGGACAGGCTGACAAGGGTGTGGGCAAACCGGACTTGTTTTTTGGTGCAAAAACAATGCCCGCACTTACTGTAGCTACATACACAGATACTCCCCACGTTACGTGTGAGCTGGGCACGCAACTGCTGCGTGGCTGAGGAGCTGATTGCCCGTCACCTCCGGCGCTTTTGGCTCTACTGTATTTCGGGAAGTACATCCACACACGCTGCTTCGGTAGGATTGCAAAGACCCTCGATTGCAGCAGCAGCAGTTGCAGCCCCTCAGAGGAATCACCCCAAGTAACTCAGCACTCAAATCAGAACGTGCAGTAAAACACATCACTTACTGCACAAATTTAAATGAAGATTTTTGGCGGTGGAAAATGTCGAAATAAATATTGCCAAGGTGTAACCTTACAAAAGCTGCTTCCTGCAGCTCTCCTTAGGAAGATACATACCCTGTGCATTTCGTTCTGCGCTAAAAAGATTTTGCAGGGGAAGGTCGCAAGCAGTGTTTCGTGTTCCTGTTCTGCCTCAAAACCTGAAGTTCATTAGAGGTGATGAAAGTACAAGTTTCCTCAGTGCTGAACATCCCTCCTTAATGAGAAGATGACTCTCATTTTTTTCCACATCAGGCTGTAATTTACAGAGGAAGTTGCAGGATGCTAATGATTTTTTTCCAGAATAAAAGCTAATTAAATCTTTTGAGTAATAATATGAAAACAAATGAACCATCTGAATTAATGCATATAAACAGTAACATGATTTGGTTGTTTGGTTTCTAGGCACCCTATTTGCATTTAAGTAAATTTGCATCTATGTAGGAAGCTGCTAGAGCAGGTATATGGCTCTTCACAAGTTGGTGAGTTCCACCTAAGTTTTGCTGCATGGATTAATGTGTTTCCAATTTAACGATTGAGTAGCTAGTTTTCCTCCACATCTGCCCTTCAAACAACCGGCACGGAGAAGCTGAGGTCAGAGCACAGCCTCATTTAACCTCCTTCCCGTGTTGCTGACCCTTGCCCTGAAAGGCTGCAATGCATTTCAAAAGCATTGTGAACACTTTCTTCATCTTGAAACTTCTTTGGCCTTTCTCAGTGGAAAGAGAGAAGCCAAAAGGCAGACAGACACGGGTGTGCTCTGGAAGTGGCTTCCCCTCTTCTGTCCAAGGCTCAAGTCCACTGGCTGTGTAGGAACGTAAGAAAGCCCTGCGCTATGCTCTGGTAACATTCTTATTTTCCTGTATTGAAAAAATTGCAATTTGCAATCAGCAGTAGCTATTTTACAGCGGTTAAGACCAGTCAGTTCTAAGAAAGAAACCCACGTGTAATCCCGGCAGATCTACTGATTTCCATCTCTAGAACTGGGCAAAAAACAAAGTATAAAGTCTTTGCACTGCTGCCTACTGCAAGAGGCTGTTAGTCATCACAGAGTGCACTCTTGAATTATTCAGAATTTCTATGTTTTGTTGGGGTTTTTGTGCTTACAGGAGAATGTACCAGTTTGGGGAACAAGCAGTACTTTTACTATGCTACTTTGAGGATGAAATTCAAGTAATGAATATTTACTCTACATTCTGTATATTCTAAATGCTAAGGCTGAGCTTACAGAAGAACATCTGAACCTCATTTAGATGTGTCAATAGCCATGTAACATCCTCCTCCTCCTCAGTTAATTAATACTAATTCAAAAGACTGAATTATCAGCCTAGAGAAAGGGCACCTATCTTTGGAACTGTTTATAATTCATCATGTCTTCAAAACTGAGTAAGAAAATAATAAATGTAGGATTAATTGAATAATTAACAGCAGCTGCCACAGCCTGTCTCTCCTTCCCAGTCTAGATGGACTGGTTTGGAACAGAGCTGGAACAGTCACATTGCGCTCTGTTTGCTTGCAAGGTGTGAAGTAGACAGAAGCACCCATTGCAAAACCGCCTTGCCTGGAACTGCAAGTGCTTATTAAGCCTTAGTGGTTTTGTGCTTGTCAGCTAAGATACAATTTGGAAAGAAAAGGTTTATTTGCTAAAGGTTTCAGAACACAACACTAGACCGACAGGAAAATGGAGTACCTATCCATCATGTTACCGTTAATGCAGCCTCTTTCCCTGTAAAGGTATAAAAGCATGAAGAAGGAGCACTTTGAGAACAAGCATTAAAGGGCATTACTTAAAGGTTCTGAAGCCAAATTTACGTCTTCTTACCATTTCAGATACGCAGAAGAGGTGAAAACCTATGGGAAATGACCTCCTGTGTGCTCAAATCTCCCACCGCTGTCGGAAAGAAGCAGCTGACAAATTCAGCTGTCCTCATCGACCTGTCACTACAGGGCACGTGAATTATTCTTCCCAGGATCTAGCTAAATCCAGGGTTGTTTTTCACATAAGTGAAATAGAAGGAAATAAGTGCATAAAAGGAAATTTGATAACTTGTAATCTGACCAATATCAGCATCAATATCCTTGAGGGAGCTCCCCCCCTACAAGGGACTTGAGAGTTTTAGCTAATAATTCTAAACTTGCAAATATAGCAAGTCATATGCCAATATCCTCAGAAAAGGCTGAGCTAGAAGCCTCAGAGCTGTCGGAGTTAAACTTGGTAATGGTATTGTGTTACAGACAGGAACCCTTTTGTCTTTTCTTAAAAAGCAATTTTTTTCCAAAGAAAACAGCTCTCCATCTTCTTGCAAGACTTCCCACATCTGACTCCAGACAATTCTGTCCTTTTCAGGGTATGCAATAACTTCTTCACAATGCACCGCAGTAGGTCAGTAAATTGACATCCTTACAAAGAGTGAAAGCTAAAAACAGAAGAATTTTTAACATTAATTTTGAATGCCAAGACTGTTGCCTTTTTTCTCCTGACAAACATATGAATAGAAGTTTCACAGTTATGTGTATATAAGGGGAAAAAAAAAAGTAAAAAAAATAATCTGTATCTTTTGTGCTTAAATATCAGAGCCAGGAAGAATGTTTAGATATTTAAAAAAACCCATGGGTGTTCTAACAAAGAGAGGAGAACGGGCTAAGTTTGGCTTATTTCCAGCCAAAACGAGACCAGGTCAAAGAAACTACACCAAAATTTGCGTTTACATGCCACCTCATACCATTTCTTTTCCCCAGGTGGAAACAGAGCGAGGGATGGCAGTTTTCAAAACCAGAAACACCCGGACGACATGATTCTAGTCCACAGGTTTTCTCATGGGCTCAAACACGGCTCCGTGGCATTGGAGGGTGGAGGCTTCTGCTCTGCAGTGTCAAGCTTGGCTTTCAGCAACAAAACTTCACCTGGCACACTCCGATTTTACTGATAGCTTTAATTAACGTGAAGTACAACTTCAAGTACCTNTTCTATTCTATTCTATTCTGAATCATCTTCTTCAATGAAAAACTGTTATTAGTGCAACATAAACAACTGCTCACAACATCAAAGCACAACCAACAAATGTTGCACCCGTGTAATTCAAGTTTGTATTATATGTTTATTTGCACAATACAAATTATTAAACAAACATTCTGTTTCAGTTTCCACTGTAGACTTTTTAAGGACTATTTTCGGTTGCTTTGGCTTGTCCGTTACTGGTACCATCTCAACACCAGTCTTACTCTCCAGTGTTTGTCCTTCACACACCAGCAGGGATTGTCCCTTAGTGTCACGTTTGCAGCTATCGTAACCAATCAGAACAAGTAGTGTATTTTGTACAGAATATTTAATGCAAAATGGAAGCTTGAAGACTTTTTCCAACCTTGCTGGGGTGTGAAATGGTGTGCCCTTTAAAAAACCAAAACATTGAAGTAATTGTTTTCTGGACAAATAGTGAAACTGAGCTCCGTATGCAGATATCACCACCAGGTAAGGACTGTAAGATCACTGTTTTCTAGAAAACACCAAATAAATACAAGCAATATAATGCAACATAAGCTGTTGTCAGCTACCTATTCTAAATCATACCTGTGAAAATACAAACGGGCACGCTGTAAATATTTAAAGGTAAAGTGCTTTTAACACTGAGCAAGTGAACGCATCTAGTGTCATACCACGGGCAAATATATATCCACTTTGGACAAAACAGTCTCCATGCAATTAGTCAGCAGCAATGCCCTGCGTTCATTTATAATATTAAACCAGTAAATATGACTTCAGTCATACAGCATTTAAAGTCAGGATACAGTGTGTACACTTACAAAAATCAACCAATGCTCCACATCAGCATATATTTTGAGCATTGCTACAGCAAAGTGTTTGTGGGGTTTTTTTCCTTTACCTCGTACGAAGCCAAACCTTTGGTGGTGTAAATGCAGCGTACACTGAAGATACCACTGAATCACTATGAGAGCTCATTATGCAGCTGACAGGAATGGGAAGAAGAAAAAATCAAAAGCGAATTTAATTGCTTTATGCACTGTGCTCCTCCAGTCATGCTCTATTTTCACATGCCTCCCTGCAGGTAAGAGTTTAGACATGCAATTCAAGCAAGTGATCGCTTTCAGTTCAAAGACAGGCCATTTACTGCCAAGACGACCCTCCAGAATTGTGCTGAATTCAATTATACTTCCTTGCCTCAAGTTCAACAACACTTTTTTAAACTCATTGCTTGCCTTCAGCACAATATCTTTGGTTATATCATCCTCCTCTATAGACTTGGTTCCATTTTTGCTACTGAAAGGCATGCCCACGGTTATTTCAAATTTGTACCGATCAAACATTTTCATGTGGCAGTTATGCTTTGTCAAATACTTGAGACGACACAATTCTTCCTCCTCCAGCGTAACATTTTTGGGGTCACAAAGAGGGTAGGTTTCACCATACAAGCATCTCATCCAATCGCCAATAAAAAGCGGAAGCATATTTATTGCAGATTCTGCACTATTGTCGATTTCTGTCACCCGCACGTATTTGAACCTCCCAGTCCATGTCACTCTGTGTCCTTCCAGGTGACTACATAAAATCTGAGTGCGCGCCATGTTAGTCTCCTTCCACGATCGGGGTCCGCAGAGGAAAGCGTACTGATTCCACGTCAAGGTCGAGTTGTAAACTTTCATCCCCTCTGACCGATACACATAGAACCAACAGAACAAGACTACAGCTGTAATCCACACCAGAATGAGTTTCACAATTGAGCTTCGAGTGAGGGATTTAACCATTTCAACTACCGAGAAGTTAACTTTCGTCCACCACCGGAAGAGCAAGGGAACAGTACACAAAACCAGAGTCACTACAATTTTCACGAGCTCCAGGGACACAAACCACTTGACGAAATGAACGAGACACATCAGTGCAATGCCTACGCCTAGCACTGGGAGCGCAAAGAGAAACAGAAAATAGCCGATCGACGCACGAACGAGCCCAATGCCAGAGGACTCCCGCAGAATGACCACCGAGAGCTCGCACCACATAAAGCAGACCAGGTATGGGACCAGGTAGCAGTAGGTGCCTTTAAAATTCCGTAGTTGTGCCATTCGAAAGAAAAGATAGAACAAGTACAAAAACAGAAGGCACGGGATGCTTACATTTATCACAAAGAAATGGCCTACAGGGACAGTAAAGAAGGTTTTACCTAAGAATCTCAGGTAGCCAAAATTCCCAGGTAATACCTGCAATAGGGATAAGCAACCTGCTGCTATCTCAGTCATCAACGCTCTTCGTGTGTAAGGTTCTGCACACGTGCTTAAACTCATGTAACTTGTCACTGTGAAGAAAACAGAGATGGTAGCTAACTCTGAGCATGGTATACAGTCTTTGCTTGCTATAGGGAAGGAAAAAATGACAAAGAATACCGAGAGTAAAAAATAAATATATGGCTCTAAGTGATTCCATCCAAAGTTTACCTCAGCTTGCTCAACATCTAGGTTTGGTTCAAAACGAAGCAGTAAGTCAGTCAAAGCGCGGAAGTTTTCCCAAGCCTTACTGTCCTGAAACACCTTCAGTGTGCAAATCACCATAGAAATGAAGGACAAATAGAATATGACTAATGGAATAACGAAGGCAAAAAAATCAATTGTCAGATTACTAATGATGAAGAAAAAGATGAGAGCATTGATATGGTGCGTTGGAACAATGGTAGACAGCCAGTGCATTCCTGCCTTTGATGCAATATCTATAAGGTATTCTTTAATTTCCATAATGGCATGAAGTGGATATTTTATAACCTGGAAAGAGAGAAAGAAACATTTTATTTGTGAGCAGTCTCCTATCTTTACATCATGGATATTCTCAGCTGAAACAGTAGCAGTCAGTTGTCTAGCCTCAGCTGACATGAAAAGATTTATATTTCAGACAAATGTTGCCAATAAAATGAGATTACTTTGTCTGAGATTATTAGCTCTATTTTGATTAATGCAGTCAGATGAAGCTCAGAGGCGATTTTGATTTTGGGACAGATATATTTCATTACCTTTGACACATATAATGAAATGGTTTCCTAGTCAAATATTCTGCTCTAATTTCATACTGAAGATAAACTACGTAGCTGCAGTCCTGTATACCTTAAGTCATCACTTGAGCTGTGAGTACTGCAGCTTTAAAGCACTTAACTCTGCCACTGTTCTGCCAGGATTATGCTATGCATTCTGATACGCACATACGCTACAGGAAGCGGTGCATATGTTTCACAGGCACTTACAGGAAGTCTCTACAGCTCTGGTTTATCTTTAAAACAATTCTTCCTAAGCATCGAGGGATGCAGCTGTCAAAATCTTGTTTGTAAGGAGGAGAAATATCTTTAATTATAATTAACTACTAATTACTAATTTAGGGATTCTTCTAACTCCACAACAGTAAGTGTACAGGATTTTAAAACTCTACCTATCCTATGTGGCATTTTCCAGCACAGTCGCCAGACAACAGAGGATCGAATCCTCTCCCTATGACCAACCACACACTTTACACAGGAACATTAAAAAGGTACAGGATTTTTCAAACACATATTCAAATACTGCATCTGCACTGTAGATGCTGCAAACACTCCCCCTTCCCTCACAAAAAGATAGTTTTCATGTTTTTTTCCAGAACTTATGCTTCTATATTAATCAGTTCAAGGGAAAGGCCAAGAACGCTGCAGCAGAGATCTATACATTGTGATGAACTGGGGCAACACACACAGTGATTTGGGCATAAGCTTATTTATTAGCAAAGGTATCCCTGTTCTTCTTTGTAAATCATCTCTTTCACAATATTAGTTACTCAAAACATTGGAAAGTGATACCCCACGCTACCCCTTTTTTTTCCCACCCCTAACATATCATAATGAACAACAAAATGGGAACAATTACAACAAAAACTCTCACGTCAGCAGCTAGAAACACCCCATCTTGCTTGAAGTTTATACCACAGTATTGAATGCATGCACCTTAATTTTCCCTTCTCCTTTCACTACCAAGAGAAATATCAATATAGGAAATCAGTAACAACAAGTTCCACTAATCTTGAATTGCTTCAGAACAGAACCTTTTCACACCTCAAGGCCATGGATAATTTTTCCCACCTGCTTGCTTCTGTTTAAATATGAAAGATATGAAGCATATAATAACGTCTATAATAAAAAAAAGTGGCTGTTAGGATAGGAACATTCAAATCCTCACTGAGATGTAAAGAAGGTAGATTGCCCTCTTCCAGGTAAAACCATTATCCCTTTCTCTTAAATATATGACTCATATATATGAAACTGTAAACATATATATATATCTATATGAAGCCAAGTCCAAAAAGAAATTATAGCAACAATTCTTGTACTGACCTATACAGACTAAACGTGAGCTTTGAGAGTCAAGTGCAAGTCACCTCTGGCTTGTCCAAAAGGCGCAAATTAAGAGCCCTTCAACACGACCTGTTCAGTATTGCTTTTTACCTTCAGTCGCAGGGGTAATTCTTCAGGAGTCTTCCCTGCCAACTCATCATCTTCCTCTTCCTGCATAATCAGGTTAGATGGAATGATTCCCTTCGCGTACTTCTTGGTAATTTCAACAAAGTCATCCAAAGCAATAAATTTTTTAGCTAAAAGATAAAACGAAGACTTGGAGTAAACAGTATCATGACAACACTGCATTGATTATGAGTTGGAATATTAGTTTTCTTTCTTGTTATTAAAAACTATTCACTCTGGGCTTCAAAAACTGAACTACCAATAACACAGGCTTCCCTTGCAACGTGTTCTGAGCTCTGTGCTGAAAACAAGCTGACTGGTGGTGGAGTCTCCTTCTCTGGAGACATTCAAAAGCTACCTGGACTTGTTCCTTTGTTTATCTACTCTAGATGATCCTGCTCTGGCAGGGAGGGTTGGACTAGATGATCTCTAGAGGTCCCTTCCAAACCTTACCACTCTGTGAATTGTGTCAGCAATATCTGACTGCTCTAAATCTTGTCAGACCAGTAGGTACATTTATAATACCGATAAGCAGGAGAACATAGCAAAGGGATGTAGCTTATGTGCAAGTATTCTAAAGGGAAAAGAGACCACTGGTTTAGGTCACACAGTTTTAAATTATAAGCTATTGTATCTTCAGTAACTTCTTGAGAGATATCTTTAACTAACAGCCACTCTGAAAAGAAAGAACAGTAAAAGAATAGTATCCACTCCTGTGAGCAGAAGGGAGGGAAGAAGTTACTTCCGAAAACTCTAGGGATGCTACACGACAAAGGATGATTTATACACTCCTTCAAACTCTGTTCATATCCCGTTCCTTACATTAGCATGGATTAGCTAGTTTCTATGGCAGACAAGCTTGATGTCGTTTGTAAAGAAGGATAATTAACAGCAACTTTTTTCCATACACTAAAGCAAACGACATTGCTGTAGATATGAAAGACTTTTGAATGACAAAAATCTGTAACACACCTCCTACACAGTAAGTTTAGCTAGTCAGCTGACACAAAGATATGAAAGCTGGTCTGCTTAATACTAGTCTAAGATTTTAAACAGACAGAAAAATGAACTGCTTCACTAAATTTAAAATCAGAGTATTAGTGGGTTTGAGCCTATTAATTTTTTAATTTTACAAAAATTCTACATTTATGTAAGTTGTATATAAATATATCAGTATTTAATATTGAAAACACTATAGATACAGAACAAAATAAAGGATTTGTGTCAAGATACCTGCTACAGAAAGAGGGGGGTTAAAAGACTTCAATAGAAAAACAGAAAATCTCTGTTTAATCTCTCAACATGGATGTTGCCTTTTGCTTGCACTTCCCCCCGCCCCCTCACTGCATGAACCCGTATGGCCCACTGAATACCATCTGGCATGCCTCCCAAGAAACAAGAAAGGATTTATTTTTTTGCTAACTATTCTTATCACTCACAGACTGTTGGGTGACATCATTTGCACAAAGAAACTGGTGATACTCCTTAGCTGTCTTTGGTGGTGTTCAGATCAAACTTAATACCAAATCATAGAACGGTTTGGGTTGGAAGGGACCACAAGGATCATCATGTGTCACCTAAAGTTATTACCCTACTGGGACAAAATATAGAGTGGTAATATTTTTGGTGTAGAATCAACAAGCAGACATGGTTAGAACCTGACAGAAATTCCTTTGTGGCACTTTTACAGGACCATGGGACATCCTGAGAGGGAAGGCGTTATTAACTTACTATGTGTAAGCAGCCTATCAAATCATAGAATCATTAAGGTTGGAAGAGACCTCAAGGATCATCCAGTCCAATCGACCCCCCCCACCTATTAACCGCTAAACGTACCGCTTCTAACCTTTCCTTAAACACACCCAGGGACGGTGACTCCACCACCTCCCTGGGCAACCTGTTCCAATGCCTGACCACCCTTTCAGAGAAGAAATTTCTCCTCATCTCCAACCTGAACCTCCCCTGGCGCAACTTGCAGCCATTTCCCCTTGTCCTATCATTAGTTATCTGCGAGAAGAGGCCGACCCCCAGCTCACCACAACTTCCTCTCAGGTAGCTGTAGAGGGCAATAAGGCCTCCCCTGAGCCTCCTCTTCTCCAGACTAAACAACCCCAGTTCCCTCAGCCGCTCCTCATAAGACCTGTGCTCCAGCCCCTTCACCAGTTTTGCTGCCCTTCTCTGGACTCGCTCCAGGGCCTCATGTATACTCTCAGGCACGCAACAACTGTCCACTGACAACGTCAGATCTAATCTTCTCTTCATGCCCCCATTAAGGATACCCCAAGATCACATATCTGCAAACATGTATCTGGCTTAAGAATTATCTTCCAAGTATTGCCAATGTATTAAAACTGAAGGAAGAATGTCCTGCTGGCAAGATAAATGGAAAAACTCAGTCGATCAGGGAAGTAAAAGCTGGAGAGTAACAGCTGACTTGTTCACCCATGAAAAGATAAAAGCTCTCTAGAGATGAGGTAACAGCTTAACTCCTACTTTAAGTGTTTGATGAAAACTTTTCGATTTTAAATGTTACTAGATTTTGTCATCCAAGTGTCTCTTAAATTGATATAAAAAGCGTATGTTGTAGATTCTACTTTATTATTCACAGATTTTTTTCTTCAATTTAGTTATGACAAATTCCCCAGCCTCCCCCATCCACCGTAGAAAAAGAAAAATATGCACATCAATTTCTGCCTACGCTTACATCTAGGTTCATTTACTCTCCTGTTATTTTATCTGCCATTTAAGCCTTAAAAAAATAACAATAATAATAATAAAAATATATATATATATATATAAAACTGCCAGTTCCTTTTCTGACACTCTTTGAATTACTGAAGAATCCAGAACAAAATGACTGACTCCACACTCATGCTCTACTGGGATGTGCCAATTCAGGTAAGGGATGAAAAGAACACTAGCGTCATCCACTAGGCACCAGTGCAACATAGCTCTAATGGACCCAGATACATCTGTGTTACCATATGATGACGGGACAACGAAACACAACAGCCTTATCCTCTAAGGACTATTTCTAGCTTTCCAGAAGTGGCAAATGAGCCACAAGAACAGCTGATCTACACTCACAAAAGTTTTGATAGGACCAGAAGCTTGGTCTCCAAAATACTGTTTTTCCCATCACCTGCTCCCTCACTTATATACACAGGCACGTGTCCCTCCTCCTCTTTTACTTCTGTGAAAGTTAACATAAAAATGAAACGTACCACTCCTCTTAGGAATGTTATTTTCAGAAGCCACCTGCATAATGAACACAATCCTTGAAGGTAACGGCCAAAATGACCTAATGAAATGTAAATCTAATCTTTCAAGGAGTTTAAACCTGCAAACCCACAGATACGGTTCACTAATCCTCATATATTGCTTTAGTTACACATACTCTCAAGTATAGATGTAGTAGTAAATAACACGCTTTGTGACATTTTAAAGTGCTCTTCGAGGACTGATCTAGATTGCACATGAACTATTTCACATGACCTACTGCATTTGTAGAGAAAGATTTTCCCAACAATGATTAATCAAACCTTATGTTAGATAATGTTCTTGGAAAAATTATACATGCGGCACTGTTTATAATTAATTTTCTTAATTTAACAATTTGATTTTCCTCCTTAAGGCCCAGCAGCATAGGAGCATTTCTTAGGTATGCAGGGCTAGGGAGAACTTTATTTGAAGTCCAACCCCCCCAGATACCTTTGAAAACTTGCAGATTTGGGTCTACAAGTCTAACCATGTGTGTGTTGAGTGGTTTAATTCTCCTCACTACATGAGCTAAGCTGCCTCTAAGTTATGAAACGAATATCTTTGTGCATCTTTCCCATATCAATTCTTGAACAAATATGAAAAGACAAACATTTAGTTATAAGTGAATGGCAAACAGAAGCAAGGCAAATAGAATGAGGGAACTGTCTGCATTAAATGGTTGCATAATTAATTACCTTATTGTAACCAGAAAGCTTACTACAGCTATGGAAAGTGCAAAATTTCTTTTGCTGAATAGACTTGTAAGTGCTGAAAGGGTAAAAGTACAAAAATAATAAATGTCACGCAAACTCCTCTTAGGATACTAATCACTGACAAGTTGACTGTAATGGTGATGTCTTCTGTGAGTTCACATGCAGATCGGTTGTTTACCTTGCATATAAAATAAATGTACATTATCAGTTTATAGCAATCCAAACTTGCTACACATTCTTACTTTGGCAGCACAAAACTCCTTAGGAAAGCAAAATAGAAACCAAAACCACACTCAAAGATTGAAAGAAGCAGCATGCACTCACATTCGCTGCTCACTAATCGCTCCAGCATTCTTCTCTGCTTCTGCACCGACTTTGGGACTGGGCCAGGTTGCTTCTCACCATCTGGTTCAATTACAAAGTTTATGGAAGGTCAAAGCAGTCAATTAAAATGATCACACAATAACTGAAATGTCCTTCAAGCTGCAATATCTGGAGAATGTTGTCTCCTCAAAGTCAGGAAGCAACATACATATGAACAGGTAACAAACAGCTATATAGCTTTCAATATTCCAATTACTACACCAGGAAAGGGTACAGCGTTGGTACAGCAACCTATACTGGCTTAATGGCAGAATAAGCCAGATGTCTTGAAGACTGAGTTTGTAATTGAAATATCTAGTAAGATACCATCAAGATGACTGTTAAGGGGGGAAAAAAAACTAATACAGAAAAAAAATCAAACACAGCAAAGCCATAAAAGATTTATTTTCCAGGGACATTGACTGTTGAAGGAAGGTATTTTTAATATTTGGTTACTTGTACAAGTGCTTACCTGAATCACAAGCTACAGCAAGAGTTTGTAGCTTTTTATGAACTAACTTTATTGGTCCAGAGAGCAGTTATTAAAAGAGAGTTAGAGTCGTTAAGACTGTTACTGTTTCTTAAGTAGATCATACACCTACTTTTATCTTATGACTGATTGTTTATAAAGCCCTTTAGATTTCTAGCTGTATTCTGTTTCTAAGCCTGTATTTTATCAATAACATAAATCAGTTCACAAACCTTCATTGTCAACTTGCCCAACATTTTCCAGCAGTTCAGAAACTGCTAATTGCTTCTTCTTTTGGGGGTTTAATTTCCAGTACATGACTAAGGCAGCTTTCCTCACAGCTCTCTCCAAGTCAGTCTCAGATGATAATTTTTTCACTTCTTGCTCATTCTCAGAAGTGATGCCTCAAGGAAAGAGAAATACATTAGACACTATTATCCCACACCATGCAGAAATGACAGATTTCCCCACAATTTGTTTTTCTCAGTTTAGTCTGAAACTTCAAGTTGCATTCATATCTTGGCCATCTAAGTAAGTTACTCAAATCCCTTTCTGTGCCCATTGCTTATCAAAATCTAATCACCTTGCTTAAATTTCAACTGTACAAAGACGTGCATTATCCTTATGTCTTGCTTCAGTTTTTGAAGTACAGCAGTTCAGGCAAGAGGTGCTGCGGATATGTGCAGGTGACACGTAAAAGGCAGCAATTATTTAATGAAAGTTTTTGGAGTTTTGTTTTTTGTATTTTTTTCTCCTTTAAATCAGAGTTCAGATAGTTGGCAGACAAGAGGAGACCATTCCAAGCGTGGGAAGTAGCACGAAGGAAGAATCAAAGTCAGATTCTTCAAAAGATCAAAAGAAGACAGTGAAAAAGACCAATTAGGAGAGAGGTTGGGGGGGTGAAAGAATGAAACAACAGCAGATATGTAGGTGGTGTGGTTACATATGACCTTCACGGTCAAAGAAAAGAAGCTTCAATGAAAGGTGGGGAGGGGAAAAATGAGCTCAAATTCCATGAAGGAATTCAAGCAAATAATTACTATAAATGCTTTTATGAGCGGTATCAGTAATTATTGCTTTTTAAATTACCTATTTGAACATGTCAGCAACTACTCACATAATTTTTACCATGAATATTCCCATCGTATTTTAACCCCCTTTTTCCAGTGTTAAAATGAATATAGTCTTGTTGCAGGTAAATTCGGAGATGCAAGCAAAAACTCTCAGAGAACCCATACCTCTTCTGTCTGCCAGGCATCTACGCAACAGTTTGACAGCTTCTCTTCGGCCTTGCTTAGCAGCAAGGATGAACCAGTCAACTGCACTACAATTGTTAAGTTCTTCATCCTCCTCTTCTGCTAATCTTAAGAAGTGTTTCCCCACCTGGAATAAGCGGGGAACAGAATTCCTTCAATAACTGCAATACACTCTCTCTCTCCTCCCTCTCCCTGGAACTCAGCTAGAATAAATTCTCTCTAAAGAAAAGGTCAAAACATCTGCTCCTAGCATTAAAGAACATAGCTGCAAGTCAATCTTCTGCAGAACAAGATCGGGTTTCGGATCTGGAAGAACAAAGAATTGCACCATGTTTAGCCGGTCAATGAATTGGTTGTCGTTGGTCTTTGGGCATCTAGCAGGTTTAGGTAAAGTGTCTGGTGTTAAAACTAGTATTGAAAGTGGTCTTTTCTTGGATTATTTCCCCCCATAACAATGGTCAGACAACACTGCTAGCTTTATTTTTAAACCGAAAACATCAAATGTAATAATCTGGTGCTTGTGACGTTCAGAAATTCAGATGAAGTTAAGTTAGTGACAGAGGGCCTTGACATCGAAGGGGGTTTCAGCAGTGAAATCCCTGACTCAGAGCACTTTAGCCACTGAAGGTCAAAGCAGACTCATGATTAATTAGCGAATAGAATAAAACTAATACTGCTTAAGAATCAATCAATTTAAGTGATGTACTCTGTAAAAATATTGCTATTTAGGATTACAGAAATTATGGGGCAATTACTTATATCATTGTTTTACAGATATGAAAAACACTACCTTTCTCTTCCTTCTATAAAATTGAAATACGTGGTAATAAACTGGTAAATATATTCATGCAATACCATAAAACACTTCTTGCCACAAGATGTTAAATGGCAGAAAGTGACCAAAACTACTGGATATTCCACACATGGAGAATCTGCGAAATGCTTTTGCCTGGCTCACTGCAATCCCTTTCTCCCTACAGTTACTTCAGTTACATTCTAGGAGTAATTAATGCAAACGCTTCAGAGTATAGGTCTGTAAGTCCACAGTATTATCTGCAGCAAAATGCCCTGTCCCTCCAACACTTTGCCTTTGGTATTACCTGTAAAGGTGATTAAAGAAATACCTTTAAAAGATCAATAATTCACATTATTCTCATGCAGATTAAACACTTGGATCTCACAAAAAAAATGTTTTTCTCCCATTAAAGATTAGGTCTCCAGCTCTGCAAGTGGATTCATACATCTAAGTGGGTGCTCCAACAGCTTCTACACAGAGAGTTACTGGGGAGACATCGGAGTGATTAAACTCATAGCACATGCAGTGATGCGATCCAAAACCATAGAGAAATAATAAAAAAAATGGACTAAGTAATAGAAAAGCCAGAACTAAACAATGATTATTAAGTTATGCCAGCGTTCAATGAGCAGTGCATAGATATAGTGGCAGAACAAGATGAGAGTATATGAGATGGGGGAAAAAATGTAAATATTTCTGCCTTAATAGTGCAATTGCCTGGTAATTTATCAACCAACCACACATGTACCTCCAGGTATTCATTTCAGACAGGAATTGCTTGAAAAAGTTACATGGTAAAGAACATCCTCTGAGAAGAACAGCTGTTTCTTGAGTATGTTTATAGCAATTGTGGTTTTTAGCAAATCTTCAAGAATAGTAACACTTACTGATGCAGTTTGTAAGGATCTCTTGGACATAGAAACTCATATTGCAATATAACCTAGCAGATTTTGGAATTGCACAAGTAAAACAATAACATAACACTTGTTTTTGTGATAGAAGTGGATTTTTGCTTGCCTGTGGGGTTTTTTTTAATTATTATTTTTTAGACTTTGTTGGTTTATTTTGTTGTTTTCTGGAGGCTTAATCATCTACCCTATCCAAAAAACACCCACAGAACGAACCCCCAAAAATCTTAATTTTCCCTTTATTTTGATGATAAAAGTACAAGCTTTTTTATGTACGTTAAAAGCTTTTGGTAGCAAAAAAACCCACCTCCAAGTCCCTTAAACATCAACGCTTTCCACCGAATACTACTGGAAGGTCTACCAGCTCCCTCTGAACAAGCCAGGTGTGACACCCACCTTTCACTGTCATAGCAAAGCTCCTACACGGAATCCCCTGAAGATTGCTGCAAAGCTCTGGCCCACAGCAACCAAAGAAGAAACAACTGATGGGAAAAGATGTTAACCTCAGATTTGCTATTTAAGCAGTCAGGGATTCTCTCTTTCCCCATGAGCTAAACCTGTGAAATGAAGTCATAGCTGGCAACATCTTAACACAGATCTTCATACCGTACTTCTCCAAAGGCTGCTCTCACCTGTGGGCCCTGCCAGCCCAGGCAGTTATCTCCAGCAGTCCCCTTGCAGAGATCCTCCCGTAAAGACACAGAGCTGCCTTTTCTCCATTACAGAATTCCAGCTGTGGGTGTCTCATTTACATAATTGCTGTACAGTTATTTCTCAATAAAGAAACTACATAAAGCTACGGTAATACAGGTTGACAGCCACTCAGAGTGCATTTATTTCCATAGTCATTGCAGTGTTATTTTTGAATAAACTCATAGTAACAACTACAAGCCACTGAACCGAGTGATTTCTTGTGTTTGACTTCGTAATTATTAGCAAACAGCACAACAGTGCTGCCTCAGCTTCTCATTCATACTCCTACAAAGGTGAGAAATAAAAATAGGGTTTTTTTCTAACCGATGCTAAAGGGATGTATTCAACAACAGAACAACCATATTTTTTTTAGGGTTTTAAAAACAAAGTTAATTCCCTCTCCAGAAGTCACAAGAAATTTGATTGCATGGAGAAGAAACAACTGTGTTTGGGGCTCCTTTTCAGGCAGTGTATTCATCCTGAGTGCATACTGAAGCAAAATTGTAGGCTGGATCTCTTTACAACAAGAATCCTATTATTGTGTGGGAACAGAAAGAGTACACAGTTAAAGAGCTGAAGGAAGGGAGTGAAGGTGGAATGAAATGAGAAGGATAAGAAAAATAATATTTAAATACAAACATATGCACACATCACAGGTTTAGATCACATAAGATATTTCTTATTCAACTGGGAATTATATCCTGAAAGAATATTTATGGGGTTTGCTTTCTTTTGTGTAGACAAATAGAGACAAAATATGGATTTTACAGCAGCGATCCTCTCAAGGCTAAAGGTCCATGCTCTACAAAGCCGCTGGCTGTTTCAAAGGTGAGGAATTTGCTACCATCTCGCGTTACAACTCCAACGACAGTCTCCCCCTCAAACAAACTCAGATGGAGTGGGGAGCGAGCCTGGCACTGTCATATTTTTTTTTTTACCAGCTCTAAAAGAAGCCCATCCCCACCTTTAATTTTTATTTGCAAAAACAGTAGTAGTGTTCCTTAGGGAAAAAAAAAACCACACACCACAAATGAGCATGTTGGAGACTAACTACTCCCTCTTGCCATCAAAGCTGAAGCTGGGAAAGAATGCTCAAGTAAAACACTAACCAAGTTAAACACAAATTAAAGCCCTTCTAAACAATTTAAAGCTATTTATACTGGACCAATACACCAGACAATGGAATGCAGTGGAAAACTAGTACAATTTTTCTAAAACCTAAGGGATGCCTAAAGTGCTAACATGCACAGGGACAGAACGGCCATTATTAGTTCAATTGTATCTGCCATTACACAACTAAACATAGCTAATTTCAGTAAACAAAGAGGGGCTTCTTTTCTAAATGGTGTAAGAGCAAAACATCCACCAACCTCTCTTCCTGCTAAAGGACCTCAATGGCAGTTTCTTCCACAGAGTCCAGCCTGAGAGTCCTGCTATCTTTGTATACAGCGCAGTGCTGAACCAAGAGCATTTAATAGCTCCTGTCTGCACACCTCCACAAGGAACTCTGAAACATGCTTTTAAAAAACAGCAAAAGCAGTTCCATACCTTCTCCACACTCTCAGCCTACCGTTCCTGTTTTCATATGTGTCCTAAAGGCTTACTCAAGATTTGGACCTGAAACCAGTAACACTCCCAAGCAAACAGCGTTTCTCAACTGTTCTTCGAACAGTTTAGGATCAAAACCGATCCAGTTCAACCAGAGAAGAGATAATAGATCTACAGCAGACAGTGCTATTTTTGGAACTAAGAGCAAACAACACTGGACAAAGCATGTAAAATTACCTCAGTTTGTGCTTTTGGTTCTCCAGCTTTGGCTCTCTCAAGCAGTTCCTCAAAAAGCCCTTCAGGTTCTTGCTTCATGCCCTCTATAAATTGACAAAGAAAGTTTACTAGCTAAATTTGAAAGTACTTTATAAATCATTATTATATGTAATTGAGGAATTAAAGGATTATATCTAAAAAAATCCGACACGAGTGTTTTGCAAGAACAGTAAAAAACAACTCATTACAATATTTACATTCCATCTCAATGCTGTACTTCAGCATATTTACCATTGTTACTTAGTACCTGCCACAGGACGACACACACAGTTTAGACTCTCATTTACTTCCAAAGGATTCATTTCTCAACAGAAGAATATTCATTGTGATAAACACGAGCACATGTAAAACACGCAGTATGGATCAGCTTTTGTACTGGCTATTCTTATTCTTGTTAGCACTTCAGTCTTTCACCTGGCAGCCTCTTTATATAGTAGTGAAGCCTTTTCAAGAGCTTTGAAAAATTAACCAGCCTTTAAAACACATCCAGTACATTTGAAAGCTCAGCTCCCTAGCCCCTGGAGTACACAGAAACAATGATTACACCATTATAAATCTATTTTGTGTCCAGCTCCAAATTTGTACCCAATATGTTTCTCCTTTTCTAGCTACTGTACACACACAGACTTGTTTTTTCAAAAGCATCATATTGCTCCACCAGTCAATCATAAAGAAAATAATCTTGAGAGTTTTATGTGACATCCAGTGTTTGCAAACAACAACATGCCACATGCTGCTTTATGGATGAAGAGTAAGTTTAATGGAAAAGCTGACAAAGGCCAGAACTGCTACTTTTTATGAGATGGCTTCTCATAAATTAAGTTTGGAAGAATTTTAAAGAAAAAAAAATAATACAACTGGTATGCTTTAAGTTGGGTAAGTGTAAGAAAGGACAACAGACCACTGATTCAGAATAACAGCTCTACTAGTCAACCTAAAATTGTCATTAGAAAGGAAGATCCAAATTCAACATTAAGTGCCAAAGCTTGACCTGTACATAGCACGCTACTCCACAAGGTCACCGAACATGCAGTGACACTTGGTAGCTCCATACTGAGGGCACAGACAGCACGAGAAAGTACAGTTAGGAAGCAGGGTTTCCAAATGTAGGAAACCGACTGAGAGAAGCTTTCTGGCACCTGCTCAAAGTTAGAGATTTCAGTCTCTACCTAATTTGGGCAGCAATAACGCGAGAAGCGGGTACGCAGCCCTGCTAGCTGAGCTGCCGTTCTGTATCAGCTCTTTTTCAAGGGCTGGGAAGAAGGAAGAAATAAATCCGATTCCAAATAATTTCCCAAAGAACAGGGCTAGTTGCATTCTTCAGCACTGGTGGCACTTGGACTATTTCCAAGTAAGAATAGTCTACAAGCCAACACTTTCATTAAAATGGATGTATTTTAACAAGAGCAAGCCATGAAGTTTTCTCCTTCTCCATGCTACAGTTTTGTCTGCCAAGCTCTACTTGGAAAAATACTAATGCCAGATTATATGTTGTCTGGCTAAACAAGGCACAAAATGAAAAATAATTTTCATTTAGTACTTGGTCTTTTCAGAAAGCTGCAAAAATACTACTGCAAGATGGGCAAACAGCATCCCAGCAAAATTAACCACTTATCTCCTTGCTCTGATATATAACCAACAGGACTGAACTCTAAACAAGTCAGAAGCCTGTGTTGCAGATGGCACCACTCACACCAACAGACATCACTCAGGGGCTCTCTGCTTACAATAAACAAGAAGTTACAGGAAAGAGCATATTGTTTGAAAGAAACATAATATTCATCCATCTACCCCACCCAAATGACAAGCATTGGGCAAGGCAGGACTTTTCTGTTTCTTCCTCTGCTTTCACATCCATTAACTTATTTTGCATCGAAATTTCTGCAGCATCGATCTTAGTTATGGATTTTTTTTCCCCTGTTCAGGGTTTTCTATGTGTTGAGAAGAGATCATACTCTGGATAAACTAATAGAGGAGGTGTAGACAGCTGAGCTCTGGGAGCCACGATGTCCTTGAAGGTTGAAGAAGAAGAGGGAGTAAGAGAAAGTTAGCTGAACGCCCAGAAGAGAAACATGATATGAAGCAAGGCTACAGCACCTGGCCATGAAACACACAGAGATAAGAAGGATGAAAGAGAGAAAAACAGAATTTTAAGCAAGAAGTTTAGTGTGTTTGTATTTTAGTGACTAACCTATGTAATGTAGCTAAGAAGTGCGTGGACAGTATTGATTAACCAATGATACTTTAGTATGATGTGCGTGGACAGCGAATTAGGATATACAAGCGTGGGTTTTGGATGAATAAAGGGTCTTCTGATTAGCATTCAGGAGTCTGTGCCATAATCTCCTCAAGGAGGCACCATTCAGAAGTTAGTGTTTGATAGTTAAGTGGAATTCACACACAAACAACAAGCAAACTACAGGAAGCAGTTTGCTAAACTGATATAAGCCCCTAAGAAGGGCGGTTCTCTGGCAATTTATACAGGCAAAGCGGCTTCCTTTCTCCTGCTCCACTTGACACACATAGGAACACGGCATGGCTCTGCCCTTTCTGTCTCTTGCTTGGATAATGTCTGTTAGATAAAAACATTACAATAGCAAACTGTAAAGCTTTCCCATTTTGCTTCTTCAACACTAGGATATAGTTACTTTATTGTAATTACACTGCACATTAACATGTAAATAATGTTCTTCACAAAACTGGTAAAAAAGAAAGAAAACACAAAAATTAAGAATGTGCAGACTTAGCTTCCAACTACCACCTTAACTGAGAGAACAAAATAAAAGGTGCTGGTACTGCAGGCAAACTTGTTGAAACCTTTGTTCTAACAGAGCTGACTGCCAGGGGAGAGAAACCCTTCCTGCTGCTATTTTCAACCTACTGCCCAATCCTCCTGCCTGGTTATCACTTTTATGTACTCCCATGTATGACCTTTAAATATAAATAAAAGATAGTTAATTAAAATTATGCCTGTGGGTTGCTTCTGTAGTTGTAGGGGGAGGGTGGAAGAACAGGCTGTGGTGTGTTTTGGAGATCAAATTTAGAATAGCTTAGTATCATAGTGTTCCCATAACTAGCAATATTTTTTTTTGCTTAAGGAATAAGCAAGAGGATAAAACATTAGCGACTCAAGTTTTGTGGCTGCCGTATCAATTACTTTCTCATGAAGTACTTTGGTCAGTCTCTGAAGACAAAAAGCCCAGAACACAACTAAAGCATGTTTCGGAACAAGGATGGACAACACACACTTTCTTTCAATTCAGCTCAATGCTGAAACGAATACTATACAAGAGTAAACACACTCACCATAAAATACCATAAAAGTGGTGATCTATAACTTATCATCCTTGTTCTTAACTGTGATTTTAAGTCAAAAAAATGTCTTGATGTGTATTCCTCCCACATAAAAGTACTGCAGTGGAAATGCTGTCAGTAGAAGCTTTTATTTTCCATCTTTGCTAAAAACTCATGTCTATTTAATGTCAAATTTTACTCTGTCTTGAATATAAAAATTTCCAGAAGAGAGGAACGTTCATCTTGCAATACTTCATGTATCTTTTATGACAATTAAAATAGTCTTCACTAGCTGTTGTGTGTCAGAGGCATTTATATAAGCCAATGAAGTCTATCAGCTATTCAAGGTTCGCAAGCACTGCAGTCATTCAAATGAAAGCAGGCAAATGGAAGCACGCAAGTCTTACTTGGCACGTAGCATTCACATAAGAAACAAAATTAAGACAGGATGGGGACATGGAAGGGTGGCTAGTACTTTGTATTTGGCTGTAGTTCCTATCCTGTCACTGAGACTCTGTAAACCTTAGTTCATTATCAAGCTACTCTGTGGGTCAGTTCCCAGCTTAGTTAATTCTACCTTCACAGAGACAACCTCTACTTCTGGTGGCCAATTCTATTTCACTCAACACCAATTATTCAGTGGATATTGGAACAATGATGTTATTAATCAAACAGAATAATAAAAATAAACCAGTAAAATTTTGTTAAGTCTTAAGCTTAAGGATATGAAATTATCCTTTAATTTTCTCAGTTCCACTTTAAAAAGTCGGAAACAAAACAAGATTTGTGATCTGCAAAGGATGAAGGAGATGTATTTCTGACTTTGCTGCATTTATGTCCTCATAGTATAGAAAACATTTAAACCTCTGAAAGGCTACAGAAATATCCACTTTTGAAATTCAGGCTTTCCATTTAACATGTTAAAGCTGTCGCTTAAAACCTACTTTATTAAAGCCCTTATTAAAAAAGACTGAGTACAATGAAATTGATAAAGGCTTGTATGTATTTCACAGTCATATACAGCATTTACAAGAGTAAGCTAAAGCTGCGTATTATTAGCTGATAGATTGCAGAGATGCCATCAAAACAGTAGAAGCGTGATTTCTGTTTACTAGTAAAAAGTATGTTTTACAACTCCAGAAGAAAATACTCAGAATACAGAAGCCTAAATGCAGCTGTTTATATAGGTACGTTATAGACAGGCTGATGAAAACTGAAGACTACTATTTACTTTCTGAAACTTCATACATTTCTTTGCACATTGTCTACATAAATTAAGATTCCAGCTTTGTTGCTATAGGCTTAAATGGAAATTTAGCATTTATTTCAGCAAAGGCAGGCATTTCTAATGTTTCTGTTAGGTTTTGACAAGGAATAGGGAACATTGCAAAAGGAAACGTTTCAGTTTTTAAAAGAATATTATGCAGTATTATCTTAGGATGCATTTATTGTCCTTTACCTCTGAAATTCAGTAATTAAATTGACAAAAACGCAACTAATCCATAGTAGTGTTTAGTCCAAGTAAGTCTGCAAGATATCAGCGCTTAAAATTTTTAAGTCACAAAAGGAAGATGCCATCATTGATTGATTAACAAGTATAAGCCTCATTCTTGGTCTACAAGAAGGATTAAAACCTAACAAACTCTTTAACATTCACACAAGCCTTTGAAGAACGGACTTGTATAATCTAGATAAGAAATCTTTTCAATGCATAGTTTGATAGACAGAGTACCCTGTGGTTGTCATAAAATTTCCTTTCCAGTATTCCAGCATAAACCAGTGATAGATGCAATAGATTCCCAATCTTTCTACTACACTTCACATACACGACTGAAACACATCATGGGTGCGTCACTGTAGTTAGGCTGACTAATTGCAAAGCGCCTGATGACATACTAAGCAAAATGTTTTGTATACACTTTTGAAACACTGTTTCAAAAAAACAGCATTTAAGTAGACACTGTGTGACACTTCCATTCATGAATTCTAAAATATTTAAAGGCACATAAATCATAATCTTTACACATAAGGAAAGATTTTTAGTTTTATGTATACATGCAGAGTGGATCATACACACCCAATTGCCACATAAAACAAACTCGATTTTCTAACTGCTCTTCTAACTGCTAGGAATCACTGCCTGCCTTAAAAAAACAACCAACACCCAACCAAAAAACAACTCCATTAAAGTTATTTCATACAGAGTCAACAGAGTGCATACGGAAAATAAAAGCGTTTGCTGATTTACTTTCCTACCAACACAAACACATTAAAGCTCTCCGCACAGTGGATTTACCCAGAATAAGGGAGTTTTAGCACCTTGCCTGCGATCATCACCTCTGGTCAGGTGCACACAGCTGCTCTTCAGTCACAGCTACACCACCCGAATTCTCCAAATCAAAAAAAAGATGAGAAAGACCATGATCCAAGAATACCAAAACCAAAAACTGGTATTTTAAAGGATCACAGTCTCTTACACCTTTTAAGCTTGAGGTCTTATTAGTAGATGTACTTATTAAGAGGCCAGCCCCAAAACAGTTATGTTATCAGACACAACACAATTTTTTACACACACACAAGCTGGGCACTTCCAAGTGCCTTGAACAGTGAAACCTAATGAGAACAGAATAAAAAGAAAACTAAAAGCAGTTTCTCAGACAGGAAGCAATAATGAAGACAAAGTATTAAACCGAAATATATAACTTTAAAATAAATTACAGGTTTTACAAGTGAATATTAAAGCTGCATGGAAACTCCACTGAACAGAAGATTAATGCATTAAGCAACACCCACACTAAGTGTATGAAGGAAACCTGTATAGCATACACACTTTATATGATCACGACTACAAGCATTCATTTGGGCTCAGAAAAAAAGCGACAGGGATGTGCAGGAGGAGGAAAAAACCCATGTGTTGGGGAGAATGAAAGATTTGAGATGATAAGACACAAAACAAGATTTCTGGATTGGCATTCTCATTTTATTAGTACAGCAAGTGCTCCCAAAGAGACTGAAAACAGGAATAGTTACACATATGCACAATACGTCTCCTACATTCAGTCCTAGCCAGTGGTGACATGCTCACCAAACACACACCTAGGTAAGTAAATTAACATTTTTACCATTCCATGAGATTTACCAGTTGCTGCAGATGAAAATTGATATCAAGGTGGCCCAGCAAACTGAGCCAAACAACAACAACTAATCCGTCTCCTAAATACTCTTGCAAATTCTAGGAGTTTTTTTAAAAATACATGACTTTAAATGCAGGTTTTTTTGATATTTTGTTTGACTAAACACAACTAAGACACACTGAGAAAGAACAGAGCAGCAAAAAAGGCAGAAAGCAGCAATAATGACCCCCACTACCTCTCAAAAACTATCACGTTCGAGAAAGACATCATAAGATTTTAGATGTATTTACTAAATAACTTCATGAGGTAACCAGTCAGAGAAGCTAAAAGACGGAAAATAATTTTTGCTTCTAACTGAACAATGCACAGAACCTAGTTCAAGATTTTAGTGAGCCACTCTTGTAACAGCAAGTCAGGTTTAGTATCCAGATAGGAATGTCAGAAGCAAAAAAATCTGCTACGGTTGTATTTAAAAGCAAAGTCAGTTACAAAAAGAAAGGGAGAAAGACGTTTTTAGAAATAAGAATGCATCATAGTAAAGCTAAGGTTATGCCAAAACAAAGGAAAATAGAAAAAACAATACTGAGTTTAAAACATATACAGTGACAGATCAAGACAAAAAGGCCTGGAGAACAACTCAGAACCTGTTACTACATTTAATGCCATTTTCAAGCACTTAAGGAACCGCAAGTTAACAGGTAGACTACAGGGCCTACCGACAATGCCAGGGCAATTGAATTGAAAATATTTCAAAACCAGAAAGGTGCAGTGAAAGATACACCAAAAGGTGTTTAAACTTAAAAAGTTTAAACCAACCAACCAAAAGGTTTAAACCACCAACCAAAAGGTGTTTAAACTCAAACTTAGACAATGCAGCTATGGTTTCTTTTAATCGCATTTAAGACTGTAGTTTCTCATAGTTGTTCATCGAAGTGTTTTACTGAACTATATACGGCAGTGTGTAGCCTCTCAGAACTGAGAAATGGAAAGCAGCAAGTACGATACCAGGGACATCCATGATAACAGAGACCATTAAATCTGATATCCATACAAGGCAAATAAGAAAAAAAAAATAAAACTGAAGTGTATGGAAGGGGCAAAAAAATATACCGGCTAAAATCAGAAGTTCTTGTGTAGAAAGCCTTGACACAAGATGCGCCTGAAGAAGTGAAAAGGCTGGAGGAGAGGTGGATCCAGCTCATATTTCCACCTCCAAAGGTAGCGAGTAAGGCTTCTCACAGAAGTGCTCTCAACAAATTACAAGGTAGGCTGCTACATGGGTAAGTAAGAGATTAAGAAATAAACACCAGAATAGAAATACGCAGCTCATTCTCCCAGGGAAAAAATTTAGACACACAGCGATATACAGTAAGGCCTACACTATTCAATGCATTTATGTGTGAATGAAAAACAGAAGGGGCTAACATGGAGGTGACAAAGTCTGTTGATGATTTTGTGTTATTCAGACGAAAAAATACTCAGAAGTGATTTTTGAAAAAAACTATTAAAACCAAACTCAAACAAAATCTGCAAAAGTATTTAATGACAGATTAAGTGATAAAAGGCCAGATGAAATGCAGTAAACGCAAACTGAAAAGACACCTTACTGTTGTACACACAGTGATCAGCTCTGAACTAACTATTACCACTCAGAATAAAACCCTGGAGTTGTAACACTCAGTTTTATGAAAAAAGCAGCTCAGTGCTAGCAATACACTGTTATCAGGGCTTTTTAACCTCAGGAAGAAACTGAGAAGAATGATACTAGGTATATGAAGAGTGTGCAAAATGGAGAAGGTAAACAGAAAGACTATTCAACGTCTTACCAAACCAAAAGACTAAAGGGCATCAACAGGTTAAAACTATTTGGCCAACGCCAAATATTTACGTGAGCTTAAAAAGCAACTGGATAAACCAAGGCCAGACGAAAAAAACCCAGAAAGCACTATCAAATACAAAGATCTCACTACTGAGCAAGGAAGTCTCTAGGCTGCAAGGTACTAAGGAAGAACAGCTGTCATTGAACACCTTTAACATCTCAATAAAATATGAATAAAATCAAATAAGGTCAGCAGTAACACTGCATTCAGAAAAAGCTCTCTGGCTCTAACAGGCACGCTGTAAGTAATAGCGTAAAGGATTCTCACGAGAAAGACAAGAATCTTGAACCTGAAGAAGTCTGTTACCATCCAGGTTCTCCAGTATTAATCCTGAGCACTGACAGCAACTTCTGTGATCCTTTACACAGAGTTCACAAACTGTAGCACTCCACTGTTAGTTCAGGTAGAAGCGAAGAAAAAAGCTGGATGGCATCTAGAAGAAGAAACTTGTATTTTGTATTTTCATTAGCTTTATCCAGTAAGCTCTCTACTTAATGAAAATGCCTTTTGTACTTACAAGAAGTCACAGGATTTCAAGCATTTCCCTCAGCTCCATGTTACTAACTGACATTGTTAACGTTTGATGAGTACTATGGAACAAGCTTTCATCCACAGGTCTTCCCACCAGCTAAGTCACTGGGGTGGGAGCAGGGAGGGAAGAATGGCTTCTTTGACATTATATCTTCTCCCACAGGTGAAGAAATTCTCCATACACCATGAAGAGTACCAATGTCTGAACTCATCTTTGTCACACTGCATAGTACTGTACTTACTTGAAGCCTCAGGCATACATCACTTTATTGCTTTAGCAAAAAGGCCTTACTGTAATTGAATCTGAAAGGAAGTACCACCTGAATTACAAAGAAAATTACTTGCTTTTACATTTAGAGAATACTGGTACGAATAACCTATGTTCGCTGCTCAACTCCACCCCTCCCAATGTGCCCCACAGTGCTAACACATAAATGTGTAGACGGAGACAGACATGACAGAGAGAAGACACATACAGGATGTGTTACTGCATATGAAAAAGCCTCTTCCATGACTTTTGTTACAATGAACTTGAAACTGGATTTTTATTTTAACTTTTATGCTTAGAGATTTCCACAAAAACATGCCTCTGAAGTGCAACATGTAAATAAAGTTTATCCCACACTTAAGATAATAAAACTGCCTAAGTCATACTTGCAGATAGAGTCAAACTGTTCTACAATCATTAAGTTCAGAGTTACAAATGCACTCTGTGCCAACAAGTTTCATCAGGGAAACTAATTTAGTATAACCTGCTGCTATCTAGCTTGAAAACAAAACGGTAACAACTCAAAAACATGCTACAAATCCTGTCCCAAGGCAAGTTAGGGTTGTGCACAGGAAGGATGTGTATCACCTTAAGTATTACTACAAACATCCACAAAGAACATCAGCTTGCTGAAGGCCAGTCATTTTGTGACATTTATTTTTCATCCTCAGTTTGCATCTAAGGGCCCTAAAATGTGTTTGTTCTCTGTCCCCTGGATGTCAATGCCTTCTGTAGAATAAAGCCAAAAATAACTAAGAGAAAAAAAGCACTGTTTGGCTTCTTAAAAACCAAGCATCCAGCCACTAAGACAACCCACCTGCAAAAACTGTATTGCAGACTGCTTTGAAGCACTGGCATCTTTCTGGCCAACTGAATAATAATCATAGAATCATAGAATTATTAAGGTTGGAAGAGACCTCAAGGATCATCTAGTCCAACCATCCCTCCACCACCTATTAACCACTAAACCACGTCCCTAAGTACCGCGTCTAACCTTTCATTAAATACCCGCAGGGA